>CM055106.1:4978857-5520360 GCA_029204225.1 Diphasiastrum complanatum | reverse complement strand
ACTAAGGTGGAATGACGCAGGTTTGATCATAAAATTTGTTCCCTATACATTAATAGCCGAACAATTGTATCATAAATTTAACAATGGAATCGTACATTGACCGCGTCCTATCGCATGAGGCGTCTCAAGTAGTGATTATCGCTCACAAAGAAATGGGCAGAGGACACTTCGTTGCTGAAGATACAAATAGTACAGCATGGCTTGTTGTGGCCCACAAGTTCAAGGATATTCATTATTAGGTTAAGATTGTGTGACATGTGTCAACGATTAATAGAATTCATGAGCAAGATAGGATGGTGTACAACCCACTTTGGTTGAGGTGCCATTTGAGAAATGGGGCATTGAACATGTTGGCCCTATATGTCTGATTGTGTGAGGTTCCCAAGCTCAATATATCATCGTAGCCAATATCACCCCAAATGGGTTGAAGTCAAAACAGTGAGAAAAGCATATGCTAAATTTATGTATGCAAATATCCTTCTCCATTTTGGATGTCCACTCAAACTCATGAGCGATCATGGTCCCCATTTTCTAAATGAAACCATCACTCACCTATTATCTTCATATCTAGTTGTAGTTCATCTCTATAGGATCAACTACCTATTGGAAAAATAAATTGAATAATCCTTACTTCCCTATTTGTGTTAAGACACTCCCTATGGCATATTTGGAAGCATATGTATGGACGTGAAATTCTACGGTCCAAATTAGGGGACGTAGGATTGGGGCGGTAACTAAGACTCTCTTGAGTTTGTGAAAAACCTCAGTAGCCTCAGTTGTCCATTTTGTTTGGATGGTCATTTGATAGATTAAATGGGCCAGTTTGGCAAAATTCAAAACAAATCTTTGATAACATTTGTAGTGTCCCATAGAAATATAGACTTCACAAATAGTTCCACATTCAGATAACACAAGTATTATGTTAATCTTGTCTACATTGGTAGCAATACCATGCCTTGAGATGATATGGCCTAATACGATGTCATGCATGACCAGGAATTGGCATTTGGCCGAGTTTGGAGATATGCCAAATAATCGACATTGTATGAACACTTTTTCTAAGTAGGCTATATGCTTGGCCTATGGGAAGTGCACACATAGGTCATCAATGAAAATTTTAAGAAATTTTGGTAAAAAATATTTGGCAGCATAACTCACCACCTGTTGAAAAGTGCTAGGGGCGTTGCACAATCCACATGGCATCACTCTATAGGCATACGTTCCCCACTTAGTGCATAATGCGATTTTGTGCTGATTTTTGAGAGCGATTTGCACCTAATTATAGCTACTAAACCCATCAAGGCAAAAATAGGCTTTAGCTCTAGCTATCTTTTCTAACACATTTTCCATAAATGGTTAAGGAAAATGGTCCATGTTGGTAACAATGTTAAGCTTCTTGTAACTTACATAGATTCTAAGTTTACCGCTTTTCTTAGGCACCACCATGATTGGTGATACCCAATTTGTTGTTCCATCTCATAGATGCAACCTACATCTAGAAGCTTAGTCAATTCTTCTTGAATTAGCGGAGCGTGGTGTGGGTAGACTAATATGGCCAACCAATGGAATGCTATGCACCACTACATCTAATGATATGCCTTTCAACTCAGCATAGTTCCATGCGAAATAGTCACAATACTTGCAAAGAAGTGCCTTTAGATCTTGTAATTTGTTGCCTTCAACATACATTGGTCCCTGGGGAGGTACTCTATGTTGTCTCTCTCTTGGCTCTCGACATGACCACAACCACTTCATCCATCACATAATCGAAACTTTTCTTGTAGTAAGCTACGCTGAGTTGGTTGGTGTCATTGGTCAGGTCTTTGGTTACCTGAACTCGTTTGTTCCACAAGACAATGTCTAATATGTATAGGGCTTCGTCTTTTGCTAGGTCCCATTCTATGCATTATTTTATTAGATCGCTCACGGTTAGAGGGAATCTAGACGTGGATCCTTGAAATTTTGAATCCATTTGGCCTACAACAACGTTATCTCAAGAGGTTCCGTTGATTAAATTAGATCTTCGCTTACTCTTGGCCTTTTGTGACTTCATCCTTCGAGATCTAGGGTTTGTCTCAAAATGGCGAGGATCAACATACTAGAGGAACTCATCATCCTCATATTCTTGACCTTTTGTTTAGGCATATCCAATTAGTACAACTAATCAGGTCGTAAGTCGCAATTGGAGCTTAGCCACAATGCGTTGTCATCCATCTAGTTAGGTCTTTTTGAAAATTTACTTGCTAATCCAACTCAGGTAAGTCATTAGCTTCATAATAGACGGAAACAGCCTTTGACACCTTCTATAGTTCATCGTTGTCAAAGCCACATGTTAAGCAATTCTTGTGTATTTTTGTAGACTGTGTAGAAACACAAATAAAACTATAGAGCTGGATAAATGACTCTAGAGGGATGTTGGAAGTAAATCTACTCTTCTATGGTGGCTAGGTCTAAGAAGGGATTCCTGCGTAGTATAGTGGTAGACCGGTCGTCCACCTTCTAAGTTCTACAAAAAGCTTTCAATTGTGAAACATAAACAAGAAGGAAGGGAGCACCAAGGCCTTCCCATCGGAACGGAAATAAAAACTAACTTGACTAAGGCTTACCCAACTAGCCAAGATTGAAAAAACAATAAAAACCTTGCTAAGGCTTCCCAACTAGCAAGATCACTAAATTAAATCCTACGCAACACCCAAGGGGTAATAAAAATAAGATTGCGGCTAATACTAAGCATGGAACAAATAGAAACATGCCACAATACAGACTGATGAGAAGGAGGCAAGAGGAGGCCCGAGCACCTTCTGTCAAGCTATGCAATTTCCCAAAGGGAACACAAATGAAATAGAATGATAATTCTCCAAAATAGAGAGCAAGATAGCTTAATCTCAAAATTGTTCCATACATGAGAAATACCTCTTCTCTTATAGCAATGAGGGCCTTCCATAAGCATCCACTAACTTATGGGATTAGTTCTAAACTAGCCATTCTAAGGCTTCTAAAAAGTTCTAACTTAGAACTTAGAACTTTAGGAGTTTCTAATTTGGGACTTAAGATAACTTAGAATCTTTCTAAGCTTAAGTTTCTTAAATCTAAGTTCTAAGTCTAAGTTTAAGCTATTTTATTTTTTTTAAGCTTCTACTCATGGACTTACAAAACATATGCCATAGTAGAAGTTTATTGGAAATTACTCATACGTGGTCTTACAATACACATGCCACGAAGTTTTATTTCTTTTTTATATTTTTCACTATGTTTGCACAGTTGCTAACATTATCTGCCTCCTTATTGGATTGGTGGTCCCACACCAATCGAAGCTTTTTCTTCTTGGATCTTTTGAGCTTTATGGAGGCAAGATTGTTGGTGTCAGGATTGGTAAATCTTGTTGCCGATGCCCTCCATCATTTGCCATCATAGTTTGTTAAGGAAAGACCTGGGCTTGTAGTAGTCGAGCATACCCTAGGGAAAGTTATGGGTTTTCCATAGTTCTAACATATCAATGTGTAGTGCAGAGGTGAGAGCTGTCCGATAATACAACCGTGCTATGTTGATGTGGTCGTTTTGCATTTGGAGGGGTTTATTGATATCAATGGCTATTGGTGAGAGCCCTCAATCCCAATAACCTTTGAGCTCTGCCAAAAATGCCACCAGGCCGCAATTATCCGCCATACGTTGCGATCAGAGTTGCCATGGTGCTTTTGGTAAAAGACACGGCAGTTGGTGACCATGTCCTCCGCTGGGTTGCCGGTATCCACTCCTATGAGTTTGGGCCAAAAGATCTTGTTCTTTGCCTTGGTGATAGGAAACGGTTCTCGCCGCGCTACCGAATAATAGTATGGATTGTGTGCATGTAGGCGGGTGCTTCGAGATACCATGCCATGGTTACGGTAGGAAGAACTGATGGCGCCAGAGTGGTTGAGGATCCAGGAGCTTGACTGCTTCCTTATGGGTTTTGCAAAGGTCCAGGTTTGGCAGTACATAGCCGCCTCGCTCCTTTGTAGTTTGATATTTCTTTGCAAACTCATGAGATGCAAGAAAATCCTTGCTAGGTTCAGTATGCATAATTCTTGCCTTATTGTTGGTGCTTCAGCTGCCAAGGGATGTTCTATTTGTAGATCAGGTTGAGGGGAGAGAGGTGGTGAAAGGTTAGACTCAGCAATGCGTTGAGATTCTAGAAAAAATTGGTGTTGGATGAAGGGAAAGTTAGTGGTGTCGATGGGGTTAGAAGCGAAAGAGTGGAAGAGATGATATTGGGAGCCAGTACCACCAGAGCCTTGAAGATTGGTTGGTGATTGAGCTACTTGCACTTGAGGTTGTCCAATTTTTCCTCCAAGGTGGCGATATGTTGGTTGAGGGCCTCGACGGAAGCAGTATAGGATTGTTGCATCTTGGTATGTTGTTCGTCGTGGCCTTTAACTTTTGTGCCAACTTTTGATATGCCACCATTGGGATTTGAGTTCCCTCAGAAATAGTTGGCGGTGTGAAATCATTGAAATCTACCATTTCCAGTTGTTCCTTCATAGCGAAACGTGCTGCTTTTGCATCTGCTAAGGCCTCGTCCCGTTCTGCTGTAAGATTTGTTATGGCAGTTTGGTGGTTGGAGATCTTCAACTGGAGTTGGTTATGAAGGTGGCTAAGCATTTTTTTGTTGTTGTTGATTATAGCCGGATCTGTTGCTACTGTTGCTTGCATTCCGCCTCCAACTTTGCCTTTTCTTTCTGAAGATCTGCCAGGGCTCCATCGTCGAATTGCCTCATGGTGTATTGACCTCCTAAGGTGCCAAAGAGGTTGAACTGGAGCTCATTCACCAACACTGCTTTTTGGGCTGTTAGGGGTAATTGCTCCCAAGGGCCAATGTCAGGGAGTGTGCATGTATAATTGGGATATGGCATGAGATTGAATGGAAGAAAATCTGGAATTGGGGGAGATGTTAGAGTGTGAGAAAATGCAGGGGCAGGTGATTGTGGGATGATAGGAGGTGATTATGGTATGAGGGTTGGTGAATGTGGTGGTGACTGAATGTGTGTCGGAGATGTGTGGAGTGGATTAGGTGTTATGGTGGTAAAAAGAGTTGGCCACCAAAATCTGGCCAAGAGGACTTTCTTGGCAATCATTTCAGAAGAGAAATGGCCTTCCTCCAACACCGTCATGATTTAGGAGATAACAAAAGATATTTCACCTTCAGTAAGACAATGTCAGATAATTCCATCTAACTCTTGCTTGTAAAGTTAACATGCAATTAACATATAAGGTTTGGTTTTGAGGACCAATGCACAAGTAATTTGACAATAGTCCAAGTCCGGTTCTTGATGAGCGATGAATACTCTCTATCCATGGCTTCCCTCCATAGATCGGAATCGGACTGACTAAGTGCTCCTTTGACAGTAGTCGGATCTTGAATAAGATAAGCAGCAGATTTTTTGATATACCTTGTACATGGTCTGTGCTCTCTTGTTGATTTTCTGAGAGAAAAGTGAGGCTGATCATTTTGTTTTTGTTGAGCTGCAACATCTTCTTCTAATTTATTGTTAATAAGTTGTTCGTCTGGTGTAGACGAGCTTGGACCTTTAATAGGATTAGTCAATTTTTAAACCATAAGTGCTTGATACTTTGAGAGTGTTCGACAATTCAACTGTATGAGCTTTGCTCTTGCCTTTGAGATCGATAAACTGATCTTTAATTTGATAAAGACAACATCCTGACTAGTGAATATCTTTGATTCGATAAGATCATAAAGCTTATAAGCTTTATTTGAAGTAGTATAACCCATGAAAATGGATTTGGTAATGTGGAAGTGGAGCTTCTTCCTTATATCCTGAGGTATCTGCGTGTAAGCAATACATCCAAACACGCATAAATTCGATAATGACGGTTTGGAGCCTGTCCAAATTTCATAAGGTGTTTTGTCTGAGAGGTCTTTAGTCGAGCATCTATTCTAGATATAAGCTGCAGTGGAAACAACTTTAGCCTAGAAGAGTTTCGGAAGTGTCGCATGAGCAAGTAGACACCTAGCCACTTCGACTAAGGTTCTATTCTTTCTCTCATCAAGTCCATTTGACTGAGGCAAATAGGAGATGATAAACTATTGCTCAATGTCGTTGTTAAGGCAATACTCCTTGAATTTGGTTGAGATGTACTCTCCCCCCATTGTAGACCTCAATTCTTTGATTCTTTTGCCAGTTTTCAATTCTGCATGCTCCTTGAATCAATTTTTTTTTAAAGCCTCCGATTTCTGTTTAATGAAATAAATATTCGTCAATGAAGGTAATGAAATACTTTGCATCAAAAAATAATGGAGTTTGCATTGGACCACATATATATGAGTGAACAACATCTAGAACATCTTTTGATGCATGCCTATGACTCGATCTAAATGGAATCCTAGTCTATTTTCCAACAATGCATCTTGACGGACATGAGGTCGACTTTGTTGTAGGAAAGTCAAGGTCAAGTGCTAAGAACTATTCATTACAGCACCCGCTGCGATTTGCGACGTGTTTTGCGACGTGAATCGCAAGTTTATTTTTTTTGAATTCGTCGCAGACGTTGGAAAAACACGTCGCTATAAGGTCGTCAGAATCCGACGTCCTTAAAACGCGTCGCAATCCGACACACATAAGTTGCCAAAATCCGGAGCGACACTTCCCGGTCGATGGAAATGAATCTGACGTGGACGTCGCATTGCGACGTCCAAAAAAGTCGTTGGATTTTGATGTCTTTAAATCCAGAATGATCCATAAAATTGTCCGACGGATGTTCGACGCCTATCGACGTCCATCCGACATCTACTTTAATGTCGGATTTTGACGTCCCAAATACACGTCGGAATCCGACGTTTGTTAACAGAATGATAAAAAAAAAGGTTCGACATGTGTCCGACGTCTATCCAACGTGTGTCTAACGGGTTTGGATGTTGGATTCCGACGTCCCAAATTAGGTAAAAATAAATAAAAAGTGCATAAAAAATAGTGCACATATTTTTATCGGGCTGTTCTTGGAGTTGGGTTCTTGAAAAAGCGATGTTCATGAATTGTTTTTGAAACAATATTTTTGAGTTGCATTCAACATTTGGATCAAACAACAAGCTAAACCTGAGGTACTTTTCGTTCTTAAATTACTTTTCATTCTATATTATATTGCATTACTTCATGTCCATTATGAATGACAATACTTTATTGCATTGCTTTATGCACATCATAAATCTCATTTAGATTTCTATATATGATATTGATTTTTGTTTTGAAATCCGACATTGCACATGGTTTTGAATTCTTAGTTGGTTATTATGTCAATCCACATGTTGAAATTCGACATTGCAATTTTTGAAAAAAGAACATTGCACATATAAAAGCAATGGCAATATAGCACGATCATTTGCAATAATAATATTTTCATAATATTAACCAATGTATTACAAAATTGGTGCTTTAATGTCTCATGAGTTTTTCTAGATCTAACATCAACTAATACTTATAAATCTAATCTACTTGTCGTCGTCGTGACGTCCAGTCTGCATGAACACAAGCAAACAAACTACACTAATATTTAATGCTTGATCGTATTAAATTAAATAAAATTTACTTCGGAATACAAACCACACTAGTATGAATACAAAAACTAGTACTTACATTTGGAGGATGACCCTCGCTCTTTAGTTTGTCGATTAATGCGTCGTATGATTCCCTGAAGGCAAATTCGTACTCCTCCTTAGTTGGCAGACGTTCATAGTCCGCCAACTATCCATGCATTCAATTTAAGTTGAAATTAATTGAGGGCTACGTTGGAGCAGCTAGCTAGTCATAATGCTTTTATTAAAAAATAAAAGCATATGAAATCAAAGATAAACTATAAGAGTAGTGTAGGTTCACTTACCATGCTTGCTTGCAATCTCGCCTTTCCGTTCGAGTCCAACCTAGGATTGTCTATCCCATGCATCTTAGCGGCCGCGACATCTTTCTGAATCTTGTATTTATCTGATGTTCGTTCATCCACTTTTACACGGTTCCAATCACTTCTTGAACACTAGGAGGGCTTGGATTGCTCGTCCCTATAAGCTCGTCGTGCCATATCATGACGATGCCTAATCCATAAGCTCATATGCTTATGAATTTCCTTCTCCTCGAATTACTCTTCTTGTTGGAATTCGTCACGAAGGGTACCAATAACTTGTCGTTTATTGGCGGCAGGTTGTTTGGACCATTTACTAAACAATCTGTCGCCAAAATGATGTTGGCATAAATAATAGAGCCGGTCCAAAACCACCCTCCCTTTTTTGTTGACAATTATATTACCTTGAGGATCCACGTCATAATAAGAATTTGTGGATGACTCTTCGGTGGGGGCGAGAGCCGCGGTCGCTTGTGAGGGACCACCCTCATCTCGGCTAAGCATACTTTGCAGTTCTGCTTTTTGCTCAGGAGTTAATGATTCATATAAATTTTTAACATAATCTCCCGAGCTTTCACTACTGCCTGATCCCGACATGATTACTACATTTATAAACATACAATACATTACAATAAACCCTAATATATTGAAATGAAGTAGAGAAAAAAATTGACTACAGAACTTTAATGCATGCTAGAGTGAGACTTTCATACTTGTGATAACAAAAGAAGAGAAATATGCGTTTAGAGCCTGCACCAAGATGCAAAAGAATCATATAAGTGACAACGTATAAGAATAGTACTATCTAAAAATTAAAACATTAGAATCATACAATTATTTTATGTTATTTGTGTTTTGTACTTGTGCATATATGCAATTTATCACAACGAGATGAATTACATTCATATCAGTCTAGCGATGAAGACACTACTCAAGTTAACAGGGTAAGTAATAAACATGCATGTTTTCTTGTTCATAAAGACTTTGTTATTATAAGTTAAACTATTGTGCTAAAGTGACATGTACTTGATTTTTGTTTCTCGTAGAAAAATTATTTTTTAAAATAAAATATGGTGCACATGCCTCAAGTGTGATGGACAAAAGAAGTTTGTGGAAGTTTGGACGAAAAGAAGAAGGTCAACCATCAAATTTGGAAGACGTTGAGGTTTATTAACTTTATATGATTGTTTTTTATTATAATCTTCGTCAATCTATATATGTCACTTATGGAATTTGTTTCACGTGTGTAGCCAATACATCGAATGCCATTTTACGGAGTTGATCCATCCGTGTTTAGTTACAATCAACGTCAAGTTTTGATAGACATGAGAAAACAAAGAATGAAACAAATTGAAGAGGCAAACACAATTGGAAAAAATAGTAATCAACTTGATTCTAATGATTATGATGATGAGGTGCAACATGATGAAGCAATGCACAACATGTTTGAATCTTACTTTGAAACAAATGGGAATGATGATATGCATGCATCTTCTAATGAAAACGAAGATCACGAACAATTTGAGATGGATGAAGACGAGATTCTATTGCGCAAGGAGGCAGACACTCCTCTATATCCTGGAGCATCCATTTTGAGACTAGCTACGTCAATTCTTATTCTAAACCTTCAAGCAACACACAAATGGAGTGATCGTAGCGTGACATCTTTATTCGGGTACTTAACGCATAACACAACTATCGTACTTTATAGCGTATTTAAATTAAGTTAATTTTTTTTTTTCTAACAAATTACATTGCTCTTTTTTTAGGTTGTTGCATCGAATACGTCCGAAAGAAAATGTGATACCTAAAACACGAGAAGAAGCACGAAGATGATGACCGTGTTTGGAATGGATTACGATACAATACATGCATGTCTAGAAGACCATGTTCTATGTAGAGGTGAGAATTCAGAAAAGCTCAATGTCCAATGTATAACGCTTCACGTTTTTGAGATGACGTACAAGGGGATAAAGTGCCATGAAAAGTGTTATGACATTTTTCAATTATCCCACGATTGCAATGCTTGTTTCGATGTAAATCTTTGGCACAACTAATGGATTGGCATGTCAAAAATTGATCTACGGATGATGTGATGCGAGTACCAAGTGATTCACCTGCATGGAAACATATTGAAGACCAATGGCCTGAGTTTAAAAACGAACCTCGTAATTTGAGATTTGGCCTTGCTATGGATGGCGTAAATCCTTTTAGCATTCAAGCGTCAACTTGGTCCACATGGCCAGTTGTGCTCGTTAATTATAACATACCTCCATGGTTGAGTATTAAAACGGGACACTTATTATTGGCTTTATTGATTCCAAGAAAGTACAAGGCTAAGAACATGGATGTGTATCTTGCACCTTTGGTCGATGAATTGTGCATTCTTTGGAATGGTAGTCAAGCTTACGATATCTTGAGACCTTTACAACAAAGGAACTTCGTTGTTCGTGGAATTCTAATGTGGACGATGCATGACTACCCCGGTTGAAGCGAATGTTCAGGTATCTATATAATGAATCTAATCAATTTTAGGGTTTAACGTTTGAGTATATTTAACTAAGCTTATGTTTAATTTGGTTTATAAACTATGCAGGTTTAACCACATCGGGTTACAACGCATGTTATATTTGTGGATCACTTTTGGAGGGTCGACATAGCACAAATATGTTAAAAAAAGTGGTTTACAAAAATCATCGCAAATACTTGCCGCCTGATCGTCCTTTTTGAAGGTTGAATAGGCGATTTTTTGGAGGGCGAGGAGATAATCCTCTAACTACACCACCACCCCCACACATGGCAGTAGCGGAATGGCATGATGAATGGCTTAAACATCACGACGTTTATTCTTCATGGAATGAATCCATTGATGGTATGAAACGGTTGTCTATTTTTCATAAATTACCCAATTGGAGAAATTTACTGATAAACTATCTATTGGATCCTATGCACATATTCAAAAACGTCGGTGAATCCTTATGGAACCACATCATTGGCATAAAAGACAACTCCGCAGCTCGTAAAGATCTACAAGCGACTGATGTGAAAAGACCCTATTGGATTCAATGCACCGAAGGTGAAGATGAGATTCTACCTAGCGTGCCGTGGATTCTTACAAAAGAGCAACTCTCATATGTTAAACATGTTATAAAACAAATGAGAACTCCAATATGCTATGCACATTCTTTGCTTTATGCAAATCATTTACCAAAGATGGTAAATTAAGTGGATTGAAATCGCATGATTGGCATAAGATGTTGCAATTCATACTTCCACTATCTATTCGAGGTCTCTTCAATGATGACGTACAAAATACGCTTTACAATTTGTCATAGATGATTAGGTTTGTATATTTCTTTAAGCACTTGTATAAATATGTGTTATTTCAATATTTTTATGTGTTAAACAACCTAATGTACTATCAATCTTGCAGGTGGATTTCCTCAAAAGAAATAAAAAAATAGTGAATTGGATTCCATGAAAATCCAAATGATCAAAATGGTATGTTTGTTGGAAAGAGATTTTCCAACTTCCTTTTTGGATATACTAGTTCATCTTCTAGTGCATTTGGTCGAAGAAGTATCAATTGTAGGACCTGTGCACATGAGATGGATGTTCTACCTTGAGCACTTTATGAAAGTTTTGAAAGGCTTTGTGAGACAAAAGGCAAGGCCAGAAGGTAGCATTGCATAAAGTTGGCTTGTTTAGGAATATTTGATTTATATCACCAAAATAATCTCACAATTGCATCTTGCCAGTCCAAAAATGTGGTGTGAAGAAGAAGATGAACGTGTTAAGGGTGAAGTACCACAAGGAAATGGTGTGCAAAAGAGACTTTCACCTCAATTAAAAGAGAAAATTGACATGTTCATATTATATAATTGTGGACAAATGGAAAAGTGGATTTCAAGGTATGCAGAAGCCAAAAAGGAAAGAAACATAACATTGAAACGAAAAAGAAATATCAAACGAAGATTTGGAGAACGACGAACCTTTGGAGCCTTTATCTTCAAAATGCTCTCCTGAATGGGTTTTTGATACGATACTAAAAGCATCCAAAAACGGAGAAGAAGTGATCGAATTAGAATGGAAATTTGTTTGTGGATGTGGATGGAAAGTTAGTGTAATATTGTTTTTGTGAAGTTTTGCTTTTGTACTACTCAATATATGAATAGTATTTCTAATTACACACATTTGGTTTTTTTTTTTTTTTGTGTTTTAGTATACATCATACATTGCCATGTGGGCATATGGACATCATTACCGTGTTGAGAGAGTTGACAACAAGCGATGTACATATTGTTGGAATTCTAATCTTCTCCTACTCATCCCTTCGCCCTCCTTCTACTCTCAAGAATTCCATCTCTCTGAATCAGTCTTCAAAATACACACAAAGTCAAATCGGGCAGAACCGCAAAGCCATCGCCAGATTACAGTCTGACCGAAGGGAATCGTTAAATCAATGTTTACGGAGAAGCACGACGCAAATCTCAAATCGCAAGAAACCGCAAACCGCAAGGGAGTCGTTAAAATCTGTAGGTTATTATCTACGAGCACTTGCGGAATCCCATCGACTACTGCAAGTGATCTTCTTATGATCTCCTACGAAGGAAGCTATGACCAGAGTCAACTCTCCTCAACCGTTTGAAAAACGTAAGCAATCTACTTACGGTTATCAATGAAGTCGACCAGCGATAACGATTTGCGAGTTCCTATGAAGTCAACTAACGACTGTTGATCCATCTCATTGTTTAGCTCCATAAGTTATCACTTACGGTTATTAACGAAGGAAGCAAACGATCACATGCTGAACGAATGACTAGAGGTTGTTCAAACGATTGCGGACAGACTACGGCCCATCACGACCTACATCCTTGCACTACGACGCATACGGAGGATTCGTTACTCTGTACTTCTCCTCCTTCACGACGCTCCAATAAGGATCTACGGATCTTGTTTAAACGGTTGTTAATCATCTTGTAAACTGTAATTACAATAAATCAAAAGACTCTGACAGCTATAAATATGTATCTGAGCGAAGAGAAGGGAGATAGATGTTGATGAGTTGAACAGTCTGTGGATACACAGAGTGATCAAACGACCAAAAGGACTTAAGTAGCTAGCTCCTTAGAGTTAGTGATTTAGAGAGAGAGAGAGAGAGAGAGAACTATAGCCATTTTTTTAGAATCTGTAAGTAGAAATACGCGCTTATCAGTGCTACTGTATTGTGTTATGATTCTTTCTATTATACAGATTTGCTACTGTTCAATTATTACGTTCTTGATTGAATGCAATTGTCTCTCTCACTCTCTTGCACAAACACGGTTATCAGAGACAGAGGATCGCATGGCTGTCCAAGACGCCTAATGCTTCGCAATCCTACTGCTACGACAGTCTCAAACTCTTACTCTGATAACCCAAAAGGATAACAAGCTTTTGATTCCGTTTCCTATTCAATCCACGTTCCTGAAATCGCAGTTACTACTGTGTTCATTGTTTTCTTACTGTTGGTAGAGACATCGTTTTTATCGTAATCGCCTCTCGTGTTTTGCTTCTGTCACGTCCGTTGCAATCGTAATCAACCGTAGACCAAGCAGACCATCGTTCATACACCAACATAAGTGGTATCAGAGCTTTGGCTCAGTGGATTACTAGAGTCCAGAATCTTTTTCCAAAAGCTATTCTAAATTATTTGTGTATAATTTCGATCACTATGGAAGGCACCTCAAAAATCCGCTTGATCGATAAATTCAACGGAGATGACTTCCACATGTTGAAGTTCAAAATGAGGATGATCCTGATTGAAAAGGAGCTATGAGGATACGTTAGTGATTCTATAGCCAGACCGGCAGAACCCGAATAGCTCCCAGCTTGGGAAGCCAAGGATGTCAAGGCTCTTGCCATTGTATCTCTAAATCTTAAAGACACTCAAATTGCTCATGTGTCCAACTGCACTACTTCCAAAGAAGCATGAGACACACTCACTAGCATCTACAAGGCCTCAGATGTCTCGACTCGTCTCTTCTTGAGGAAGAAGGTACTAACACTCAGAATGAGTGAAAGCACCTCAGTCAGCGACCATCTGAACGAGTTCAAATAATTGATGAACCAACTGGCTGCAATAGGTTCCCCTATATCAAAAGAAGACTCTACCATGTCTCTTCTTGCCAGTTTTCCATCCACCTACGATAATTTAGTGTTGCTTCTGAGCAATAACCCTGCGTTGTCTCTCCAAAAATTGACAGCAAGCCTGTTGTAGGAAGAAGTCAGGAGGAAAAGCTTGTCCACATCTACGAGTACCAAATCCATGGCACTCTATTCAAACAAGCAGCAATCCAAGAAGAAGAAAGGCTTCAAGGATAAGAAGACAAAGGCAGAACAACCAACATCATCACAACTACAACAACAATAGTATAGTCACTCATCGTCCAAGACAAAGCTATTTTGCAGAATAGGTTGTTATTTGACTCATATCTCCCAAAAGGTTAGACCCAAAAAATCTAGACCAGGGTCTTAAGCTCAAAATTTGCAACTCTAGCTTATCTTTATGTTGCCATAATAGTGCAACTCAAGCATTTGGTCCATAGAACTCTGATAATAATAGAAACTTAATAATTGCTCAGCAACACTTTTGTTGTACGTAATGGATTAGCAATTGTAGATTAACATACAATTCCATCATGAATTGCATCTTAAAGCATCACAATTTGGATGTAGCAAACAAGGTCTGTCATTATATATATAGGCCCAACATTAACTTAAGTGACTGGCTAAACAAAAGCTGAGATAGTACAAAATAGATACCACAAACAGATATCTCCCAAAAGATCAAACACCAAAAAATCTAGACCAGAGTCTTAAGCTCAAAATTTGCAACTCTAGCTTATCTTTTTGTTGCCATAATTGTGCAACTCAAGCATTTGGTCCATAGAGCTTTGATAATAACATAAACTCAATAATTGCTCCAAAACCTGAATTCAAAGTCTGATCATCCTCCTTGGTATAATTTTGTATCGGCATATTTGGAGGTGCCAAAAAGCTAAAATGTCATTAAAATCCATAACCCAACAAAACAACTCCAAGTCATCTTTCTTGTGTAACAAATCATTTGATAGTCACTGGGAAACATACAAGTGTTGGAGATATTGCAAGTTACCAAGCTCTGACACGAGATCTAGACAATTTTGCATTTCCAAAGTCACTGCAGAAAATTATATGCATTACTGTAAGAGAAGATATCATAACAAGCAAAATACAGTATCTGTAGTCTTACAATATATCTGCTTTATGCACTCAGCGGACAATCATGAAAAGCAGGAGCCAAGTGCAACATTAAAGCTTCATGGTTGGTAGCTCATATCCTTGCCTCCAGGCCATAGTAGTGCGTATAAGATATCTGAGTTCACGGGCATACCAGATCTGATCTCAGCTATTGCTTTTAAGGGAGTGACCAAAACAGAGCTCACCAACATAAAGGCATTTGTCAAGTAAAGCGCATCTCCAACCACAGAGAAATGCAACTCATTTCTGGATGCAAAAGTAGCGCATATTTACCTGCAAAGACAAAGCATTTATAAAAATCTTGAATCTTGCCATCACTGCAAGGAAGAGTCTATCTTGAGAAAGATCTCTCAGCTGACATGGTAGGATGCTGCCAAACAATCGTTCATTTGAAAATGGAAAATCCAACATAAATTCTGGCCACAGAGAAGTACACTGTAGCTTATGAAAGAGCATATTGAAGCGCACCTCCAGCCTACAAATCAATGCATTTTCATCAGACCATCGGCTTGCAGTCCCTTGTCACTCGCTCAGGGGTAGCCTGGAGCTTTGCACTTAGTGCTTCACTACCTATTTCCTTCCTCCCGTGGAGCCTGATCGATCGTGGATATAGACAAGATTTCATGAATAAGCATGTCACAAAATGGCTCAGCCTCCTGAAGAAGGACCAGAATAGTAAAGTCAATACGCACTTCCAGTGCACATTCAAGCACACTTTCGAATCTGAAAGGGGCAAAGTTTCAATAGAGAATCCAGTGCATTTCTTGCCACACTGAAGCACTTCTACCCACAAGGTAGCGTATTCCCTACCTGCAAATCCAATGCACTTTCCAGTAGGTGAGGATGACGCCTGAACCAAAATGATCATTGTTTCTTCCAAGCACCTCGTTGAGAGTCTAAGTCACTGCCCAATAGCAGCCCAATAGCCTATGTGCTGTATGAAATCGATCGCTATTGCTTCTTCAGTCCTGACAGTCAGTTCTATGGACCTGCCATGAAGAATTGAGAGAGTAAGTTGCTGCCCAATAGCCTATGTGCTATTTGAAAGCAATTACTATTGCTTTTTCAGTCCTGGCATTCAGTTCTATGGACCTGCGAAAGAATAAAAAGTACAAATCAGCTCCTCGCTGCCTGCTGGTGATCCAATGTCAGGCAGAGCTGTTGCGTCGACACATGTGCAATTGTCTACCATCCACCGGTTGATATTTAACATTTTCTTTTAGATTCATTGCCTTATCCCAGAGGTTGAGCTTTTTGCTTTCCATCATGGTCATATAAGACTTCTGATGCAAAGAACACTAGACATCATAAGCTTGCCAATGAAGAGTGTGTGGAAGGCAGTGATCATCAGTGACTGCTATGACACTATGTCAAATATATGTATACATCTTTCAAAGAAAAGTCCCTCACTCTTATTGTGGATTGAATGTTTGTATGGATGCAGTGTCTATGTCCTTATTATGGAGTTGTTTATGTAGCTAGTAAAAAACACCACTTTGGAGTGGGTGGTGGGACATGACAATCTAAGCACCTTTTTGAGGATGACGGTAAGTGAGTCCTCTCTCATTCATTTAAGCAGATGTTTAAGCACAAGGATGTGCATATTTAGCATGTTGGAGTGCTAGTTGAGCTTATTGCATCACACGTTTTGCAACCACAGAAGACTGGATACATTCACTTTGAGCTTTTGCATTCATTTTTTTGGCACCTATGAAGTGCATTTTATTATTACTTTTAGTAAGCTAAATGTTAGTATACTGGGAACTGGTCTGACACTTAGTGATGTTATTTTAGGACACCAATGGTTAAAAGGTTTTTGCTAGTGTGATAGAAGCAAGGGTCCTAATTATGATGAGCTATAAGCCTATGACAGGCTTGGTAGATAGCAGGCCTATTTGGCCTGTTACGCAAGCCTATGGTAGGCCATGTGGCAAGCCACACAAGCCTATGGAAGGCATATGTGGCTTGCCACGTGGCAACTTTTGAGCTCCACCTCTTTCTCTCTCTAGGTCCACTCAGGCCTACATGGCAAAGCCTGGTTGGCTTGCCACACAAGCCTATGTTAGACCTACATGGTTTGCCACATGGCAAACCCTTAACTTGCAAGACTTGCCACGTGGTAGTCCTACGTGGTAGCCTACAACAAAATTGGCAGATAGTAGATTTATGACATACCTATGTGGCTTGCTACACAAGCCTATGGTAGTCCTACATGGCTTACGACATGGGAAGTATCACCCTCCATGGTTTTCTACGTGGTAGGCCTACGTGGCTTGCCACATGGTAGCTTGCGAGCCCCACCTCTTTCTCTCTCTATGTCAACTCAAGCCTACGTGGCAGAGCCTGGTTGGCTTGCCACACAAGCCTATGGAAAGCCTATGTGGCAACCTACAACATGCTGACATGGCAGACATGAGGCCTATGCCATGCCTATGTGGTCTGCCATGCAAGCCTATGGTAGGCCTACATGGCTTGCCATGTGTCAGCTTTCGAGCCCACCTCTCTATATCTCTCGCTGGGTCCACTCGGGCCTATATGGTAGAGCTCTGTTGGCTTGCCGCACAAGCCTATGGTAAGCCGACACGGCTTGCCATGTGGCAAACCCCAGGCTTGTATGATTTGCCATGTGGCAGGCCTACTTGGCTTGCCATGTGGCAACCTATGATAGGTTTGCTAGATAGTAGGCCTATGTGACCTACTACATAGCATATGGTAGGCCATGTGACAAGCCACAAGCCTATGATAGGCCTACGTGGCTTGCCACATGGACGGTCCCAAGCCTACATGGTTTTTCATGTGGCTTGCCATGTGACACTTTCGACACCCAATTCTCTCTCTCTCTCTCTCTCTCTCTCTCTCTCTCTCTCTCTCTCTCTCTCTCTCTCTCTCTCTCTCTCTCTCTCTCTCTCTCTCTCTCTCCACTGAGGCCTACGTGAAAGAGCCTGGTTGGCTTGCCACGCAAGCCTATGTTAGAACTATGTGGTTTGCTATGTGGCAAATCCCAAGCTTGCATGACTTGCCATGGGTTAGGCCTACATGACTTGCCACGTGGCAGTCTGCGACAGGCTTGGTAGATATCAGACCTATGACATGCCTATATGGCCTGCTACACAAGCCCAACGAGCCAGAAATTGGTTGGATTTCATAAAAAATAGTTAGAACTTCAAATGGGTGGTGTCCATAGGTTCGTGGGCTCGACACGAACCCACAGGTTCATTCACCACTCAATTCCGATGCCGTTTGGCGAAGGAAATGCCACTAAATGGACTACTTTCCAACATTCATGAGAACTGGTCCAGTGTCGCCGAACAAAGTCCGTTTTTTTGGACCCTTTGTTTTGTCCTATGCTGCACGCCGATACAAACCTGCAAAACTAAACCGGGCTCCAAATGATTTAGTACTCACAAAAACGTGCATCCGAACCAGAAACTCTATACACATTCTTGGGATTCTATGCCCGTCGAAATTGGTCGGATTTAGTAAAAAACGGTCAGAACTTTAAATTTTCTTAAGACTCGAATTTTTCCAAGACTAAAATTGTTGGAAAGACTCGAATTTTTTCGACAACCTGAATTTTTCCAAAGGATTGAATTTTTTCAAAGACTCGAATTTTTTCGAAGGATCGAAGGATCCTTTGTACTGTCAAGTCAAATTTCTCAAAAGACTCAATTTTATCAAAAAAACTCGATTTTTTTCCCAAAGACTGGAATTTTTTAGAAGACTAGAATTTTTCCGAAAACTCGAATTTTTTTAAAGGCTCAAATTTTTCCAAGGACTCAAATTTTTTCAAAGAATCGAATGTTAGATATTAGAGATGCAAGATGTGAGAGATCGGCCATGATCCAAATCATCGGCCGCCACCTAGATCGGCTTCCATTGCCCGTCAACGACGGGCACTTTTTACTAGTCTATATATATATTTAAACTTATGTACATTTTTGCGCATGTGTATGGGTGTACCCATGCATCCTCCTCCCTTCACCCATGCATGAGCTTTTTCTAACTAAAAAACTTGGGGAGGAGGATGCATGTATGGGGAAAAGGATACATGCCCCTCCTCCCCATGCATGCATCTATGGGGCCCACTCCAAATTCAAATTATCCTTTACCAACACACATAGTGTTTTGAAGTGCATGTACATACTTTCATGGTGAAAGGTGTTAAACAAATGAGACTTTCATTATCAAAAATTTGAAAGGTGCTCTAAGGATTTTTAAAATTATCAGACTTTCCACGGAAAAGGTTGAAATAAAAATGCATTTCTATGAAGATCGGCCTACATTTCCCGTCAACAATGGGCACTCTTTACTAGTATATAATAAAATATATATATATATATATATATATATATATATATATATATATATGAGAAGAGCACTAAGCATCTACTAAAGGAACTATAGTTTTAGCATCTTGTTGATGAGATTAATTTGAATTATAAGGTGACACTTTTAGAGTTTAAATTTAAAACTACCGTTTTGCCTTGAATTACCACAATTGTCTCAATCTGTGAAGTTCTTTTGTTTGTATGTGTTTGTTATTGTGCATTATTTTTGTAGGTTGATTTGCATTTTCAGAGCCATGTTGTGTTAGCTCTTGAAGAGACTGATGGGGCTTATCTTTGTTAGTTTGTTTGAAAATACAAACATGTGTGCCATTCATGCCAAGCATATGTCGTAGGTGAATTGTATTCAAGGAGGATGGGCTTAGAGTTCTATCGTTCTTCTTACTAGCTTATCTACAAATTTTTTTATCTTATGTTTTGGAAAATTGTAGTAATATTTTAGCTCCAATATGCTACAATGTTCTAAAGTGAATAGGACAATGGCTTCTCTTTGTGCATGCATAATGCAATTTACCAAAGTGATCTGGCAATAGGCAGAGTTAAAGGTAAATGTATTTCTCTAGCATGGATATCATACCAAACTTACTTGGTCGTAGGCACAAATAGATATAAATATATTTCTCTTGTAAGTGCATGCGTATTTATTATGATGCAAGCTATCAAATTAGGCTTTTACTTGTTCATCTTGTAGCATTGTTCACTCTTCATGGTCATGGGCACTCATTCTTCTTGCCCAAGAGAGCTTCCTTCATGATTTTACATTAAGAAAATGTGAATGGTTTTTTGCTTTGTGGTTAATGGTGGATGATGTTTCAAAGAGGTTACTACTGTATTATTTGCAACTTCACCGCATATATTCATACTCCAATAATCTACTTTTACATTAAATTGCTAAGAAAAAACATCAATATTGATGCATCTATTCTTTTACTGTCACTTGCCTCTTTGAAGGTCTCTATGTAATCTTTTCATTGTGATATTTCATGTAAGATTTGAAAGCTTTTGCCACTTGGAGATCTTCCTTACTACTACTGTTTTTTATGTCTCTCAATTAAAAGCTTTTGAAAAGTCTTAGAATTGTAAATTTAAGAAATACTTAGTATGAATATAATCACACCATCAACATATAAGAGTATGGATTTAGAGAAAATGTGCACACACTGTGACTAAAAAAAAGATAGATAATAGAGGAAAATTAATAAATGTAATGGTGAAGCTTGCTCGGAAATGACAAGAAGCTCGCTCGAGGCGCACCCCCTTGATCTGACACTTAATTGAGGGTCATATCCCGGGATGCCAGCGGTATGTCGTCGGGACCATTCGTCTGGGACGCCAGTGGTATGCTGTCGGGACCATTCGGTCTAGGAATTGGTTGTCTTCATATACGTCGTGGCTTGTGGTTCTGAGTGTTCCTTGCATTAACATGAACTAACTCTAACTTGTCGCTGAGTTGGATGGCTTGCTTGGGTGGAAGTTACTTGTTTATGGTTGTCCACTCTAGCGTGGCATCAGGTTGGCTTCCAGTGCTTGTGACGAAGCTTTGAGTTGGTTAAGTCTAATGAAGGTTAGACGTCTTGCTTGGAATGGATATTACTCGTTTGTAACGAAGCATCGAGTTAGTTAAGTTTGATGTATGTCGGGCGGCTTGCTTGGAGGGAAGTCACCCACATAGGGACCCCCGGTCTGGCATGGCGCCAGGTCGGATCTCAATGGTGGTTTTCCGAACTTAAAGTTGGTTAAGACTGATCGTTGTTGGCGAGTTGGCTGCATGTATGTCAAGTGGATTCAGACAACAAGAGTTGAAATCCGGGAAGCTAAGTCGTGGTTTCCGGCACCCTTTGAGATGTTTGTGCTACATGTGGTATCAGAGCCGACTAGCCGATCAGCTATGCGGATCTCATAGGGATGGCCATTGTTTGGGGTTCATCAGGATAGGTGCGCACGTCCACGATCAGGGTGGTCGACAGAATGGGGGACTTGATGAGTCAAGGTGCTGTCCTTGCGGTGTAAGCACGGTCAGTTCTCACGGTTCGGACCTGGCGCTGTCTGCACATAGGACAGATGAGGCAAAGTGCTGCCTAGGTAGTCAAACTGTACGGGTTAACCACTTATACAGAGATGCTACTCGAATTTGGGTGTAAAGTACGGGTGGTCAGCTGCCAATCGTTTAGCTATAAGGGCTATCGACCAGATTTGGTGGGGTGTAACTGAGGCAATGTGCTGCTTAATGGTGAAAGCACGGATCGTTGGATGGGTGTTCTCTGTGGGCTGATTCTGTGATCATGGGCGCATCTAGGCAAAGGTCCTTTGGCAGGATTTTCTCAAAGGAGGACCTTGTCTTTGTTACCTGTTAGTAATCATGTCTGAGTGTCTTGCTTGTATGTATTCGTGGTGAGTCTTAGTACTCTTGCTTTGCCTGGTTTGCATGATTGCTTGTGATACAAAGAGTTGATGGCTCGAGAAGGAACCTTTCTTTTGAAGGTTGGTACCATCAAACAAAGAGGACTACAGAATCTACGGCGTGAATTCACAGTTCAAGTACTCGCACGTGAACGACAACGAAACGACTCATGTTTGCAAAGGATGCATGGCTAGCCTATTTCTTGGGTTAGTTTTATTTGCGACAACGCCCGCCAGATGCAAGCAGGAAGTCAAAAGTTGGAAAGAGCAATTTCAGGGGAGATCTTCTATGGAACAGTTGGTCTTCATTTGGGATGGCTATTGTCGGAACTGAAACTCAATGAGCATGGGTGATATCCAGTGTCAGTTGAGTTTTTCCTCAAAGGGAAAAGACTAGGATCCTCTTCAGAGATTGGCAACAAGTTAGGTCAAGCCATAATCCTAGCAGATGGAAAGCAAAGTGTTTGAAAGGCTTTTGTCTGAGAACTCTACTCTGGTCAGCTGATTTTATAAGTGGAGGGGAACTATCACACACACACCTCTCTCTTGGTGCAAATCTTGAATGAATGACAAGTTTTTGTTGTGAAAAAGAAAACTTGTTATAGGCTTTCTCTGGACCAAAAATGATGAGGAGACATAATGAGTACGCTAACTTGTATTACGTGTAAAGCAGCTGATCAACAAAGGAACTGTGAAAGTTGAATCTTGCATGAGAGACATGGTACTTCGAACGGACGCCAAGGGACAATTCGTATTGGAATCAAACTAGTGCAAACTCTGGGTGCATGTGTCTGATTCAAAGAGAGCTATTTGCAGCCTAGCGAGATGTACATTTCTTTTTTTGAGTGTGAAGCAATTGACCAATGATGGAATTGTGAAATTCATGTTTGCGTGACGGACATGGTGTTTCAAACAAACACGAAGAAATAGTTTGTATGCGGATCAGACTGGTGCGACCCCTTGGCTCTCCACAAGGTCGATGGTTACATTTGGGTTGATTCAAAGACAACTACTTCAAGCTAAGTGAGAGATGCATTGCGGGGTACTCAATCTTTCCTACCTTCAAGAGCCAAAAGGAAAAGGATCAAAATCAGGCTGGGACAAGGAGAGAAATCAAGGTGCAAAGACAAGAAGGCACGAAGTGGACCATAAAGTGGGCGATCAATGATAAATCCTTTGGCTCAAGGAGCCTTGATACCTTTGCGAAAATGATCAAATCTGGAGCTCATGGAGCTATACACAAAGTGCAGAAAGGACAAATCCCAAGCTCAAAGGAGTTCCAAAGTCAAGGACAGATGTGACAAGGGTGAAAATTTCAGTAAACCTCTGTCACCAAGTCAAATAAGATTCTCGGGTTTTATGTAAGCGATATAAAATCTACGCTTTTCCCAAGACAAAGTGATATTTTTAAATTATGTCATTTTCCAATATAAAGAGCTGAGCCTCCCACTTGTGGTGAGCGAGCTACAATGTTAATAAAAAGTGGCCAGTAAATTGGGTACTATGCCAAGTAGCTTAAGTGTAGTTAATTTTAATTGGGAGAGTGTACCTTTACTTTAATCTGACATCTAATGAGGACATCAGAGGAGGCCCAAAATCACATCGAAGGCATCCATCTCTAAAACCAGAAAGCTAAGTTTAGCCTTCCATCTCCCAATCTGCAGTGGGATGTTCAACGTCGCTTTGTCTAGTACTCCCTTTGTTGTTTCTACCTTGAGAGTTGATGTAACATTTCTGGTCGGCAAGCTGAATTGTTCCACTATGCTCCTTGAGATGTAATTATGTGAAGCTCCGGAGTCGACCATGAAATCTGACTTCCTCCCCGCGATCTTTCCAGATAGGAATAACAATTTTGAAGCAGACTTGGGAGTTGCCCCATGGAAGTTCCTTTCCATACTTGTGTGTCATCCACCCACAAATGTAAGGTCCTCTCTCAACTCCCAACACACCACAAACGAACATATCAACCAAAGCTAACATAAAGGATCCCTCTCAAGTTGCACCAAAGCAAAATTTTATTTTTATTTGTAAGAAATTGCAGTGAATGTTCGAACATGTTACACCAAGATCTAAACCCAAAGGATTAGGACCTTTGCCTAGTCGTGCCCACACAAATCTATCACAGAATTAGCCCACGGGAAACATTCATCCAAACATCCATGCTTTCACCATAAGCAGCACATTGCCTTAGTCATGCCCCACCAACTCTGGTCGATAGCCCTTATAGGTAAACGATCGGCAGCTATCCCGCACCAGCAACTAACCACCCGTGCTTTACACCCAAATTCGAGCAACATCTCTGTATCAATGGTTAACTCGTATAGTTCGAATATGTCACCCCGCACCCCACAAGGCGCAGACCGTGCTTTCACCTACCTAGGTAGTACTTTGCCTCATCTGTCCTATGTCCAGACGGCGCCAGGCCCGAACCGCAAGAACTGACCGTGCTTACACCTCAAGGGCAGCACCTTGACTCATCAAGTCCCCCGTTTTGTCGACCACCCTGATCGTGGACGCACCCATGCTTACACTGTGGGGCAGCACCTTGCACAATGGCTGTCTTGACAAATCTCAAAAAGTGGCCATCCCTGTGAGACTTGTGTAGCTGACTGGCTAGTCGGCTCTGATACCACATGTTGCGCCGACGTCTCAAAGGGCGCTGGGACTTGAGCGGTTTTTCCAACACGCGCTTAAGTCTAACATTCATCCATCATGCACTTACGTAAAAGCCAACTTAGAAAATGTAACAAGCTTAACCATTCAAACTTAAGAAAACTAGAATCCCAACCAACCCGAAAGCCAACTCAGAATCCGTCCCCAAAAGGTAACCAAAGGTAAAGACAAGCCACACATGAGACCCAAGACATAGTGGTCGCCAAACTGACCAAATGGCATAGCGACAAGTCACACGTCGGTGATGTGGACCCTTAGGCGCCGACGACACAAAAAGGTTGTAGTAAGGGTCTTTTCACTTGGACTAGTCCTAAAGGCGAAACCGAAATGGTAATGTGACTAGAATCCAGCCGACGCCAAGTTCCTATGGCTGAAAAACTTTGATCAGTTCTAGCGAAGTCCAGATAGCTCGGATCGATGTGCAATCACCTCACATGATCTAGGTATGATTAAAGGAAGCTTGGGGATCAATAAATTCTAGAGAGAGAAAACATGCTTTACCAGCTTGGGTAGAGCACTTGGTATGAAGGGAGGTGGAGAATCCCACCATAAACTATAGGGGAACGGGGGTTGTGACTCAGGGGAGCTCAAACCAAGTCTCAGCTTCTCTTGCTAGAATGTTGTCTTGGTGCCCGCCTTGGCATGCTAGCACCCCGGAGACTAGGGCCGGTCACTATTGCGTCGGCGTCTCAAAGGGCACTGGGACTCGAGCGGTTTTCCCAACACACACTTAAGTCTAACATTCATCCATATTGCACTTACGTAAAAGCCAACTTAGAAAACATATCAAGCTTAACCATTCAGACTTAAGAAAACTGGAATTCCAACCAACCCAAAAGCCACCTCAGAATGCGTCCCCAAAAGATAACCAAAGATAAAGACAAGCCACACATGAGACTCGAGGCATAGTGGTCGCCAAACTGACCAAATGGCGTAGCGACAAGCCACACGTCGGTGATGTGGACCCTTAGGCGCCGACGACACAAAAAGGTTGTAGTAAGGGTCTTTTCACTTGGACTAGTCCTAAAGGCGAAACCGAAATGGTAATTATCCCCAACGATCAGTTTTATTAAATTTGGAAGAGGTTACATTCATACATAGACTAACTGGTCTCGGTGTTGTAAATCTCACCAGTCGACAACGGATACATGCTAGTATCAGTTATATGATAGCCATGGTATATGGTGTCAAGAAGTCTCATTTCAAGTTGCATGCTTTGATGTCATCAAGAGAGTTGATTACAATGAGAGCATGAGCTCCGACTTTGATAACTCCTCCAATGAGAGAGAAACGACGAGCCAAACATAAGGACAAGCTTCATGATGATGTTTCCACCTTTATGACCAATAGCACTTATACGATCATATCCGCCATAGAGAAGTTGCATATGTAGAATATCCAAGCCAATTTACAAGCTTATGATCCCACTCGAGTGGACAGCACCAGTCACTAAATCTTTTCACAAGTTGAAGTGGGCAATTGTCTCAACTCTCGTCCTTAGATCTCCTAATTGGAAAATCGAATTCCAAATTCATACAGATGCATCCAAATATGCCACTGGTAGCGTCTTAGCTCAACTTACCCGCTACCTTTACAAGCTTTACTTCCGGCGCCACTGGCGCCAGCAGCGCCCCCTGCTGCTCCCGGCACCAACGGCGCTGGCGCCGCTCCCGGCGCCACTATGACCAGAATCCAGCCGGCGCCAAGTTCCTATGGCTGAAAATCTTTGATCGGTTCTAGCGAAGTCTAGAGAGCTCAGATCGATGTGCAATCACCTCACACAATCTAGGCATGATTAAAGGAAGCCTGGGGATCAGTAAAATCTAGAGAGAGAAAATCCTAGAGAGAGAAAATATGCTTTACCAGCCTAGGTAGAGTGCTTGGTACGAGGGAGGGGTGCCAAATCCCACCAATACTATAGGGGAGTGCGGGTTGCGACTCAGGACGAGCTCCGACCAAGTCTCAGCCTCCCTTGCTGGAATGTTGTCCTGGCACTTGCCTTGGCATGCCAGCTCCCCGAAGACTAGGGTCGGTCACACACTTGAAATGTAACCTTCTCAGATTTATCAATAAAGTGGGATTTTCCTCAAACTGACTCTGATTACCTTCTGGGTTTCAGTGTTCCGTAAAACCGCCAGTTGTAAGGCCGCTTTCAAGCACATAGCTGAGGGTCGTATCCCGGGACGCCAGCGGTATGCCGTCGGGACCATTCGGTCCGTGGCGCCAGCGGTATGCTGTCGGGACCATTTGGTCCAGGAACTGGTTGTCTCCATATCTGTCGTGACTTGTGGTTCTGAGTGTTCTTGCATGAACGTCAATGAGTTAAGCTCTTGGGGACTCTAACCTGTCGGCTGAGTTGGATGGCTTGTGTAGCGCAGGCATCCCAAAGGGAGCCGGGAACCACGACTTAGCTTCTCAACCTTCAACTCTTGCCATCCAAACCCCCTTGACATACAAGCACCCAACTTTCCAACAACGATCAGACTTAACCAATTTGAAGTTCCGAAAACCAACATTGAGATCCAACCTAGCGCCATGCCAGATCGGGGATCCCGATGTGGGTGACTTCCCTCCAAGCAAGCCGCCCGACATACATCAAACTTTACCAGCTCGAAGCTTCGTTACAAACGAGTAACATCCATTCCAAGCAAGCGGTCTGACTTACATCAGACTTAACCAGCTGAAAGCTTCGTCACAAGCACTGGAAGCCAACCTGGCGCCACGCCAGACTGGACAGCCATAGACAGGTAACTTCCACCCAAGCAAGCCAATGGCCACTTTTTATTAACATTGAAGCTGGCACACCACAAGTCGGAGGCTCAGCTCTTTGTACTGAAAAATTACATAACTTGAAAATATCTCTTTGTCTGGGAAAAGCGTAGATTTGATATCGCTTTTGTAAAACCCAAGAACCTTATTAACTAGTGACAGAGGCCTTTCTTTGAAATGTTCGCCCCTATCGCTTCTGACTTTCGACTTTGGAACTCCTTTGAGCTCCTGATTTGTCCTTGATGCACTTTGTGTTGAGCTCCCTGAGCTCCAGATTTGATCAGTTCCACACAGGTATCAAGGCTCCATGAGCCAAAGGATTTATCGTTTGATTGCCCACTTTATGGTCCACTTCGTGCCTTGTTGCTTCTGCACCTTGATTTCTCTCCTTGTCCCAGCCTGATCTTGATACTTTTCCATCTTGGCTCTTTAAGGTAGGCAAAGATTGAGTACTCCGCAATGCACCTCTCACTCAGCTTGAAGTAGCTCTTTGAATCAGCCCAAATATAATCATTGACCTCGTGGAAAGCCAAAGGGACGCACCAGTTTGATCCGCATACGAACTATCTCTTCGCGTTTGTTTGAAGTACCATGTCCGTCGCGCAAAACTTGACTTTCACAATTCCATCACTGGTCAGCTGCCTCACAGTCAAAACAAGAAGTGTACAGCGAGCTTGGCTTCAAGTAGCTCTCTTTGCATCAGACACATGCACCCAGAGTTTGCACTAGTCCGATCTCAACGCGAACTGTCCCTTAGCGTCCGTTCGAAATACCAAGTCTCTCATGCAAGGCTCAACTTTCATAGTTCCATCATTGATCAGCTGCCTTACACGTAACACAAGCCAGCGTACTCATATGTTTCCTCATCATTGCTGGTCCAGAGAAAACCTATAACAAGCTTTCCTTTCCACAACAAAAACTTGTCAACTTATTAGGTCCAAAGTTCGCCAGTCTTCTCGTGTGAGTATGGCTAGGTCACCTTGAATTTGCCCCCGTTTTGATCAACTTTCATTCAAAATTTGCCCCAAGAGAGAGGTGTGTGTGATAGTTCCCCTCCACTTATAAAATCAGCTGATCGGACTTAGAGTAGAGTTCTTCGGACAAAAAGCCTTTCCAACACTTTGCTTCCCATCTGCAAGGATTATGGCTTGATCCAACTTGTTGCCAATCTCTGAAGAGGATCCTAGTCTTTTCCCCTTTTAGGAAAAACCCAACTGATACTGGATATCACCCCTGCTCAGTGAGTTTCAGTTCCTGCTTGCGTCTGGTGGGCGTTGTCGCAAATGAAACTAACCCAAGAAACAGGCTAGCCATCCATCCTTTGCAAACATTGAGTCGTTTCGTTGCCGTTCACGTGCGAGTACTTGAACTGCAAATCCGCCCCGCAGATTCTGTAGTCCTCTTTGTTTGATGGTATCAGCCTTCAAAAGAAAGGTTCCTTCTCGAGCCATCAGCTCCTTGTATCACAAGCAATCATGCAAACCAGGTAAAGCACGAGTACTAAGACTCACCACGAATACATACAAGTAAGACACTCAGGCAGTTTTACTAACAAGAAACAAAGACAAGGTCCTCCTTTGAGATGGTCCTGCCAACGGACCTTTGCCTGGCCGCGCCCATACAAATCGATCACAGAATTAGCCCACATAGGACACCCCTCCAACTATCCGTGCTTTCACCATTAAGCAGCACATTGCCTTAGTCACACCCCACCACTTTTTGGTCGATAGCCCTTATAGTTAAACGATCGGTAGCTATCCCGCACCGGCAGCTAACCACCCATGCTTTACACCCGAATTCGAACAGCATCTCTGTATCAATGGTTAACCCGTACAGTTTGAATATGTTGCCCCGCACCCCACAAGGTACAGACCGTGCTTTCACCTACCTAGGCAGCACTTTGCCTCATCCGTCCTACGTGCAGACAGTGTCAGGCCCGAACCGCGAGAACTGACCGTGCTTACACCTCGAGGGCAGCACTTTGACTCATCAAGTCCCCTGTTTTGTAGACCACCTCGACCGTGGACGCACCCGTGCTTACACTATGGGCAGCACCTTGCACAACAGTTGTCTTGATGAACCCCAAATAGTGGCCATTTCCGTGAGATCCGCATAGCTGACCGGCCAGTCGGCTCTGATACCACATGTAGCGCATGCATCCCAAAGGGAGCCGAGAACCACGACTTAGCTTCCCAGCCTTCAACTCTTGCCATCCAAACCCACTTGACATATAAGCAGCCAACTCGCCAACAACAATCAGACTTAACCAACTTGAAATTCCGAAAACCAACATTGAGATCCAACTTGGCGCCATGCCAGATCGGGGGTCCCGATGTGGGTGACTTCCCTCGAAGCACACCGCCCGACATACATCAAACTTAACCAACTCGAAGCTTCGTTACAAACGAGTAACATCCATTCCAAGCAAGCGGTCTGACTTACATCAGACTTAACCAACTGAAAGCTTCGTCACGAGCGCTGGAAGCCAACCTGGCGCCACGCCAGACTGGACAGCCATAAACAAGTAACTTCCATCAAGCAAGCCATCCAACTCAGCCGATAGGTTAGAGCCTGTTCCCAAAGAGCTAAACTCATTCACGTTCATGCAAGGAACACTCAAAACCACAAGCCGCGACAGATATGGAGACAACCAGTTCCTGAACCAAATGGTCCCGACAGCATACCGCTGGTGCCACAGACCGAATGGTCCCGACGACATACCGCTGGCATCCTGGGATACGACCCTCAGCTATGTGCCAACTTAAAAATTTTGAAGCGGCCTTACAACTGGCGCTTTTACCGAATACTGAAACTTAGAAGGTAATCAGAGTCAGTTTGAGAAAAATTCACTTTATTGATAAATCTGAGAAGGTTACATTTCAAGTGTGTGACCGACCCTAGTCTCCGGGGCGCTAGCATGCCAAGGCGAGACCCATGACAACATTCCAGCAAGGGAGGTTGAGACTTGGTTGGAGCTCGCCCTGAGTCACAACCCGCACTCCCCTATAGTATTGGTGGGATTCGGCACCCCCCCTCATACCAAGCACTCTACCCAGGCTGGTAAAACACGTTTTTCTCTCTCTAAGACTTTCTCTTTCTAGAAAGTTATTTTCTCTCTCTAGATTTTATTGATCCCCAGGCTTTCTTTAATCATGCCTAGATCGTGTGAGGTGATTGCACATCGATCTGAGCTCTCTGGACTTCGCTAGAATCGATCAAAGATTTTCAGCCATAGGAACTTGGCGCCAATTGGATTCTGGTCACAATGGCGCCGGGAGCAGCAGGGGCGCTGCTGGCGTCGGGGACAATGCTGGTGCCAGTGGCACCGGAAGTAAAGCTTATGAAGATAGCTTTACAACAACTTGCTTGGGTGGAAGTTACCTGTTTATGGCTATCCAGTCTAGCGTGGCACCAGGTTGGCTTCCAGCGCTCATGACGAAGCTTTCAGTTGGTTAAGTTTGATGTAAGTCAGACCGCTTGCTTGGAATGGATGTTACTCGTTTGTAACGAAGCTTCGAGTTGGTCAAGTTTGATGTATGTCGGGCGGTGTGCTTAGAGGGGAGTCACCCACATCGGGACCCCCGATCTGGCATGGCGCCAGGTTGGATCTCAATGTTGGTTTTCGGAACTTCAAGTTGGTTAAGTCTGATCGTTGTTGGCGAGTTGGCTGCTTGTATGTCAAGGGGGTTTGAATGGCAAGAGTTGAAGGCTAGGAAGCTAAGTCGTGGTTCTCGGCTCCCTTTGGGATGCCTGCGCTACACTTGGGGCCACCAATACGTGTTGGGCATTGTGCCTGGCTCGCGCTGGTAGAGGGAGCTAAGACCTCACGACTAGATTCCTAGTGCTGGTTTGTTGTAAAGCTGACTCGGGTGCACCCAGCGTACACTATAAGACTTTAAGGGGTGACACTCTCTAAGGTCCCAGAGCAAGTTAGAACGTCAAGGACTGAGCCTTCGACCTGTGGTGAGCCAGTCAAGTAGTCACAAGTCATGAGCTAGCTCTGGAGCTTGAGTCATGGCCTAGTCAGGAAAGCAAGTTGATTCTGCCGTCGGGACTTTTCCTGGGACCCATGTCCGGGTGCTAGACTGATTCTGCCAGGCTTAATCAGCAAAATAAAAACTAAGTCCTAAAAAGCGTGCTTTACCAGAAAGCACTATGTTTCAAACCAGAAGGGGTGCGCCGAATCACAACAGAACTATAGGGGGAGTTCGGCAGATAGAAACTTGGGCAGCTCAACCAGCGCCAGGAATCCAGTTGTCAGGTCTCAGCTCCCTCTACCAGCACGAGTCAGGCATAATGCCCAGCACGTGTTGGTGGCCCCGAGACCGGTCAGTCTATGTATGAATGTAACATCTTCCAAATCTAATAAAGTTGATCCTTGGAGATGATTACCATTTCGGTTTCGCCTCTGGGACTGGTCCAAGTGGAAGGACCCTTATTACAGCCTTTTTGCGTCGCCGGCGCCTAAGGGACCTCGTCATCGACGTGGGGCTTGCCGCTATGCCAATTGGTCAGTTTGGCGACTACTATTCCTTGGGTTTCATGTGTGGCTTGTCTTTGCCTTTGGTTATCTTTTGGGGACGGATTCTGAGTTGGCTTTCGGGTTGGTTGGGATTCCAGTTTTCTTAAGTCTGAATGGTTAAGCTTGTTACGTTTCTGAGTTGGCTTTTACGTAAGTGCATGATGGATGAATGTTAGACTTAAGCGCGTGTTGGGGAAACCGCTCAAGTCCCAGCGCCCCTTTGGGGCACCGGCGCAACATGTGGTATCAGAGCCGACTAGCCAGTCAGCTATGCAAGTCTCACAGGGATGGCCACGTCTTGGGATTTGTCAGGACAACCGTTGTGCAAGGTGCTGCCCACAGTGTAAGCACGGGTGCATCCACGGTCGGGGTGGTCGGCAGAACGGGGGACTTGATGAGGCAAGGTGCTGCCCTTCAGGTGTAAGCACGATCAGTTTCCGCGGTTCGGGTCTGGCGTCGTCTGCACGTAGGACAGATGAGGCAATGTGTTGCCATTAGGTTGGTGAAAGCATGGTCTGTGCCTTGTGGGGTGCGAGGTGACATATTCAAACTGTACGGGTTAACCATTGATACAGAGATGTTGCTCAAATTCGGGTGTAAAGCACGGGTGGTTAGCTGCCGGTGCGGGATAGCTGCCGATCGTTTAGCTATAAGGGCTATCGACCAAAAAGTGGTGGGGTGTGACTGAGGCAATGTGCTGCTTAATGGTGAAAGCACAGATGGTAGGATGGATGTTTCCCCGTGGGCTAATTCTGTGATAGATTTGTGTGGGTGCGGCTAGGGAAAGGTCCTACGTCCGGTCTCAGGGGGGATTGTGGCTTGAGAGGGATCCTCTGTGTTTGCTTTGGTTGGTATGTTCCGTTTGTTGTGTGCTTGCTTGGACACAAATGACCTGGTTCCTACTTGGCTCTCAGGTGATGTGAGCATGCTAAGTTTGAGGAGGAGATATTTTCATTGAAGCTGATTTAATAAAGAAGAAAAGAGAGCTGTGGGGCCCGGCCGACAGAGTTTTCAAAAATAAAAAGGGATTGAGGCGATAATCTGTTGGAAGTACACCTCTTTCTATAATGGAGGACCACCTTGATGAGTTACGAGCATTGATGGACGGAGAGGAGCAGGCTCGAGAATACGGCTCCCCCATGCATCGAGATGGCACCAGGTCCAAGTCAAGAAAGAAAGAGTGTATGCTCTCCACAGTGGCGCCTCTCCAAGAAGAGATGGGTGGCCCTTCTGAACCTACACCAAGAGACGAACCCTTGCTAGAGGTGCAACAAGACCTCTTTGAAGTGAAGATGCGACAATACTTATCAAGCGCAATGATGGCTATGCTTAGCGAGGTGAAGAAGGACAGAGAAACAGAAAGGAAAGAATGGCAAACATCCCTACGAACCATGAACCTTACTCAATTCAACCTTGCTAGAGAAATGAGAGACGAGCTAACACAGCTCGAAGCCAGGTTTGAAGAGTTGGAGGCAACTAGAGGGAATGTAGTAGCGCCTCCCCCACAGATACCAAGAGAACCACGAGCGCGAAACACAGAAGGCCCAAAGAAGACTGCCAAAGTAAAAGCACCACCTACTTTCAAAGGAGAGCGTGACATTTGAATTGTGGAAGATTGGTTGTTTCACATGGACCATTACTTCCGTCTGATGAACACTCCTGAGGAAGAAAGGACGGACTTGGCATTAACATATTTTGAGGGCTACACTACAAATTGGTACCGGATGGTAGGAATGCATTTCCAGACATGGGACGCATTCAAAACCGCTTTACGAGAGAAGTTCATACCAAAGGATTCACACATGAGATTGAGGACAGAATTATCAGGGCTCAAGCAGAAAGGGTCATTGCGAGAATACCTCAATAAATTCAGACAGAGTGTATGGGTTATTGAAGATATGTCCGAGGCGGACAGAACTCATTACCTCTTGTCTGGAATGCAGTCTTGGACCCGGCGTGCAATAGACAACCACATGCCCCATGATTTCAATTCAACTATTTGGGTGGCTGAAATGGTTTGTGATTATGAGAGCACATTGGCACCAGCTGCTCCCTCAACCTCAACAAGAGTATTTACTGGATCCAGACCGAGTCAGAGCTTCTTTTCAAGGGGAGACTCAGCTTCAAATGGCAACCAAGCCTCAAGTAGCGTGAACAAATTCCCAACAAAAACAGGGTTTGGCAACCAAGGCAACAATGAAGGGAACACGTTCTAGAGAAGAAACAATGTTGGACCTTCAGCTAGTCACAGCAACAGCTCACCAACAGTGGGCAGCTCCATGCGCTGCTTCAACTGTCATCAGCAAGGTCACTCTTGGAGGTCATGCCCCAAACCATTGAACAAGCAAATCATGGCTACCATTGAAGGATTTGATAGGCTGGAGAAAGAGGCATTTGATCAAGAAGATGGTGAACAGGATGATGAAGAGGACAAAAACGGATTTGACGGAGTCTGACCTGAATGCCTTACAACAGATAGGGGCACTTGCGGTGTATCGTGAACATCTCATGGCGACTCCTGCGAGAGGATCAAAGTTATTGTACCTGAAAGGTTGTATTCAAGACAGGATCATTTACTTCATGGTAGGCCTAGGAGCGTCACATAACTACTTGTCAGAAAAACTGAAAGGAGAATTGGACATCCAATGTGAAAAAAATGTGACTCCTATTTGTGTGGAGACCGCGAAAGGTACAATGACCACTTGTAGATTGGCAACCAACTTACCAATCTCCCTTGGAACCTGGAAGAATCGACTAACGTTCACAATCTTGAAGATGGATGCCTTCGATGCTATTTTGGGATTAAGCTGGTTTAACGAACATGTGGTGGACTTCTTGGCAAAAGGGGTTAACCTTGTGTCGTCAGAGCTGTGCCACGGGACCAACTAGAAAAGAACAACACAAATGAACCTGAGCCAACCATCCCTCCCAATCTCATTCACCTCTTTAACGAAGGGCAGCCAACAGTGACAAACCAGCTGACACGGGTCCAAATGGAGCCAACATTGCCTGCAGTTTCTACATCAAAGGTGAATTCAAGTGCCGATGCAGAGCTCAAGGAGCTCAACTTGTGTGACCAAGCGAAAGCTCACCTCTTTAACAAAGGACATCCAGCAGTGACAAACCAGTTGACGCGAGGTCAAATGGAGCCAACATTGCCTGCAGCTTCTACATCAGAGGTGAATCTAAGTGCCGATGCAGAGCTCAAGGAGCTCAACCTGGACGAAGGACCCTTACTACAACCTTTTTGTGTCGCCGGTGCCTAAGGGTCCTCGTCATCGACGTGGGGCTTGCCGCTATGCCAATTGGTCGGTTTGGCGACCACTATGCCTTTGGTTTCATGTGTGGCTTGTCTTTGCCTTTGGTTACCTTTTGGGGACGGATTCTGGGTTGATTGGGATTCCAGTTTTCTTAAGTCTGAATGGTTAAGCTTGTTATGTTTCTGAGTTGGCTTTTACGTAAGTGCATGATGGATGAATGTTAGACTTACGCGCGTGTTGGAGAAACCGCTCAAGTCCCAGCGCCCCTTTGAGGCGCCGGAGCAACATGGTTGAGCTGCCCAAGTTTCTGTCTGTCGGACTCCCCCTATAGTTCTGCTGTGATTCGGCGTGCCCCCTCTGTCCTGGTGCTTCTGGTAAAACATGCTTTTCTGGACTTAGTTTTTATTTTGCTGATTAAGCTTGGCAGAATCAGTCTGGCTCCCGGACATGGGTCCCGGGAGCCATCCTGGTGGCAGAATCAACTTGGCTCCTGACTAGGCCATGACTCGAGCTCCAGAGCTAGCTCATGACTTGTAACTACTTGGCTGGCTCAGTCCTTGACTTCCTAACTCGCTCTGGGACCTTTAGGGAGTGTCACCCCTTAGAGTCTTACAGGGCACCTTGGTGCACCTGAGTCAGCTTTACAACAGTCACACACTTGAGATGTAACCTTCTCAGATTTATTAATAACGTGAAATTATTTTCAAACTGACTCTGATTACCTTCTGGGTTCTAGTGTTCGGTAAAAGCGCCAGTTGTAAGGTCGCTTCAAATCTTTTTGACCTGGCACTTAGCTGAGGGTCGTATCCTGGGACGCCAACGGTATACCATTAGGACCATTCGGTCCGGGACTCCAACGGTATGCTGTCGGGACCATTCGGTCCAAGAACTGGTTCTCTTCAAATGTTCCGTGGCTTGTGGTTCTGAGTGTTCTTTGCATAAACGTGAATGGATTAAGCTCTTGGGGAACGAGCTCTAACTTGTCGGCTGAGTTGGATGGCTTGCTTGGGTGGAAGTTGCCTGTTCATGGATGTCCAGTCTGGCGTGGCATCAAATTGGCTTCCAGTGCTCATGACGAAGCTTTGAGTTGGTTAAGTCTGAAGTAAGTTAGACGACTTGCTTGGAATGGATGTTACTCGTTTGTAATGAAGCTTCGAGTTAGTTAAGTTTGATGTATGTCAAGCGGCTTGCTTGGATGGAAGCACCCACATAGTGACCCCCGGTCTGGCATGGCGCCAGATCGAATCTCAATGTTGGTTTTATGAACTTCAAGTTGGTTAAGTCTGTGTTGGCGAGTTGGTTGCTTGTATGTCAAGTGGGTTCGGATGGCAAGGGTTGAAAGCCGGGAAGCTAAGTCATGGTTCCAAGCTTCCTTTGGGATGATGCATGTGCTACAATATGCTTTTATCTACATACCCTTGTACATGTGTGACCTTGGCCTTATTTGTTGGAATTACATTTAGCATGGTTAGATATTGAGCAGTATAAGGGTGTCCATGGTGTCGTAAATTGCTGATATAGTAGGGGAAGTATAAAACGGATGGTTGTACATCGGAAGTGCAACAGTTACTAGCAATAATCAAGATGAATAAACAATAGTAATGTTCAATAGAACAAAATAGTAGTGTGAAAAATGTACTTGTGATAAAAATCAGAAGGTGACTACATGGGCTTGAAGCTGATGAGCGCAATTTAGTGAGGCATAGATATTTTAGAGCTTTCGTCTTTTATAGATAACTAACTGAAAATATATTTATTTACAAGATATTTTCAAGTCTTTCAGGTTAGTGCTTTTCTACCTACTTAATTAATTACAGCCGCCTTGTAGTTGGTAACTACTTTTAAGTAATAAAGACTATATACAAGTAGGTGAACTGCCATAAAGTCTTGGATCGACTTTTCCCTGATGACAAAGTCAGATTTGTCGGCTTCGTCAGATTTGTCGGTTTGGTCATATTTGTCGGCTGAGTCGATGGATTTTTTCAGGATGATACTGAATGGATTTGGTCTTGAGCATAGAAATCCAACACTCCCCCTTAATGTGGATCTTGAAAAACTTTGATCTTCAGATTTAGCATGTCGTTAAATCTGAGATGGTGCTCTTTTGATAGAGCTTTCGTGAAGTAATCTGCGGCCATAAGTTCTGTCCTGTAGTAAACCAATGACACTTCCTTGCCTTGCACTTTTTCTCTAAGGTAGTGATACCTGATTTCGATATGTTTGCCTCGAGAGTGAAATCTCGAATTTAGAGATAGTGCAATTGTGCTTTGATTGTCACAATATATTGTCGTTGGATGTGGTTGAGCAAGGTCAGGCCTTTCTAATGGATCGATTTTGTAGATAGGCGGCTATAGTAACAGCTTTCCAGAATTTCTTTGGAAGAGAGGCATGGGCTAGCATGCTCTTGGCACTTTTGATGAGTGTCTGATTCTTCCTCTCAGTTATGCCATTGGACTGAGGTGAGTAGCTGGTTGGGTATTGTCGATGTATTCCATTGACCTTCCAGAAGTCCTTGAATTCAGTGGAGATGAATTCTCCCCCTCCATCAGTATATAGAGCCTTGATTTTTTTCTAGGTCTAATTTTCAGCAGACGCCTTGAACTGCTTGAAGAACTTGAAAGCTTCAGTTTTGTTCTTTAGATAAGTAGCAGTCCTTCGAGAGAAGTTATCAATGAATGTTAGGATATAGAGGGATCCCCCTGTGGAAGCAGTCTGCATAAGGCCACAAATCTCGCTATGTACAAGATCAAGAAAACCTTTGGAAGTATGAATTGAATCAGAATAAAAGGACCTGTAGCATGTTTGTTGATAATACAAATTTCACATGGAAAAGTTGGTTTGCGGACAGAAGGAAGATCTTGCACTAGATTCCGAGTCCACATTTGTTGAATACTATTGAAGTTTAGAAATTTCCATGACCCAATTTTCATAGGCATCAGGTAGACTCGATGATAGAGTCATAACGACATTGGAATCTTCAATGACTGAGCCAGTTGCAGTCATCTGCTCCATAAGATTTTGAAAGAGTTGAGATGACTCAAAATACTATCTGCTTCAGACATTCTCAGGGTGAAGAATTTCTTCCTCAAATGAAGTTTGGAAGTGACGTCCCTGATATTGTAAAGAGTTGCTAGGATGTCCCATGCATCCTTAGCAGTCTGAGAAGCTCGTATATGGATGATTTGAGAGTCTTTGATATTGAGAGTAATCATGGCAAGTGCCTTGCCATCTATCAATCTCCATTTGGTGATGATGGTTGCATCACCTTTTGGCTTGACCTCTGTGCCATCAACTATGTCCCACGGTTCTTTGGCAAGTAGAACTACTTTCATCTTGAACTTCCAGAGATGGTGGGTATCTCCATCGAGTTTGTCGATCAAAGATGAACTAGAAGATGAATCCATTATAGTAAAGAGTGAGAGATCGTTGGTAGAAACAACGATATCAGAATGTTGTTGGTTGAACGATGTCTTGGTAGATACAAGACTGATTACCTACAATAGAAATGCAGATTATCGAACCACCCGGTCTGATACCGTGTCATAGATCGGTGGGATAGCAGTGGAAGTAGAACAACGGACGATTGTAGATCGGAAGTGCAATAGTTACCAGCAGTAAACAAGATGAATAAACAGTAGTAATGTTCAATAGAACAAAACAGTAGTGTGCAAATTGTACTCGTGATAAAAATCAGAAGGTGAGTACATGGGCGTGAAGCTGATGAGCACAATTTAGTGATTAATTAATTACAGCCGCCTTGTAGTTGGTAACTGCTTTTAAGTAATAAAGACGATGTACAAGTAGGTGAACTGCCATAAAGACTTGGATCAACTTTTTCCTGATGACGAAGTCAGATTTGTCGGCTGAGTCAAATTTGTCGACTTCGTCAGATTTGTCGGTTTGGTCAAATTTGTCGGCTTCATCGATGGGTTTTTTCAGGATGCTCATTACCAAATGGATCTGGTCCTGAGCATATAAATCCAACACATGGAATATGGCACCTTGTCTGTCTATTTGCTCACATTGAATTTGAATATGCTATTGTGACTGCTGCTTGTCATATAGGCCCAATGTGTGATGAAAGCCAATTCTCGTAGAGGAGATGTACAAGCTTAGAACTCGCATGCATCCAAGATTGGTTTGCTTGTTTTAATTCTTCCATTTTTGTGAGGCATGTACTTTACTCTTTTTCTGCAAATGCTCTTCTTCATCGGATGCACGTGGTGTAAGGTCCTCGACTTAGAGATGATGGCAACCATTGTCATTCTCTTTTTGACTCTCTTCCTCACCTTAGTGTGTTTTATCCAACTTTGGACATTTATTACAACGAGATGAATTACATTCATATCAATCTAGCGATGAAAACACTACTCAAGTTAACAAGGTGAGTAATAAACATGCATGTTTTCTTGTTCATAAAGACTTTGTTATTATAAGTTAAACTATTGTGCTAAAGTGACATGTACTTGATTTTTGTTTCTTGTAGAAAAATTATTTTAAAAATAAAATATGGTGCACATGCCTCAAGTGTGATGGCTTGATGATGTAAGAAATAGTTTAACATCCAATGTGGACAATATTCACTATATCAATTATGTAAATTACTTTAGAACTTTAGAAAGGAGATCTATACTTAGGATGGAGATCATTCTAAAGTTGGATCAAAGTTCTATGGTTAAAACTATGCCAAAACTAGTTGAAGAGGGAGTGTGAGAAATATCGACTAATTTAGTCATATTTTGGTTAATTGGCAATTTAGGCCAATATGCATTTTAAACTAAGAGATAGATATTTCAAAGTTATATTATTCTTAATGTTTTTGAATCACCACTTTTGGAAAGTGAGGGAAAGTAAGTAGGCGAGTTTGGACCCATTCAAATTTGAATGATTGGTACATTGAATCTAGTCCATATTATGAATAGGATTTTGGATATAGAAGTTTCTATGGAGGGAAACCGCATTCAAAATAGGGAAAAGACCTGTTATAAATAGTGTACAAGTGTGGGAGAACATGATTCTCTCTCTCTTATCTCATTTCATGCTTATACATGAGTTCTCTTGGGTTCATCTATCCATTGGTGCACTACAATGATGATATCTTGCAATTTTGTGTGTAGAATGCAATTTTATGTTCATTATTGGATCCACACGTGTAGAATACAGTACCTTACTGTTATTGTACGGATAAAAACTTCATTTTATCATATATTTGATGTTTGATCAAGATCTTGTTGAGTTTGCATCTCTTTCATCAAGTAGATGTTGATTTTCTACATTGCCAATGGTGCTACTTGTGTTGTCTTCCATAGCCAAAGATCAAGGGATGATTTTGGATCTTAGTGATTAACAAAATCTTTTTAAATGCTAACAGTGTCTTAAAAATAAAGCAATACATGTGCGCACTTATACTTAGCCAAGCATTTAATCCTAACACTTGTAATAGGATTAGGGCAAATCCATGTCGTTCCAATCCCTACGAGTGTGGCGATCTCTTGCACAACTCCATGTGCATTAAGAGCGTCTAGGTTATCAATACTTGTTTCATTGGTTTTTACCTATCTAAATGGGCAAAAACTGAAGAACAATCATACATGTTGTCTTGTTTAGTGAGGTATGATTAAAAAACAAAAATTAGATTGGTTGTTTACTATTTTCAGATGTAGTAAGGTAGGAACATTTTCCTACTCTATCATCGTCTTACTATGTCCATTTGTTTAGACACACCATTTGTGTAGACACTACCATCGTGTAGATACGACCATTTTTTGCGCTTGTAAAGTAGCACTTGAATAACGTTTTGCAACACTAACCTGAATAGTTGTCGTGAGAGAATCATGTGAGGAAGTCATGGTTGTGACGAAAGACGTCTCCTTCGAAGAATGGTTATTGGAAACTTCGAGTCTATTTATTGCCATAAATTTTCAAAGATGATATAATCAAAAGCAGTGACATACTCGCGTACTTAGATTTGGAAAAAAAACTGCTTCTTAAACTAGTTTAAACAACATAGCATCGTAGGTGTGCTACCATTACTTCTAAACATCACGATGTTCGCCATATACATACCTATATCGGAGTGTATTCCAAATCGAAAGTAATAGAGGTGCAAGTCTACAATTTATAAGCTGTTGTAAAGAAAGAGACATATTTTACTCAATGTGTAAGTCCACATTCGATTTATGACAAATTGTAAGAGCTATATTGATTGTGAGCAAACAAATTATGATGTTTTCTAGATATGTACACACGTGGGAAACCTCCATACATGGGTATGCTTGATCAATTAATACAATTGTGCCAAATGGCAATTTTCAACTTGATTAGTTTTTCACTAATTCATACTTGTGTCAATCAAGACTTTTTCTATCTAACTAAAAATAAATGCATTTAGGCCTACCATCCACACGTGGGAACTGGGAACAAGCTCCACACGTGTGGGATACACATATAATCATAGATCAAAGCTAGATTTTGACAATTTTAACAATATACATAGTAGAAAAGCAAGCATTACATACAAAGTTTCTCTTTGCTGAATAACTCTTGGATTGAATGGACAAAATGCAGTCTCATGTGATGAAGCATTACATAGATGGCGATATCTAATTGTTAGTCTATCCTTCATCAATGGACATTCGTAAACCGTATGGTTTCCTACACAGATTGAACACCATACATTTTTTCTTCTAAAAGTTGCCACATCTACTTAGGAGGTTCTCCTATCTTGGTAGCATCTAGTGATTTGAGTTTCTCATCAAACTGAACTTGCATCTGTTCCAGCTGCAACTGTTGTCTTTGGCCCAACTTTCAAACTCAACATTGTACTCATATGAGCATTAGAGGACTCTAAGTGGGTGCCAAGTTATAATCACCTATTCATGTTGTTTAAACTATGTTGATAGTGTTGGAGAGATGCATGAAAATCTTTATGTTGAAGAGGTGCAACATGATGTTTACCATTTCTAGCCCCACCATCTTTTTGTTTTTTTCTTAGTATGTTGTAATAATGTTTCTTGGGATTATCAATCCATGAAATAGTAGAGAATCCAATTTGGCTTGGAGGAGCTCAACTAATAAGAGTGGTTTCACATGGTGGTGTGGGAAGTTAATGACAACAACCATATTATTCAAAGGAATTTCACATATGAGAGAGAGAGAGAGAGAGAGAGAGAGACAGAGAGAGAGAGAGAAAGAAGAGAGAGATCTGAGTGTGAGAGATATACACTCAGAGGAGAGAGGGGGCGTGAAGTGTGTGTGTGAGAGACTGTGGAGAGGAGAGGGGGAGAGATAGAGAGTTGACTTATACTTGAAGAAGAAGTTCTGGCTCACTTCCCAAAGCAGCTCTCTCCCTCTCAGTCTCTCCCTACCTCCCTCCCTTCCTTCAGCTCAGAGCGTCAATACTCTGTTATGGTGCCCATCTCGGAATGGGTTTTGTTATTTATGTCAGTGTAGCTCAGGCACCATAGAAAAGAGCTGGCTTTGGTGTCTATTTCATTCCAAAACAGGCAGTATTTGCTAAGCTTGTTATGGGCCGGGAGGAGGCTATGAAATAAATTTCTTGCATGTCTCTAGAAAGGGGGGTAGATCTGAATTATCCTCCTGTTTTGTGAAAATTTTAGCAATTCGTAGGAAGATATAGAAACTGATCCCTCTCTCCTCAACTTCAACCTGGAAAAGAAGCAGAAAACGAGGAATTATTGCATAGCGCACGAGCTATCTTGTGGGTAGGTTTGATATATATTTGTGTGATGGCAGGAACAGTGGCGCTCTTGAAAGGAGGCAGTGCCAAGCAGTATGCGGGGCACACTACTGTGTTTGTGGTAGTGGCATGCCTGGTGGCTGCCAGTGGAGGTCTACTTTTCGGTTTCGATATTGGCATTTCTGGTACAACCAACCTCATCACATTACAGCTCTGTCCTATTCTGTTAGTTTCTTGTATTCCTTGTAAGCCCCTTTGTTGGGCATCAGCACAGGCAAATCTTTCAATGTAATTGTGTGTACATATTTTATTGCTTGTCTGGATTGTGAACTGGATTGTTACTTCTGTTGGGCACATATTGTGGCGCGAGTTCGGGTTTAAGTTAGATTGTAAGCAATGCAGTTTTTGTGTTTAAGCCTTGTGAGGTGTCTCAGTGGAATAGTGGTTACTCTGTCCACCAAGATCCAGGCTTGGGTCGGATAAGAGTGGTTATAGTGTTTGTTTAGATCCATGCTTGACTAGAATACGACTGGTTTTTGTATCCATGAACACCCAGGCTCGAAAATCCACAAAGACTCAGGCTCCAATCGAATAAGAGTGATCATCTTGTACACATATGTCCAGACTCAAGTCCCTGTTGCTGATCTAAGAAGTCAGTAATAGGGAGCATCAAAGCATAATTTTTCTTGTTTGTGCTGTAGATTTCTAATTTGTCATCCACAGTTGATCTCTTTCACTTACTAGCATGTGTTATAGCCTTCCTTTCTACTCTTTTCCTTTCCCAAGCCTGTATATTGTCAAAAAGACAGACTCTCCCCCTTCGCGTAATTCAGAGGCTATGGTGGATGAAACCAACGTTTTACTATCCTTTGCTATGCTAATGGAAGGAGAAGCAACTGGGCAAATTTTCAGTTTGTTTGAATTGATTAAACATTTGTTAAACTTAAGCCCAAGAGTGAGGATAAAGAATACAATTATTGAGCAAAGTCTTGCAACTAGGCGGAGTCACATCAATGGACGATTTTCTCAATAAATTCTTCCCAGCGGTCGAGCGAAGGAAGCATAAGAAAGTCTCCCATGAGGATGATTATTGCAAGTATGACAATCAAGGACTGGCAGCCTTCACTTCATCGCTGTACATTGCAGGCTTAGTTGCCACTTTTGGTGCATCATACACGACCCGAGCATGGGGTCGTAAACCAACCATCATAATTGGAGGCATTTCCTTTTTAGTTGGAGCTGGCCTTAATGCCGGAGCTGTGAACTTGGCAATGCTTCTGCTTGGGCGAATCATGCTTGGAGTTGGTGTTGGATTTGGCAATCAGGTTAGTATATAATGTCCGTGCTGTTGGTTGTCACTCTCTAAGCTTTGTTAGATCTTACCTTTGTCCGATCCCTGATTAAGCAGAAGGAATAGCACAAATCTGTGTAGTACGGATTCCTTCTATTAAATTTGATGGATTCAAAGGTAAGATGTAATTGATTCGAAACAGTTCAATCGATTTGAATCAGAACAGAACACCGACCTTTGACCAGTTAAGCAAAATCGGATCGATTTGATGCGATTTGAAACAGTTCGATACTATTTGGAACATTCTGAATTGCGTGAATTACTCTTCAATTGTGAATATTGAATCGATTTGTTCTTTGTGTCATGCAGGCTGTACCTCTCTATCTATCAGAGATGGCTCCTGCACATTTGCGAGGGGGGTTGAATATGCTTTTCCAGCTTGCAACAACAATAGGGATTCTGACTGCCAATCTAGTGAATTATGGAACACAAAAAATAACCCCTTGGGGCTGGCGGCTTTCGTTGGGATTGGCAGCAGTACCTGCATCTGTGATGACACTTGGTGGCCTATTCCTTCCTGAAACGCCAAATAGCCTTATTGAACGTGGGTATTTGGATAAGGGAAGGAAAATCCTGGAAAAAATTCGTGGCACTAAAAGCGTCGATGTTGAGTATACTGATCTGATAGAGGCGAGTGAAATTGCCAAAGCAGTGCAGCATCCTTTCAGAAACATTCTCAAAAGGAGGAACCGTCCTCAGTTGGTGATGGCCATTGCCCTTCCTGCGTTCCAGCTACTGACAGGAATAAATTCCATACTTTTTTATGCTCCTGTTCTGTTCCAGAGCCTTGGCTTTGGAGGGAACGCGTCGCTTTATTCCTCTGTGTTCACTGGAGTTGTCATCATGGTTGGAGCCTTAGTTACAATCGCCACTGTTGACAGGTGGGGACGACGCCTGCTTTTCATGATTGGAGGCATACAAATGGTTGTTTGCCAGGTACCTTTTGATCTATTACTTCCTGTAGGATCTTCCAATAGTGGGTCTTTTGTTTTGGCTTTGTAATTGATCTTGCAATAGTGGGTCTTTGGTTTTATGTTTGACCTTGCAATAGTGGATCAATTCTGCTCTGCACTGTCCTGAAATACTCGATTTGCTATTTTCTGATTTGTCTTAAGGCATGCAGCATAGGTCCAGCTTCTAGAGCTAATTCTCAGCAAAACAGTTTGATTTTTGCTCATTGTTTATTCTAAAAATTGAAAGCTGTCTTGAAGATTTTGAAGCAGTGATCTGAGGTACGAATTTGCGTTCCTTAGTTTCTCTTTGTTTTGGAGCCATCTCACCCTGCACAATATTGGAGCTTTGTGTTGATCAGCCTTCCATCTGCAATGGTTATCCAATTTGGCAGACCTTCCTGTGGAAAATTCCTCCAAATTGAACACCATAATGTGGAAACCTTGGACCTGATTTCACGCCTGGTTTGAGGCCCTTCTGCCATGGAAGGCTATCAGATTTGGGCTCTGAAATTGGCCAGTGGGCTTCCCATGGCCAAGGAGCCTTGGACTGGGTGATTAAAGAATGTATTGACTGGGAACACTAGCTGATTTTTTTTTGATGATTTGCAACAATTTGACATATGATTTTGGAAATCCATCTGTCCACCCGGGATTGAAAACTGATCAATCAGCTCATGTTTACAGGTAATTATTGCCATCATCTTAGCGTCAAAATTTGGAGGGGACAAGTCTTTGTCAAAGGGCTACTCAGTAGTTGTGGTCCTCCTCATTTGCATCTTTGTGGCTGGCTTTGGATGGTCCTGGGGTGGCTTGGGTTGGTTGGTGCCTAGTGAAATTTTCCCTCTTGAAACTCGCTCTGCCGGTCAAAGCATCACTGTCTCAGTCAACCTCTTCTTCACCTTTGTCATAGCACAAGCCTTTCTGAAGATGCTGTGCCATTTCAAATATGGCATTTTCCTCTTCTTTGCAGGCTGGGAATTCATTATGACAGTATTTGTATACTTTCTTTTGCCTGAAACCAGAAATGTTCCTATAGAAGAGATGATTCATGTTTGGAGAGCTCATTGGTTTTGGAAGCGCATTGTTCCTGCCATTGATACTGGGTCAGTGGTGGAAAAATATGAACACAGCAGCATTGAATTAGAAGCTAAAGGACAACAATGATTTCTCTTTGGCTTAGTTGATTGATGTCATTTTGAAGATGTAACATGAATAATCACAGACCAAATTTTCTGAAATTCAAATAAGGTACTCAGATCCTTTCATTGCTGAAATATAGTCAAGCCAATCTCATTCGAAGCTACTAGGTGAGGATCGACAACAAAATTATTGTACGTGTTGAGGTTTCTGCTTTTTGATTTTCTTGTAATCCAGCAAGAGCACACCATATTATTCAATATGCAATCGGTAGGCAAAATTTTCTTCTAAATCCTTTGCGAAATTATTGCGAAATTGTAGAAGCTAGCAGATCGGATTGGGAGCATAAGCTTCAAGAGGCCTTATGGGCATTTTGCACAACCCATAAGCGCTCCATCAGCCACACCCATTTCCAGCTAGTCTTCGAACAAGAAACTGTAATGTTGGTTGAATTTATTGTACCTATTGTACTCCAAGAATGACTTGATACTAGCATCTCTCTCAACAATGGTTAGGAAACCTTTGTGAGATCAGATCAGTAGCCCTCCATGCCTTCCAAAATGGAAAAACTTAGATGGAAGGAAAGCCCATGATCTTGAACTTTAAATTTTTTGTTCTCTTGCTTTTACCTTCCACTAAAATTGGGTGTGTGTTGTTGTTGTCTTATTTCTTGGCTTTTGTTTTTGTTGTTTAATTATAAATAGAGCAAAGTCAACTCATATTGCACGTTTGGATGTTAGATGCAATTGTAGGAAATAGAAGCCTAAGGATCCAAGACCTTAACTATTCAATCACACAAAGCATTCTCAAAAGAAAGAGAGAGATGGCTAGAAACTCTCTTGTAGAAACTCGTGGACAGCCAAGGAAAATAGTCAGTAATGCTTACAAAAGTGTCTCATACAAATGGGATGCACACATATATATAGTCCAAGATGACTATCTAACTTCATGACTATTGGCTATCAACTACTTGACTATTGGCTGTCCAACTACTTGACTATTGACTATCCAACTTTCTATAAGTTACATAGAAAGAATAAGGTACCTCCAATATGTCAAGTTGGGGTACTTAATGTCACAATTAGGCCTAGTGGACCCATGAGTCCCTACCAAGTTAATTTCATACTAACTAAGTTTAGTAGGCCTAATATAATAAATGACCATGGTTACACAACTCTCGACCTTTTGGGTCAAAGTAACCTATGGTAATGTAAGCAATTCCATTTACCTTCCAACACCCTCCTTAAATGGAAATTCATAACATAACATGAAGTAACTTTTCGAAAGAGAAAAATGCAACTTGTTGTCCGAACTTCATGTCGCCAAATAAACTTCGCCCCGAAGTAGTCGAAATCTCATCCCCAATCATGTCCAACATATAAAAGGGAAAGAATGCGTAATAATGAAACATCAAGTTGAAGGGTGAGTATTTGCATGCTCCATCCGAAGTAGGGAACCAACATAAACTCGACAATAAGTCGAAACATGGACTTGTAATCCATCATAGGCTCCCACATCATTCGAAAATATTTCTTACCATAAGGACAATAAAAAAGAGTATCAAACTCTTTTGGCATCACATCCTCCCGAACCTTACCATCAATGACTTGCTCGCATAGAATAGGCGATGTACCAACATCATGAGTAAGTGTAGAACCAAAAAAATCAGCAAGAGGTACTGATTTTAAAGAGGCATGTGCCTTCCTTTCGTAGTAAGATATTTCTTTGTTGTCTTGCAAAGTTTCCAATAGCCGACAAGGAACTGTTGTGGGCTGTTCAACACTTTGCTACCCAAAGTGTTCCCAACATGGACCATGTTGTCCATAATCTTCCGCAGGTTGTTCCTGAAGCATAATGGACTGCTCATGATGTAAAATGGCCTGTAAAAGAAGATGACTGAACCTGCTGTCCAACATCTTCATCATAAAAATTTAGCAAACTATCAAGAGATGCATCAACGATGGCGTCATCAAAGCTGTCCCACGAAGAGGCATGGGATGACATAGAAGATTCTTCAAGTAATAAAAAATTCTCTCAATGTATTGTTGTTGAGAGATGAAGATTCCAACCCCATGTGGAAGGTCAACAAGAACCGAAGTGTGGTTCTTCATGAGTGAGTTGTACTCCTCTTGCATCGCATCCTCCCAACATTTTACTCCTCTGGCTTGCTCATGAAAAACAGGTTCTACTGCACCATCCTCAATAGAAATAAGAGCAAAATCAAAAAAATCAGCAAATTCTACTGATCTAGTAGAGGCACGAGTCTTCCCTTCATAGAAATGATCCATTTTGTTGTCCTGCAAAGTCTGCAACAACCATTTCGGGACTGGTTTGGGCTGTCCAACAGCCTTACCTTTGTCAACACTTTGTTGTCCAAAGTATTCTGAACTTGGACCTTGTTGTCCAATGTTTTCCGAACTTGGACCTTGCTGTCCAACGTCTTCAACAGGCTGCTCTTCACCATAAATAGGTTCTTGATGAACTATGGGACGCCGGCACAGTAGTGACCGGCCCTAGTCTCCGGGGCGCTAGCATGCCAAGGCGGGCACCAAGACAACATTCTAGCAAGAGAAGCTGAGACTTGGTTTGAGCTCCCCTGAGTCACAACCCTCATTCCCCTATAGTTTATGGTGGGATTCTTTACCTCCCTTCATACCAAGTGCTCTGCCCAAGCTGGTAAAGCACATTTTCTCTCTCTAGAATTTATTGATCCCCAAGCTTCCTTTAATCATGCCTCCGAGCTATCTGGACTTCGCTAGAACCGATCAAAGTTTTTCAGCCATAGGAACTTGGCGTCGGCTGGATTCTGGTCACAGTGGCGCCGGGAGTGGCACCAGGAGCAACAACGACGCTGCTGGCGCTGGGGACAATGCTAGCGCCAGAAGTAAAGTTTGCATTGTAAAACTCGCTTTACAACATCCACCCCACCTTTATAAAATCTGATGTCCTCATTAGATGTCAGATTAAAGTAAATGTAGACTCTCCAAATTAAAATTAACTACACTTAAGCTACTTGGCATAGTACCCAATTTACTGGCCACTTTTTATCAAGATTGTAACTGGCTCACCACAAGTGGGAGGCTCAGCTCTTTATATTGAAAAATTACATAACTTGAAAATATCACTTTGTCTTGGGAAAAGCGTAGATTTTATATCGCTTACATAAAACCCGAGAATCTTATTTGACTTGGTGACAGAGGTTTGCTAAAATTATCACCCTTGTCACTTCTGCCCTTGACTTTGGAACTCCTTTGAGCTCCGGATTTGTCCTTTCTGCACTTTGTGTATAGCTCCATGAGCTCCAGATTTGATCATTTTCGCAAAGGTATCAAGGCTCCTTGAGCCAAAGGATTTATCATTGATCGCCTACTTTATGGTCCACTTCGTGCCTTCTTGTCTTTGCACCTTGATTTCTCTCCTTGTCCCAGCCTGATTTTGATCCTTTTCTTTTTGGCTCTTGAAGGTAGGCAAAGATTGAGTACCCCGCAATGCACCTCTCACTTAGCTTGAAGTAGTTGTCTTTGAATCAACCCAAATGTAACCATTGACCTTGTGGAGAGCCAAGAGGTCGCACAAGTCTGATCCGCATACAAACTATTTCTTCGTGTTTGTTTGAAACACCATGTCCGTCACGCAAAACATGACTTTCACAATTCCATCATTGGTCAATTGCTTCACAGTCAAAAAAAGAAATGTACATCTCGCTACGCTGCAAATAGCTCTCTTTGAATCAGACACATGCACCCAGAGTTTGCACTAGTTTGATTCCAATACCAATTGTCCCTTAGCATCCGTTCGAAGTACCATGTCTCTCATGCAAGATTCAACTTTCACAGTTCCTTTGTTGATCAGCTGCTTTACACGTAACACAAGTTAGCGTACTCATTATGTCTTCTCATCATTGTTGGTCCAGAGAAAGCCTATAACAAATTTTCTTTTCCACAACAAAAACTTGTCATTCATTCAAGATTTGCACCAAGAGAGAGGTGTGTGTCTGATAGTTCCCCTCCACTTATAAAATCAGCTGACCGGAGTAGAGTTCTCAGACAAAAGCCTTTCAAACACTTTGCTTTCCATCTGCTAGGATTATGGCTTGACCTAACTTGTTGCCAATCTCTGAAGAGGATCCTAGTCTTTACCCTTTGAGGAAAAACTCAACTGACACTGGATATCACCCATGCTCATTGAGTTTCAGTTCCGACAATAGCCATCCCAAATGAAGACCAACTGTTCCATAGAAGATCTCCCCTGAAATTGCTCTTTCCAACTTTTGACTTCCTGCTTGCATCTGGCGGGCGTTGTCGCAAATAAAACTAACCCAAGAAATAGGCTAGCCATGCATCCTTTGCAAACATGAGTCGTTTCGTTGTCGTTCACGTGCGAGTACTTGAACTGTGAATTCACCCCGTGGATTTTGTAGTCCTCTTTGTTTGATGGTAGCAACCTTCAAAAGAAAGGTTCCTTCTCGAGCCATCAACTCTTTGTATCACAAGCAATCATGCAAACCAGGCAAAGCATGAGTACTAAGACTCACCACGAATACATACAAGCAAGACACTCAGACATGATTACTAACAGGTAACAAAGACAAGGTCCTCCTTTGAGACAGCCCTGCCAAAGGACCTTTGCCTAGACGCGCCCATACGGATCGATCACAGAATCAGCCCACAGAGAACACCCATCCAATGCTTTCACCATTAAGCAACACATTGCCTCAGTTACACCCCACCAAATCTGGTCGATAGCTCTTATAGCTAAACGATCGGCAGCTAACCACCCGTACTTTGTATCAGTGGTTAACCCGTATAGTTCGAATATGTCACCCTGCACCCCACAAGGCACAAACCATGCTTTCACTTACCTAGGCAGCACTTTGCCTCATCTGTCCTATGTGCAGACAGCGTCAGGCCCGAACCGCGAGAACTGACCGTGCTTACACCTCAAGGGCAGCACCTTGACTCATCAAGTCAACAATGGCCATCCCTGTGAGATCCGCATAGCTGATCGGCTAGTTGGCTCTAATACCACATGTAGCGCAGACATCTCAAAGGGAGCCGAAAACCACGACTTAGCTTCTCGGCTTTCAACTCTTGTCGTCTGAATCCACTTGACATACAAGCAGCCAACTCGCCAACAACGATCAGACTTAACCAACTTAAAGTTCAAAAAACCACCATTGAGATCGGACCTGGCGCCATGCCAGACTGGGGGTCCCAATGTGGGTGACTTCCCTCCAAGCAAGCCGCTCGACATGTATCAAACTTAACTAACTCGATGCTTCGTTACAAACGAGTAATATCCATTCCAAGCAAGACGTCTAACCTACATTAGACTAAACCATTTCAAAGCTTCGTCATGAGCACTGGAAGCCAACCTGATGCCACACTGAACTGGACAACCATAAACAGGTAACTTCCACCCAAGCAAGCCATCCAACTCAGCGACAGGTTAGAGCTCGTTCCCCAAGAGCTTAACCCATTCATGTTAATGCAAGGAACACTCAGAACCACAAGCCGCGACATATATGAAGGCAAGCAGTTCCTGGACCGAACAGTCCCGACAGCATACCGACCCTCAATTAAGTGCCAGATCAAGGGGATGGGCCTCGAACAAGCTTCTTGTCATTTTCGGGCAAGCTTTTCACCATTACATTTATCAATTTTCCTCTATTATCTATCTTTTTTTCTGTCATAGTGTGTGCACATTTTCTCTAAATCCATACTCTTATTTGTTGATGGTGTGATTATATTCATACTAAGTATTTCATAAATTTACAATTCTAAGACTTTTCCAAAAGCTTTTAATTGAGAGACATAAAAAACAATAGTAGTAAGGAAGATCTCCAAGTGGCAAAAAGCTTTCAAATCTTACATGAAATATCACAATGAAAAGATTACATAGAGATCTTCAAAGAGGCAAGTGACAATAAAAGAATAGATGCATCAATATTCATGTTTTTTCTTAGCAATTTAATGTAAAAGTAGATTATTGGAGTATGAATATATGCGGTGAAGTTGCAAATAATACAGTAGTAACCTCTTTGAAACATCATCCACCATTAACCACAAAGCAAAAAACCATTCACATTTTCTTAATGTAAATCATGAAGGAAGCTCTCTTTGGCAAGAAGAATGAGTGCCCATGACCATGAAGAGTGAAAAATGCTACAAGATGAACAAGTAAAAGCCTAATTTGATAGCTTGCATCACAATAAATATGCATGCACTTACAAGAGAAATATATTTATATCTATTTGTGCCTACGACCAAGTAAGTTTGGTATGATGTCCATGCTAGAGAAATACATTTACCTTTAACGCTGCCTATTGCCAGATCACTTTGGTAAATTGCATTATGCATGCACAAAGAGAAGCCATTGTCCTATTCACTTTAGAACATTCTAGCATATTGGAGCTAAAATATTACTACAATTTTTCAAAACATAAGATAAAAAAATTTGTAGATAAGCTAGTAAGAAGAACGATAGAACTCTAAGCCCATCCTCCTTGAATACAATTCACCTACGACATATGCTTGGCATGAATGGCACACATGTTGGTATTGTCAAACAAACTAACAAACATAAGCCCCATCAGTCTCTTCGAGAGCTAACATAGCTCTGAAAATGCAAATCAACCTACAAAAATAATGCACAATATAGAACACATACAAACAAAAGAACTTCACAGATTGAGACAATTGTGGTAATTCAAGGCAAAACAGTAGTTTTAAATTTAAACTCTAAAAGTGTCACCTTATAATTCAAATTAATCTCATGAACATGATGCTAAAACTATAGTTTCCTTAGTAGATGCTTAGTGCTCTTCTCATATATATATATATATATATATATATATATATATATATATATATATATATGTACTAGTAAAGAGTGCCCGTCGTTGACGGGAAATGTAGGTTGATCTTCATAGAAATGCATTTTTATTTCAACCTTTTTCGTGGAAAGTCTAATAATTTAAAAAATCCTTAGAGCACCTTTCAAATTTTTGATAATGAAAGTCTCATTTGTTTAGCACCTTTCACCATGAAAGTATGTACATGCACTTCAAAACACTATGTGTGTTGGTAAAGGATAATTTGAATTTGGAGTGGGCCCCTTAGATGCATGCATAGGGAGGAGGGCCATGCATCCTTTTCCCCATACATGCATCCTCCTCCCCAAGTTTTTTAAATTAGAAAAAGCTCATGCATGGGTGAGGGGAGGAGCATGCACGGTGCACCCATACACATGCGCAAAACTGTACATAAGTTTAAATATATATATACTAGTAATGAGTGCCTGTCGTTGATGGGCAATGGAGGCCGATCTAGGTGGTGGCCAATGATTTGGATGATGGCCAATCTTGCACATCTCACATCTCAAATATCAAACATTCGAGTCTTTGGAAAAATTCGAGTCTTCGGAAAAATTCGAGCCTTCGAATAAATTTGAGTCTTCGAATAAATTCTAGTCGTTGGAAAATAAAATCGAGTCTTTCGAAAAATTCGAGTGTTCGAAAAAATTCGACTTGACAGTACAAAGGGTCCTTTCAATCCTTTGGAAAAATTCGAGTCTTTGAAAAAATTTGGTCCCTTGAGATTAAAGATAGTGAGTTTGGGCTTGTGGTTAAACATTCATGAAAATAGTGGGCCAAGATAGAGATTTGAATGATTGAAAAAAGAAGACGCAATTTTAGGTAGTCAAAAAAAAATTTATGTTCATGATTTATGGATAAAACTCTAGTAATTCAAAATAAATAAGAAAGCCATGTAATAAAGATTATTGGCTAAAGTTTAAATCACATTGAAGTGTGTGAAAAAAATAAACTTCAAATTTCAAATATTTGAATTTAGAGAAAGATATTTGGGGCCCACCTGCAATGCACACAATGTGCAAATGTATGAATGACGATATGCACTTTCCCCATCATTTTTAGTTAAGAAAGATATTTGAATTTAGTAATTGGGAGGGAGGGAGGGGTGGGGAATCTTCTTGGGGCCCACCCCCCAATGCACACAATGTGCAAATGTATGGGGATATGCACTTTCCTCATACATGCATTCTTTTCCCCATACATGCATCCTCCTCCCCAAGTTTTTTAGTTAGAAAAACCTCATGCATGGGTGAGGGGAGCCCTAATTCCATGTTTTTAGGGTTTACGGTTAGAGCATCGTGCTTACCAGGGTTAGGGCTCACTTACTGAGGGTCAGAGGACCGGGTGGGAGGGCATTGGGCATATTTGATTGCCCCAGGATTTCCGATGAGGAGAGAGACAGGTTGTCTATTATGTACGGGCACGATGCTGCATCACAGGTTTCTGGACAGGGACAGGGACAGGGACAGGGACAGGGGGCAGGAGCAGCTGCAGGTTCACAAGCAGGGGTCACATGTATGCAGGCACGGCCTACTACGGGTGCAGAGCCTAGTACAGCACGTTTTGGGCAGGGTTTAGGTGCAATGCATGGTCCAGGCGGTGCCACTCTAGTTCCACCCGCAGCAGTAGGGCTTACTTCAGAGGGGAGAGCGTCACATGAGCAGGTTGGATCAGCAGCAGCGGGTCCATCTCGTCCCACCTCTTCTTTGGCGGCAGATGCAGCACATGGTTCGACGGGTCCTCCCAGAGAGAGTGATACACCCACAGATCAGCCATCCGGTTCGCGTGTTAGACCACGAGCGCCATGTGCACAGCAGAGAGAGGTTAGGCCCAGACAGCAGACCCTTGATCGATGCGGGTGGCAGAGAGAGCAGCATGCCCTGTGCACTTGACTTGTTGGCCAGTTCTTTTACGAGTGCGGCATTTCCTTTGTTGTTGCTGACACTTGGGTGTTCAGAGAGTTTTGCGCACACATGGTAGCCGTGGATGCTACATGGATACCTCCCAGACAAGAGGCATTGCGAGGCAGGATGCTTCGTCAAGAGGAGGAGACCATTACGCGGTAGCTGAGTTCCATTCGCTCAGCTTGGCAGATGTAAGTACTTTGTTTCCATAAACCCATTGCATGCGTTTAGGGTTGACTCGTGGCACAATTTTTGCATTTGACTAATGGGTGTTTTGTGGCAGGTATGGATGCACGATATTGAGTGATGGATGGACCGACATTCGTTGGCGATCCGTCATCAATGTCTTGGTTTCTTGCCCGCTTGGCACAGTATTCCTACATGGCATGGATGCCACTCGAGGTGGTGACGCCATCACAGCTGATTTCATATGGGAGGTTATCAGAGATGTTATTGTTGACATTGGAGTAGAACATGTGGTTCAAATTGTCACGGACAACACTTCGAACTGCAAGCAGATGGGAGAGATTATGATGAGGGAGCACCCCAGCATTGTGTGGACACCTTGTGCTGCGCATTACATAGACTGGCTCATCCATGACCTGTGTGCACTTCCATGGATCAGAGAGGTATTGGTTTCTCCATTTTCTATGCTATCTTGATTGACGCCTGCTCCATGCTGCTAAACACATCTCAACTACTGTCTATATTTTTTACTGGATGTATGTGTTGCAGGTCACTTCTACGGCCATGTGCCTGGTCACTTTTGTTACCAGGAAGAGGCGTGTGTTGGCCCTATTCTGCACCTTCTCGCACCTGAACCTGAAGAAGCCAGCACCCACACGCTTTGCCTTTTACTTTTTGGTGCTAGAGCGATTAATATTAGTGAACGACGCATTGCGGCGGATGGTTTCCAGCGAGTCCTTCCGAGAGTTCATGGACGTCCCACATGCGGCGTTTTTTTGGTCCACTGTGTTCGGTGAGCAGTTCTGGATAGATGCTGAGGAGATTACTGGGGTCCTTCTACCCATTTTCAGAGTGCTGCACCTGGTAGACCGTGAGGGGTGCACTCTCGGCCTCATTTACAAGTTCATGGACCACATCGACGAGGGGATTCAGACGTCAGCCTTGGTCGAGCACATGTATGACTCTTCAGTGCCTAGTTTGTTGTTTCTCACTCAAGTCTGATTCGTTTCTTTTATGCTATGACAACTATGGTTACATGATTGTTCTAATTTGCCTAATGCAGGAGGCGCGAGATCTCACGTATCTGGGAGGCCAGATGGGACTACTTCCACTGACCCATCCACGTCGTAGCCCACATATTGCACCCCTTGTGGCGTGAGACTCGGGATCGGGACAATCGGGAGCTGCACTGGGGATGGGTGGAGTACACGAAGCGCGTATGGCCTGGACCAGATACGTGTGATAAATTGCTTGGTAGGCTAAGTACTGCAGTAGTGACTGTAGTGTGCTCATTGCTAGTGTGTGAATTCAAGAGGACTTACACGAGCCATGTTTTTTCTTCTGCCAACAGGTCTGATGCTCACTAACATTGCATACCAGCTGCTGATCTTTGAGCGCTACCAATTTCCTTTCGATGGAGAGCAGAGTTGGCGGAGGGAGGATATGTTGAGGCCTATTTCATGGTGGGGCTACCATGGGCGCGGCACAGGTTACCTGCGACGACTGGCCGAGAGAGTCCTTGCACAGGATTGTTCAGCAGGAGCTTGCGAGCGAAATTGGGGCACCTGGGTCTTGTATCACACGCAGAAGAGGAACAGGTTGTCCATCGAGTAGTGTAGGCGGTTGGTGTTTGTGAACACCAACAGCCGTATGTTGAGGCGCAGACGAGGAGGGGGACAGATGCTCGAGGTGAGTCACATCATCACCCCATGTTTCTTGCTATGCTTTGACGAACTGAATTGCTTTTGAATTATGCAATGAATTGCTGACAACAATGTATTGTTTTTGGTTGCAGGTGAACCCTGACACTTGCTTGGTGGATTCGGCAGCTGCTGCTCCTCGGGCACCACCCACACAGGAGCAGATGGATGATGAGATCTATAGAGAGTTATATAGATAGGCGCAGGCTGACGCACGGGATCTACGATGTTCGAGGAGGGCAAATAGGCAGAGGGCTAGGGCTGAAGAGGGGGATGATGAGGGCTTGGAGGGTGGAGAGGAGCTCGGGGTTGACTATCAAGAGGAGTGGGTTGAGGGGGATACGGAGGAGGATGAGGAGATGGGGGCGGAGGCACGGGGGGATGACCTGGCTGACTTGCTGGTGGACCCTGATGCGGAGACAGAGGAGGAGCTAGCCATTCCTACACGTAGGCCTAGGGGAGACCTAGAAATTCTGGGAGGGGGGGGCTGAGTTCACTTTTTGTAGACAGGAGTGGAGCATCACAGACAGTCGTCGGCCAGGCATCATCACAATGGGTAGGGCAATCCTAGGGCATTGGATCACAGCCACCTGACATGCAGGGGTAGACACAGGGGTGAGGGCAGGCAGAGGGGGGGGCAGAGGAGGGGAGAGAGGCAGAGGCAGTGGTAGAGGCAAGGGGAGGATCCAGAGCACACGGTAGAGCCAGGGGCACACCACAGCATATGGCTCCCTCCAGTTCTGATTCATCTACAGACCCTTGGGATCTACAGTCAGGCATAGATTCAGATGATGGTTCCTACCATGACTCTGACGAGCCGTAGTTGTGTAGTTTTCGTTATGTTCATGGAACATCATTGTACTCCATTTTGGTGCCACGTGGCCCGATATTATATATTACGATGATCCTATTCACAGCAGTGTAACGATTTAGTACTGTTCTGAGAGAGAGAGAGAGAGAGAGAGAGAGAGAGAGGAGAGAGAGAGAGAGAGAGAGAGAGAGAGAGAGAGAGAGAGAGAGAGAGAGAGAGAGAGAGAGAGAGAGAGAGAGAGAGAGAGAGAGAGAATGGTTGAAAAACGATTCCATATGGTTGAAAAATGCTTCAGTACGGTTCAGGACGATGCAGTATGGTGATTGGTTCAGAACACTTAGCATGGTTTTTGTTTAGCATGATTCAGCATTTTTGTTTAGTTTGTTGGATCTGAGAGAGATAACGAGAGAGAGAGAGAGAGAGAGAGAGAGAGAGAGAGAGGAGGGAGAATTTTGGGGCATCATGTTTGTTTAGTAATGCACCTGGGAGTTAAAGCGTAAACCTGGGAGTTAATGCACCTAAACTAGACCATCCTGCACCCGAAACATTCGACAAAATACACAATAATTTTGCTCTTAATTAGAGCTTTCACTTGATACCCATATTGCACAAAAAAAAAACCAAAAAAAAAAAAAATTAAAAATTAAAAAAAACGTTTCTGAAAAAAAAAATTCCATATTTCCGAAACGCATTTCTGAACGCGCTTCAGAAACGCAGTGCAACTATGGTTCTAATTAAGATACTTAGAAATAAAGAATGTCTTAAGGGCCAAGTAGGCAACATGAAAGCCTATATATATGTATAAAACTATAACCTTATAACCTGTAAGGAAATAACATATGATACTATGATACTAATTGGGTGTCAAATTATATATAGTTAGCTATGATTGAAATGGTAACCTGAGCACAGGACACCCAAAGTAGACATGTGTAAACAATTGCATATTAGGTACATAAGAAATTAGGCCTTATCTGGCCTTCTTGGTTTGTGGCTATATTGTGGCATGAATCAATGAGAGCTCTCAAAAGTCGGATAGACTCGGTGAGGCAACTTTATAGAGGGATTAGACTATGCTAGTATAGGAGATTATGCTTACTACTTAGTTGATAGAGTGTTGATGCATAACCAATACTCATGCTCTTGAATTTAAAGGGCACAGAAAACACTGGTCTAATATTGACCACACAATTGTGGCATCTTAGATCTACTCTTTAAATGCCTTTGTTAAATTCAACTGTAACAAATGTTATAAATTTATATATGATAAAAGTTTGGAAACCTTAAATCTAACATGGAACATAGAGATGAGTGGTTTTCGCAATAGTAGCAACTTGCTTTGCTGGGCCTTTTATTCTTGCCATCCATTTTTTTAAGTCTTAACAAATGAAAAACAACAAATGACTCCTCTTTTACACATGGTCAATAAGTATTGAGTGGAGCACTATAGCTTAATGGCCAATTTGAATTCTTACCATGCATTGTTCCATATTTCTTAAATTGCCCTTAGCAACCCAACATGACAAGCAATGTCCCCTAATCCAAAAAACCATTTTTACTTGTAACTACATGGCAAAGGGCACACATGTGATTCTAATCATGGCAATTAATAACACAAACACATACTTTAAAATATTAACATTTTTGTCCTCTTATAGACTTTCATACATTTTGGTTATACTCTTTCTCATTTTGGTTATACTATCAAGGTAATACACATGACCTAAAACCCTTCATCTAAACATGTCTCTCTTGCAATAGCTTCTCTTATTCAATACACGTTCAACTTTAGTACCATGGTGAGTCTTTAAAGTATAAATGCTTTAAATTGGGAAATTATTTGCACTAAAAATAAGCGACAAAAGATGTAAATATCGTAAATATTTTTTATAATTAATACAAAAGGAAACTTGATATTCAAGATAGATTCTAAAACTTGTTGCAACAACGAACAACCAGTAACTTAGTTATCTACCAATTCAAACAAAGAGAGCAATCACTACAACATATTTGTTTTATCGACTTCATTTTCCAAAACAAATAAATGCAAGATTAAGTGTTCAAAATGACATCAAAGAGAATATCTTGTATGTACGTACTTACCATGTTGGCTCTAGTAACTGAATTGTATGAAGAAGCTAATATGTCTCATCAACTTAGTTCAATGCTCATTGAGATAGATTCTTAACAAGATTACCATCAAACATAGACACAAATACATCATTTTAAAAGCCAGATATTCTTTTTTATCCTCTATGTCACCCTTATGTGTACAAGTGGCAGTACACTCTCAACATTGAGGTGAAAAAAGGTCACGTCAATCACTAAACCACATACTTAAATAAAGAGGATTGATCAAACTTCTATACATGGCAACAATTTCCTAAATCCAAAAGGCTACCTAGACCCTTCAACATTGCAAACTTATTCTATCATGGGATCTTCAGTAGTTGGCTCGACCATCTTTTTATCTTTTCCTACAAAAAGCAAACAAGTTCGCCCATTAAGATATTAGCAATTTAACAATGCTTTTGATCAAGAGCGTAAAAGCTTGTAAAATAAACAAAGCAAGAACATCCAAATCTTTGAACTGCATTGACCCATAAAAATAAAAATAAAACCAACGCCACTAATTTGAAAGACATTTATTGTATTCAAGGATCACCATAATATTGGTCTACTTCAAGGCCCACGAAAAAAACTTATCCACCTTGGAATGTCCCAAGTGCAACTCAAAATGTTAGTGTATTCTAATAATTTGTAGTGATGAAAATAAAACTTATGGTTAGAGTCCAGGGATGAGGGTCCGGGCCGGAATGCCCGCGTCCGCGTCCGCGTCCGGGGTCCGGACCCAGACGCGTCAGACCCCCGGACGCGGGGTCGGACGCGTCCAATTTTTTTTTGTTTAAATTAAAAAAAAAAAAAAACAGATGCGTCCGGGGCCCCGGACGCAGGCGTACGGGGGTCCAGGCACCATTTTTTTTTTAAATTTCTTTTTTAAAAAAAAATTAAAAAAATAAATAAACCAGACGTGCCGGACGCGGACGCACCCCTGGCGCGTCCGGGTCCCGCTTCCTTAGGGTTAGACTAGAAATGACATTATCAATGCCAACATAACAAGAAAGACATGCAATCTACAAATTTATGGAGTTCACCCACAAAGTCTACACAATCAAAACAGTGCTTGCCTTGTCAATCAAAGCTAGCTTGAGCCACACCCCACAACTAACTTTATGTGTTGATAATCACATCTTTGTAGGCAAAAGACTTTCCAGATCTCAAGGACCATCCAGTGGCATCAATACAGCCACATGAATGTTCTTATCATGATGCCTTATTTACAGTCAATGATATTAGGCTCCATTTTTACCAATCTTTAGCTTTAACTCTTTTAACAACATTGCTAAAAAAATTAATGAAATGGTTTTCATAATCAAAGGGCTTCAAGATCCTTGCCCCAATAGATCATGTCCCCATTATGAAAGGTAATATACCTTTCAGTCTTTACAAAAGCTTGGAAGCTTTTGGGAGTAGAAAAGAAACTAATGGAAAAGGCTAGCTAGGGCTCAAGATGTTTTTTATGAAAAAATAAAGACCAACTCACGGTTGGTGCTAATTTCTTACTTCTTTACAATTCCATGATCCAACCGATATAACTCTACAAACTTTCTAATCGAACAATATAATAAGTCACATGTATGAATTTAAAGAGAAACGAATCTAGACCTAGAGCAGAAATACTTTATTGGTGGCTACAAGATATGGACTCCACAAGCTCATCCTTACCTTTTGTAGTTGTTTGTTTCAGAGAGAACCTCTTTTGTTTCTTCATGTGAAACCGGTGCTTCCCTTGATGACTAGTTTTCTTTTTCACAACTTCCGTGTCCTGTCCACTGGAAGCTAGTCACATGTAACCAAAACAACATGAGCCTTATTTAAGGGCAACCAAACTTCTTTGTGCACCAACCTCTTAAAAGCATAGAAATAAGTTAATAACTAAAAACCTAGAAACTCAACGATGGTGCATGTACGGGCAAATACCCAAATTATCTACTGCTAACATCTCAATCTCTTGCATGGTCACCAACCCAGTCTCTAATGCCTCCTTCTGAGCCTGCAAAATGTTTTATATTTCAGGTTAAATTGCTGGACAGCATGCAAAGCATACCACAAATGACGTCAAGATTTCACCTTACAAAGTCTCAAACCTTGAATTCCATCATGCATAGTAGGGCCTATGGACTAACACTTAGAATCCCTAATCACGTCTTTGACATCCATGCATAAATGATAGTCACAAGGGATCAAGGCTATTCCAAATCGTTTTTATCGAAGCAAAAAAACAAAAAAAAACAAACAGCAAGTGGAACTATATGCTTTGCTTTTAGAAACTTTATCCCAAAAAAGAGAAAACCTATGATGAAGGCTATTAGAGAAGAGAAAAGCCATTTAACAAAGTTGTTAATTCCTAAGTGAAAATGCAACAAGTTATTCTCATACATTTAATTTGCTTAACACATAATCCGAGTCCAATGAAGAAAATAGTCAATGTGAAAAATACATTACTCAGTCCATATACAGAATTAGCATTGGACGACCTTAACAAAAATAATTGCATGTCATCTAAATACAACCAAGAATATGAATGTCAAGGACAAAACTCAAATACGACCATGTTCAAAGCAATGGGGATGATAGGCTCAAACACAACATCATTACCATCTTTTAAAAAGTTGTTACTAGTGCACTATGTATTTTAGACAAAAATACACCTATAGGTGTCATGTTGAACAAGAGTGGTGAAGGTGAAGCATGGGCCTTTTGAGCAAAAAAATTTTCAAGACAATGAGTCCATTGTGTACACTCTAAAGGCATGGGGTTCACTACTTGTATCTACATATCACAATACCTTAATTTATGTGATATACCATATCTACATATCTACATATCACAATACCTTAATTTATGTGATCAACCGCTAAAAGGCTTGTTGGGCATTGCTTGTCCAAAAATTCCACATGGATATCAAGTATAACGAAAGTAACGAAAATAAGAGTGGCAATGCTTCATGAAAATGCACAATGTAATGTCATTCACAAATTTAGATGTCATGTCACCATGATCAATGGCACAACAAATAACAAATTAACATGATTTACGCACTAGCAATATGATAGAAAATAAATCATCAAATGTAACATCATAATTGACATACAACAATTGCAAGGATGTGCCAATAGAAAAATGGAAGCCTTGATCTAGAGGATCATGTCTCCACCCAAATCGGATGAATCGACATGAATCGTGGTTCAGAATAGGGTCCATTCCAAAAGAATCAAAGAGAATCAACAAGAAAAAAATCTGCAATTTTTTCTAGATATAATGCCAGAAAATATCTAATGTGATCGCTTTCTGCATTCAGTTGGTAATAACATCATATCTACTTTGTTGATATTCATTTTTCCCTTTCTGAAACTAATTAGCTCAGCTCTTCTTCACACTCCACTACAGTGGATTGGATTCTACAGGCACATTGCCACAGATCTAAATTCAATAATTTTTTTCAAACCATCCACCTCAGGTATGATCCACATTCTACATGCTATGGCATCTCATTTCAAATTATTAGCACCCAACACTAGGTGAACTTGTTCATAAATTAACTTCTTTGAATGAGATGTATTAGTACCACCAACTTTCAAAAGGGAGCTTAATGCAGGTCACTTGAATAATAAAGTACAAATTTTTATTGATTACTTTCTAGCATAGAACCCACGGTTCCCAGGAATTAATGTATTTATTTATTAATGAATTAATTTTCCTAAATTTCCCCCCAAAACCCCCCAAAGCTCGTTTTTGTCCCTCATTTTACATTTTTTATGGTAGAGGTGGAGAGAGAGGGCACTTTGGTTTGAGAGAGAGGGCTGCTCAGATTGATGAGAGAGAAGAGGGCAGGGTAGAGAGAGAAAGTGTAGCGGCCTCTGTAGAGAGAGAAAATTAGGGTTTAGTTATAGGTTTGCTTTTTTAACTTCCCTCATGCAAATAGGTCTATTTTTTGGGTCTAGGCATTTCAGATCACAGAGAGCGATTGGGACAATCTAGAGAGAGACTGTACCAGCCCATCTAGAGAGAGAAGGATATGGTTTAGGGTTTAGGTTATTTTTGGAGCCAAAAAACAGGTTTTTTGCATTATGGAGGGCCTCTTCTGGAAGTTTAGGGGTTTAGCTTGATAGAAGTCAGGGTTGGCATTCCCGGGTTCATTGCATTGCGTGGGAGCGCATATCCACTTATCCAGGACTGGTTTCCTCTGACCGAACGGTAACTCATTTGTCTTTTCTTGCACTTCTTCCGTACTTCACTTCTGTACTTCCTATTTCCTATACCGTCTCACACCATGCATGTTGGAAATATGCCTGAGCTGTGGGGTGAGGTAGACCAAGACCCCGAGTTCGTTAGGTCTGACGTTCGGTCTGGGACGCGTGGATGAACCTATAGGTTTTGTCATGCTCGTTTCGTCAGCACTCTCACTAGGCTGAAAGGCCATCTGCTTGGTGCTGTCACAGGTGATGGCAAACGCTTAGGCTCCCTCCCTTGCCCACACATGCCTGCTCAGGAGCGTTGTAGGCTCATTGACATATACGAAGCTCGATTGACGCAGGCCGGTATGTCACTAGATCCTGATGTATATGCAGTAGTATCATCCACCCCACGGGATCCACTAGCTCCTCGTCCACCACCACCACGTCCTCCCCCACCTCTTGTTCCTGCTCCTCCCCCTCAGCCTAATAAGTTTGCTCTCATCTTCGCGTCTTCGGATTTATTCGTTGACATGTCATTAACTATGTGAAACAGGACGGTGGTGTTGCGGGACATCTGGGACGTAGGTGGAATTGGTTCCATAGGCCGATTCACTCTGTTGCCCACCTGTTGCACCCCATGTGGCTATCTAAGCGGCAGGCATCAGACATGGGTAGGTTTGGATTGGTTGAGATATTTGGATGGAGCCGCCAGACACTTCACTGACATAGATGTTGTTGAGACACGGTACATTGCCTTCAAGAGGCAGGTTGGTGTGTTTGGCCATCACGCGGCGCTGAATCCCAGCAGACCGGAAAGAGCGATGACTTGGTGGAACCTCTATGGTTATGATGCCTAGCTCTACAAAAGCTGGCCTTGCGAGTGCTATCACAGGTATTTCTTCACCCACCAAATTCCATGAGATTAAAGATGGGTGTTAAATGGATGAAATTAACTAATGCGCTTTTTTGAATTTTATGATTGTCAATAGGATTGTTCCTCCAGTGTATGCGAGCGCAACTGGAGCACATTTTCTTTGATCCACACGAAAAGGCGTAATCGCCTTTCTATTGCACAGATGACACGGCTGGTTTTTTGTAACACCAATGCAAGGTTGAGTGACAGACTTGCATCTATTGTGGACCCTCTAGAGGTGTTGCCCTCAGATTGTTTACTAGGCGTTGATGATCTCACTGATTCCACCATACCCATGCCGAGGGCTGATGTTGCGGCTGACATTGCGACAGAGACAGAGAGAGAGAGATGTTGCGGGTTAGACGGTTATTGATGGACAGTGGGTCATGATCAGGATACAGGTGCTGGCCAGGAGACAGGTATGGGCATGGGTGCTGATGAGGAGGATGAGGATGATGATTCCTGCTCCAGGATTGGAGACCATGGCTGAGGCAGAGCTTGAGGCAAAGTTTGCGGCAGACCTAGGCTATGGCCTGGAGGATAATCGATTACAGAGGATGATGGCAGGGATGTATGAGCCACCTCTACCAGAGCAGGATGTGTATCGACCTGATCCACTATCAGAGGATATACAACATGAGAGAGAGACAGTGGATGTAGCACATGTTGGGGATGCTGACCATATGGCACAAGACGCTTTTTCAAGGGATACAACAGAGGGTGGAGATGCTTGTGCCACAGTAGGAGGGATTGATAGTGTGCAAGATTCACATGCCCCTACAGATGTTCATGTTGATGATGATACAGATCAGACCCGCCGTGTTCGCCAGAGGACCATGTCAGACCTCCTTCGGTATGGACATGGTGAGGATGACATTGATGATATAGGGTGGCTCTCACCACATGCACGTACTCAGCCACATCCAGCACCATCAGCTGCTGGTACACATACGACTGCCACTCGTACGGCTCCTACTCATGCAGCTCCCAGGCATACAGCGCCAACACATAGGGTACCTCCTGTTCCGCCACCCATTCCGGTTGCTGCATCCACTTATACAGCTGCCCCCCACATTCCACCACCTGCACATGCACGTCGCCTGCCTGGGCCACCTCGTCATGTTACACCAGCTTTTCCGATTGGTGTACAGCCTCGGCCTCATCTTACAGCAGCTGCCTACTCCTGCCATGCCAGAGGGTTCCACTCATAGACCCCTTCTCCCAGCAAGTTACTATCCACGAGGAGCTGTCCCTGCCCAGCCTGCAGTACAGCCGTGTTCAAACACTCCGCCTACATTCAGGGTGCTTGCATCTCGTGCCACACCCATTCCTACATCAGCGGCACCTCCTACTACATCTGCTTCCACAACACCAGCTTGGAGGCATCTAGGAAGGCCTCCAGGATCTGGCAGGGGGTCTTCCTAGAGAGGCAAAGGTTCTAGTCAGACAATGGCACGTAAAAAGAGAGGGAGGGCGCGTGGCTCTGGCAGAGGTGCATCTCACATCACTTTGTCAAGGACACAGATTGAGGGAGAGGTTTTACATGACTTCAATCATGTTGTGACAGATGAGGATGACTTAGATGATTTTGATGATCCGGATGCCACAGTCATTTTGAAGACATGTTGTAGATGTTGTCATCTTCTTCATTTTTTGTTCCATTCACATTGTATTTTTTTGAGGTCAAACCCCAGTCGTATGTGGCGGGGGGCTGTATATGATGAGATTATATACAAAGCTCACTTGTTTTTCAGATGGATGGCCAGTTGACGTGCATTGTGTACACTGGTGAAATGGATTACTATGATAGCCTCCTCTTTTTGTCTCCCTCTCTCTCTTATCAATTTGGGTACTTTTTCAACTTTTTTGGCCTTTTTTTTGCCTTTTTTTTGGGCTGTTTTGGGGGTGGGTAGTCAAAAAAAAAAGGCCATTAAATAATTTGAAGTAAATAATCTAAACTCCCTACAAATCTGCTTTTGCTGAAATTTTTTTGGCATTTTTTTAGCATTTTTTTGGGCTATTTTTGGGGGTGGGACAAAAAAAAAATTAATTGATTAATTGATTAATTACCTGTACAGTTCACCATGGTTCCTGGCTATAACGTACGGTTCTCAAAACCGTGGTGAACCGTACATGGTTCATTGATTCTATGCTTTCTAGAAAGCATTTTCATATCTCACATAGTATATGCCTAGTCTTTGAATGCTCAATCCATCTTTGTATGCGTGTAACGTCACCAATAAATTTGTCTAGTTCTATGTTATTCATTTCCTTGCTTTTAATTATAGTCATGTTGATGACTGCAAAGAGAATATATCATTTATTGTATCAAAACCGCACAAATCATTCAATAAACACACAAATATAGAAAAATGTTCACAATTACTCCACATTTCAGAGAATATACCAGCCAACAAAATCAAACTCTATTCTATATTCCTATCATGAAAATTAAAACCTAAACCTCTCCTAAAATTTAATCACCACATTTCAAAAATATATCATAGATTGTTTACAACTTCTAGGTCCCATACCAAGAATCCTAATTCAAATTTATGGTAACTGCTAGTAGCCAATCCAAGAGTGCCTTGACCTCCTTGCGAATAATAGAATTCTCAAAGTGTAATTGTGCAAATGCTCTCACATATAGTCAACACAAAACAACATCAACAACAAAAAAACATGTCACCAACATTCATAGTTTTTTGTAGAACATAAGAGCTATTCTCACATAATCCTACAAAAAAGTCTCATGAGCACATAGTTGCTAGCAAATGTGCTTGCATTGGATTGCAAACTACCCCACGAGTTGCAAACTTCAATGATAATGGTAGTAAGGTTTTGAGTGGATTTGTATCTACAACCAAAATATCTAAAACAATTTAAAAATTTGCAAAGCTTAACACACACATGTGGGCTGAGTTGCAGCGGATCGCGATCCGGAAGGATTTCGATCCGGATCGCGCGTTCCAGATCACTCGCGTTCTGGGACCAGAAACATTGTCCCGGAACGCGAAAAAAATTTCAAATTTTTTAATGTGGGCCGCAAGCAGGCAGCCCGCGGCCCACATAAAAAAATTTGGTTTGTTAGAGTTGGAGAGTGAGAGAGAGCAAAGGTGAGGAGGCGATGGTGGATTGTGGGCAGCGTGGAGCATCAATCCGTGCGTGATCAAGACGGTGGAAGCAACAAGGTGGTGGCATTTGTCTCCAAAATGATTTTAGGTAAGTTTTGAGTTCAAACCTTGGTACCTCATAGAATGAGCTGTAGGCAACATAATGAAGTGGTTTTTGGTTTCAAATCATCTGTATTGAACCCCACAGATATGCTCATGCTGTTAGTTTTTCCCATTTTTGCTTGTATCAAAAGATATGAATCTCATGCCCCTTTTCCGTGTGTTTTTGACTCTTTTTGCAAACTAGCTTATAATCATTTGATTGAGGTGCAATTTTAGGCTAAATTGTGTTTCTTCATGCCCTCAAACATGCTTGTGCTGTTAGTTTCGGTTTTTATCGCTTCTAGAGAAAGTTTTTGGTGGCATGTCCAAATCACATGCGTTTTAGGGTTTAGAGTTGATATTCGCATCAATCTGAATGTTGTTTCTACCAACAGAATCACTGACATGTGATTGTTTGCTTCCTCTTTTACAGGTCTGATATATTGGCTGAGTCACACGATCTGATACATTGACAGATTCACACAATGTCGGTCCTTGGTAGAGGCATTTGGTCAGAGGTAGAGTTGACAGAGGGGGATGTGGCTACGCACCAGGGATTTGGTGACCGCAGATGGAGATGCATGCATTGTGGTGGAATCTTTACTGGTTCTCTTACCAAGGTTAGGGCCCATTTGCTACGACTCACCAGGCCAGATGGGCGGGGGATGGGCATATCCATTTGCCCTCGCATATCAGATGCAGAGGTGGAGAGATTGAAGGACACATACGGGCGTGACGGTACATCTCTTAAGCCTTTGACACCATCTCAGAGTGTTGTTTATGGGTCAGTGGCAGGAGCAGGGACTAGAGCAGGTTCGAGACATGGTGCAGGTGTAGGGTCTAGAGCAGATGCAGATGCAGAGGCAGGGCCTAGTCACATGGGGGGAGATGTTCCTAGAGTGTCCAGCACACATGCAGCCTCTCCTCCAATTGTTCCTTCAGCAGCAGGTCCATCTCGTCCAGCATCGTCATCAGCTGCTTATGCACCATTTACAGAGCCAGATCATGCCACAAAGGGCCGCAGCAATGCAGCGGGCGATCCTCCACAGTCAGACACACCTTCAGCACGCCCATCTACTGTTTCTGGTGGGCGTTCTAGAAAAAGAGTCCTATGTGCAGCAGAGAGCGGTTAGGGCTAGGCAACAGACATTGGACCGAGGTGCGTGGCAGAGACATCATCATGCCCCGTGTACCCGACGAATTGGCCAGTTGTTCTATGAGTGAGGCATTCCGTTTACTGTTGCAGACACTTGGATCTTTAGAGACACTTGCCTTCAGATAGCATCAGCTGATTCGTCATGGAGGCCTCTGAGGAGAGAGGCATTGCGCACGACCATGCTACGACAGGAGGAGGAGACCATCACATGGGAGCGGAGCTGAGCTCCATCCGGACAGCGTGGCAGACGTAAGAATTTTTTGCTACTCTTTACCACTTCATTTGTTCCACTGTAGAGATTACCACAATGTTTGCAAGTGCACATGTCTAAGAAATGTTGTATTTTTGCAGCTATGGATGCTCGATATTGAGCGATGGATGGAATGACACTCGTCGGCGATCTGTCGTCAATATCCTAGTGTCTTGCCCACTTGGCACAATCTTCCTACGAGGCGTGGATGCTACTCGAGCTGGTGGAGCCATCACGGCCGAGTTCATCTATAAGGTAGTGATCTTTGTAGTGCAGGAGATTGGGGCAGAGCATGTGGTTCAAGTCGTCACAGACAACGGCTCGAACTGCAGATCGATGAGAGAGATGGTGACGAGGGAGCACCCGAGTATTGTGTGGACCCCGTGTGCTGCACATTGCATCGACCTTCTCATTCAGGACATGGTTGCACTTCCATGGATTCGCGAGGTACAATTTTTGTCACTTTGTAAAGCATTTTGCACTTGTCAATTATTCCAAGCCCCTAACCTCTTTTAGGTTCTAACAGTTTTTTGTTCTTGCAGCTCACCTCTCAGGCCATACGCATAGTAAAGTTCGTCACCAGAAAGAGGCGCGTGCTAGCATTGTTCCGTACATTCTCTCGGCTGGACCTGAAGAAGCCAGCACCCACTCGCTTTGCCTTCTTTTTCGAGCGACTATGTGTCTTGCGAGATCATTTGCGGAGGATGGTATCCAGTGAGGCATTTGATGAATTCAGGGATTGCACGATAGAGGCAGTGTTCTTCCAGTCCATAGTCTTTGGAGAGGACTTCTGAACACGTGCGAGTGAGATTGTAGAGGTTCTTCGACCTGTCTTCTATGTGCTGCGCCTAGTAGACCGAGAGGGGTGCACTCTCGGTCTCATATACGAGTTCATGGACCGCATCGGCGAGGCGCTTCACAGATGTGGCTTGCAGGAGGATAGGTAGTCTCCTATCACTTTGCTATTTCAGTTTCACTTTGCTCTCGTGTTTTCAAAGATGCCTAACCATTTGCAATGTCACCTGTGCAGGAAGGACGAGCTCCTCACACTTTGGGAGGCGAGGTGAGACTACTTCCACAGACCCATCCATGCGGTGGCCCACATGCTGCACCCATTGTGGCGCTCTACCAGACGTCCTGGCGACATGGAGCTCCACCGAGGATGGGTGGAGTACACCGAGCGTGTATGGCACGGTGCAGGTATTGTAAATATTCTAGCTAGTGTAGTTGTTTATATTAGCATATGCTTTTGTTTGTGGCCTGACACGTGTTCTATTTCCTTTGCCAACAGGCATGACTCTGGGGAACATAGAGCGAGACATAGTCAAGTTCGAGCGGGGCCTGTATCCTTTTGATCGAGAGCAGTGTAAGCTCAGAGATGACCAGTTGGTGCCTGTCACATGGTGGAGCTTTCATGGCCGCAGTACACCTGACCTTCAGCGACTGGTAGACACGGTCCTTGCACAGGATTGTTCAGATTCCGCCTGTGAGTGGAACTAAAGTGTATGGGCCAGCTATCACACGAAGAAGAGAAATAGACTCTCCATTGAGCAGTGCAGGCGGTTGGTGTTCGTGAACACCAACGGACGCATGTTGAGACGCACACATGCAGGGTGACCGCTTGATCGAGGTGAGTTAGTGACTTTATAGGTATTGCTTGATGTACTTGCGTTTCAAATGAACTTATTTGACAAATGCATAAGTTTGCTAGCCATGCCAGTTCGTTTTTGTAGGTGAACCCTGACTCCTGCAAGGTACATACGACAACTGTCGATCCTCGGGTGCCACCTACGGAGGAGGAGGTCGAGGATGATATCTATCATGAGCTACATAGGCAGGCAGATGCAGAGGCACGGTTTGCACTACGCCATAGGAGAGCAGCTCGACGTCAGGAGATGGGAGAGGCCGGAGATGATGAGATTTTGGGGCGTGGAGAGGGATTTGGGCATGGGTACGAGGAGTGGATGGATGAGGGTGATATAGAGGCAGAGGTTGAGGATGAGCATGAAGGGGGGAGGAGAGACATGCAGCACTTATTCGTAGACCCCGATGCCGAGACACAGGAAGAGCCAGCCATTCCTACACCTAGACGTAGAGGGCGACCTAGACGTTCCAGGGGGGGGGGGGGGAGCTGGGGGCCTTGTTTGTAGTTAGGACTGGAGTTTCACAGGCAGTTGAGAACCAGGTTGGCTCTGAGTTTATAGGGCCTTCCCAGGCCACGAGATCACAGTCGAGAGGGCGACCTAGAGGGAGTAGCAAAGGAGGAGCAGTTGGAGCCAGCCAGGAGGGGGCAAGAGGGAGAGAGAGAGGGAGAGGGAGAGGTAGGGGACAGGGGACAGGGGAGAGGCAGAGGCGGACGCAGAGGCAGAGGCTCACCACGACATATGACACCCTCAGCGTCATCGACAGATTCCTTGTTTGGCAGTCCCACAAACACTGATGACTCAGACTTTGAGTTAGAGGACGATTGTTAGTTGTTAGTTGTCATGACTCATAAGACATTATTTATCGGATGTCACTCTATTTTTTTTTTCGGCCTTGAGCCCGACATTGTAGATTTTCGCGTTTTTACATTGTGTCCTGTCGATTTGTGTTTCGATATGATTTTTTTCCGGCATGGTCTACTTCAGTAGGTAATTATCACATGCTAATTTCTACAAGCTTCAAAGAGAGAGAGAGAGAGAGAGAGAGAGAGAGAGAGAGAGAGAGAGAGAGATTCAATATGCTCTCAATGCTTTGCTTTGCACATGATTTCATTTCACACAATACTGGTAAGTGAAGAAAATGATAAAATAGTGAAAAATAAGTTAATGGACGACAATGGTCCTGAAATTGATGGCAAACTTGATAAATGAACTGCCCTTGAAAAAACCTTCCATTTAATACCCATATTGGCATTAAAAAAAAAAATTTAAAAAAAATGTTCCGGGAAACCCTAATGGGAATTCCCAGGAACGTGATCCGGAACGCGTTCCAGATCGTGGCCTGCAACTTTGCATGTGTGCGTCTCCAGGATGGTAGCCACAAGGTCTTAGACTATAAACTCCGTCATGCATAGCACGAACCAAACAGTATAACATAGTCAATGCCCAAGAGGAGGAGAAGGTCAAACTTTGCCATGCCATGTTTCAAAAGTTGAAGCATGAGGCATATTTTGAAGCTATTATATCGTAAAGATACCCTAATGATAATGTAGAGTAAAATGAGGCTTTTTATGAAGAGAATGTTTTGCAAACGTTTCCAAACTGTTGGCAACAAACCCAAACTTTTGGAGGCTGCAAAAGTTTGCTCTCAACTATGCCTGGGCAGGCTAAGCTCCAATCTAAGACGGCCATTGTTGCAAAACCAAAACATCAAACGTAGAACACAGAAGCGTCTGGAAGGAACTGATAGAATGAGCTGACTTCAGGTTAAAAGGATCAAAATAGAGGAATAAGTGTAAGAAATGATTGTGCCCTAGCTTGCAACGAAAGAGCGTCCCAAGAGTTCCACATAATGCACGATGCTATAAAGTTAAATCAAATAAAGCTAATAAAGTCCAATCCACTAACAAATTCTACTGTGATGAAACAAACGACCTGTAAGCGCACGCTAGCGCACCCCAGACTAGGATATTTGCCTTGCGATCACAGCATAGGTACCTTAAACTTGCTCACATAAGGATACAAAAGGTTAACAGACATGCATATCGTGTCAATCAAGCCAGGGCTTGAATCTCAAAGCAGAAAACCCTATGCTAGAAGGAAATTCGATCTGCTTGAAAAGATAGTCCACAACAGGTTACCCGGCGCCATTGTTTCTGGAGCTTGCGCTGCCTTTTGCCAGAAATGGGAGCCACAGGAGGCTTGTGAGAGAGCTTCAGGGAAGAGTGAGGTGACTGCAGCCGCTTGCGAACCGCTTTCCTTGACCTGCGGTACTTGAGAACGTGGTGCTGTGGCTGATTAAATTTATTCATCTCTTCTGTTTTCAATATGCTCAATTGCTCTTTCTAGCAGCGTGCGTGCGTCTCTCTCTCTCTCTCTCCTCTCTCTCTCTCTCTCTCTCTCTCTCACACACACACATAATACGTTTAGTTTTGCATGCCTGCCTGATAGAGTCCTAAAAAGCTTCAAATCTTTAGGGTTTCTAGGATTCAAAACTTTAGGGTTTCTAGGACTGAGTATTGTAGATTTTGTGTGTAGACTTTGTGTGGGATACATTAAGTAGAAGCATTTAATGACTCTGCACATGGGCTGTATGCCCCTGTACCCCTCCTGGGTCAGCCACCGGCAGTGTTGCTCGGGACACACTATTGTCGGGGAAAATGTCCCGAGAGAATCGACGTATGTGGCACGGCAACTTTTTATAGGCTCTTTGGGCGACACGCATCCCGGGCAACTGCACCCACCTTTCCCGATGGATCCGCGGGGGGCAGTGGCGCCCACTTGTCCCGCATGTCCAGAGCCCCAGTGCCCGCATGTCTCGGGCCCCAACGACCGCGTGTACAAGGCGCGGCCACGCGTCTCAGCACCAACTCCCACACGTCGTAATGGGCTGCGTGTCGTAGGCCCCGGTGCCCACATGTCCTGGGCACTTTTGGTGGACCTCGTGACAGGCACTCGCACACACAGGACTCAGTGAATGTGTCTCTAGTTATATGGCCCACTGGAAAAGGCTCCCAATTGCTTGTGGGATATTGGTTTAGGCAGCCGGGTGACATGGCACTCCAGGCAGCCATTTTGAATAAAAAAAGCACCTCGCCTGCTGGCCGGAAGCCGGTAGCCGGCGCGGTAGGGGCGCGGCGTATGAGAGGGGGGGCGGGCTGAACGATCCGTGCGCACAAGCTTTAAAAGTAAGTGCACGATCTATCTCAAGGCGTAGTAGTCCATTGAGGTTGTGGAGTTGGCTCACTTGGTTACCTTGCATTCAAAGTTTCTTTGGTCTAAGTTTAACACCCCTTTGAAACTAAGATGCATAGTGTGTGTAGTAGCATCTTCCCATGATTGAGGAGCTACAACACGTTGGGCTCACCCACCCATATTCGGATTTTGACATTTTGCGAGTTTTGCGAGTTTCGTTGTGCGAGCATTCCTCAAAACCATAGCACATGGCATGCTACTAATTTGAAGATTCGAAGATTGGGAGTTTAGGGTGTGCTACGTCATAGGACTTGTTTTTTTGGCATCTTAATGGCTGAGCTATTTACTAGCAATGAAATACGACTTGTTTGAAGAGTTTATTATATGATCCAACTAAGGCCTTGTTGTATAAAGTTTTACTTACGTTGAATGTACATTTTGTCAATTTTGAGCACAACTAACAATCTAAATTCTAAGTAGTAATTGTACACACTTTGGGAGCTTCCTTGAATTATGGAATGTCACCAAATATTTGAGTTAGCATAGTAAAAAGTCATCACCATCAAGTTCAATCACAATCAAGATTGGATTTCTGAATCCAGCTTGAAAATAAGGAGCATGAAGAGTCTAGCACATTTGTACATATGAGGAGAAAGAGTAGTCGTTGCGCCCTACGAACATAAGTGATTTGTGCACAGCTCCTAGACAAAGTGGCAACTAGATGATGGATCAGCGAGCTACTAAATTTTATAGCAGCCCTCTGCCTATCCACTGCAAGAATCCTCACTAAGTAGAATAAGAAACATCCTAATATCGTGTTGATTCACTTCAATCATGTCTTTACATCATCCTCCTTATTGTTCTTTTGTCCTTTGAGGATCATAGAATATTGCTGGCAGAAGCTATTTGTGCACAGCTCCTGAATAAAGTGGCAACTAGATGATGGATCATGTCCAGCTCAAGGCGTTTCCTTTCGGCTTTGGTAAATGAAAACGCCAAGCGTTTGGAGAGCCTTTTGTGCGTTCTCAGAAAAGTATGGATACCAAAGCTTGGAAGGGAGAAAATCGACCTTTTTCCACTTTAAATAGATCCAAGAGCCCATATTTCAAATCTTAGATGCAAAAAAATTTGCAGCTCGTTGCCCTAGCAGCTCAGCAAGCTGCAAATTTTTTTGGCAGCTCGTTGGCTGTGCACACTGAGCTGCAAATTTTTTTTTGAAGCAAGTCGCCAGTGAAAGTTCCCACAACAATTGAGCTAACCATGAAGATTCGTAGCAATACTCTTTCAAAAGAGACCTATAAGACCTTCCAGCAATGGACAATCTTCTTGTTCAGCGATGTCCATGTCTTTGCAGTTGCAATGATGTGATGTAGATCAATCATACCCAACTTGTATAGAGGCAGTGATCACGCTCCTTAGCCACAATGAACAATGCTTTAGCTACAAAGTCTATAGGAGTGTTCTGAAAGTCGACATAGTTCAAGAATGGAACCGGCATCTTTTCCCAAAAATTGGCATGGCAAAAATTGTACAAAAAGTTTTATGTCATAAATCTTGGGTTTTATAAGAGAAAACCGGCAAGTAATAGCTTGTCACTCAATAGAGGCCGAGAACTTTTTCACATATCGGTTTTTGGAGGGAAACCTCAAAAAGGTTTCCCGAACACTGGTCTATAGTACCTCCTCCTTTAAGCAAACAACAGTCTTCTCCACCTAAACACTGGGAACCCAATTCGGTGTAGGGCAAACAGCTATAAAAAAATTTGCAACTCGCTGCGAGAAATTTTTTTGACACCTGCACTGCAAATTCAAACTGTTGACTCAAGTGTCAATTTTCAAAGACAATGAACTACTAGGTACTATAGCTTGGGTGACTTTTATCCACTAAGGCAAAGGGTTAGGTTTTCTTTGAGCTTGAAATTTTTAATAACGCGAGTGCAAACAAAGTTCATGACCTTTTGTCATCAAAACCAAAAGCACATATCATCAAGCAAGAACAGAAAAGAGCGTCCTTATTGGATCCATAATCTCAAAACTAATGTCTCCAACACCTTGGATAAAATAAAAAATTGGCTTCTTAAGTTATGACTCTAGATCTTAGCATTTGCATTTATGGTCAAAAAATGCAGTTTATGATTTCTTAGTGAATGATTGAGATTTTGAGGAGTCACCTTACAACATTTTTCATTTTTTTCCCTTGTAAAAATTTGTTGGATGTTCTTGTTTTTGGGATGGAACTTCTTCTCGTTATGGGAACGTGCCATCATGTGTGTGTGTGTGTGTGTGTGTGTGTGTGTGTGTGTGTGTGTGTGTGTGTGTGTGTGTGTGTGTGTGAGAGAGAGAGAGAGAGAGAGAGAGAGAGAGAGAGAGAGAGAGAGAGAGAGAGAGAGAGAGAGAGAGAGAGAGAGAGAGAGAGAGAGAGAGAGAGAGAGAGAGAGAGAGAGAGAGAGATCCGGTCTATGAATTATAATAAACAATGAAGAGAAAAATAAAAAAGAGACAAAGTATGGATGATGAGCTTAGTTTAGAAAAGTGCTTTTTGATACCAATTATGAACACACATCACAAATATATTGGATCTATTGGGAATTCCCAATGGAGATGTAAGGCCAAGAAAAAAGAGACATGCTATCATCAAGGCTTGAAAAATGGCATGACATTATTGTTGGAGGCAATCAGAGATGCGCTCTGACAAGCAGCTAGATTTGTGGTTTTTTTTTTTTTTGAAGTTGCATGAACCAAGCATGCTTGCTTCTCCCACACGTTCCTTGAGTACCTGGTAGCAGGGGTGGATGAATCAGAACAATATGACTATGACTTGGCCTCCTTAGTAGAAGAAGAAATCACAAAGGCCTTGCTTTCATCTAAGAAACAGACTACAGTGCAATCATAAGGTTTGGTCAAGCTAAAATTTGCCAATTTTGACAATTTTTCATAGTTTTGAGGACTCAAGACCTTTCATAGACAAATGTCGATCGACATTTGTCAGTCTGTGTAGAACTTAGTGTATTGATGTAGACTATGCTGAATCCCATATATTTCTTCATATTGTGCTGAAGTCCGTATATTTTTGTAGACTACTAGAAAACTTGAGTATTTGTGTAGATTTGACAAGACCTCATTAAAAAAAAATTAAGTGGGAATTCTAACACTCCCCCTTATTGAGAATTATTGTAACTCCCTCATCTTTGACATGAGCATCTAACAAAATCTATTATGATTCTCTTAATTTAGAGCCTTAGAGAAAATGTCTACAACCATGAATTATGTTCTACAGAAAATTAGATAGATTTTTCTATTTAGAAATTTCTCTCTAACAAATTGATATTTTATCTCAATATGTTTACTCTTTGAATGAAACATGGGATTTAGTAACAATGTAATAGCACTTTGATTCTCACAAAATAATTGAGTTGGACTCTTCTGAGCGGGACCGATGTCATAAAGTGATTGTCTAAGCCAAATGTCTTCTTTTATTACAAAGGTTGCAGAGATATATTTTGCTTCAATAGAAGATAAGGCTATTGAAGTCTACTTTCTATTGTTCCATGAAATTGGACCATTGTTGAGTAGGAATACATAATCTAATGCGAATTTTCTTGTACCCATGTTTCTTGCCCAATCTACATTTGTGCAGCCATGTAGGGACTTTACTTTTTCATTTTGGAAGTGGAGATTTATAGTACCTTCAGCGGTGATACAATGAGCATTGTTGTCGCCTAGTTGAACATATTTGTTGGTGACATTTGGCTGATTATACTAGAACCACTCCTTGTGAAAAATCATGTGTTGTGTAGCTCTAGAATTCAAGTAACCTGAGTTGTCTCCTTTTTTTTCATTTGATGTAGCCATATAGCCATGTAGGGACTTTACTTTTTTCAATTTGGAAGTGGAGCTTTATAGTACCTTCAGCGGTGCACTCTAGTGTACAAATTTATTAGTTAAGCCTTGTCATTCTGAATTAGGCTATAAATTTTATCAATAACCTTGTGAAAGCTCATAAATCCAATTAAGCCACATGGAGTAGTGCATGGTAATTGACAACTTTTATGCATGTTGAGGAGATCAAAAGTAATTGAATGAGGATTTAGTGAAGGATTACGATCATGGAAGGAATATTCCTAGGCTCTAGTTATCTATTTATACTTACAACGACTTGCCCTCCTCCATTTCCAGATTCCAGTTTTAAGTTGCTTGAAACATCTCCTCTCTTGTAGTCAGCCACCATGGCTCCGAGGTGAAGCTGATTGGGGTTTGACTTTCAGTTTCTACTTGTTTGGGTGGTTTGGCTCCACAACACTCCTTTGGCATATGCATTAGGATCTTAAGAATCTATGATCTACAATTGGCAATCTTTATAGTGGTATCAAAGCCTAGCCTTCCATCGATCTAAAAGTGTAGACGTTCTTTTTTGTTTTTTTGCAACTTTTTAATGGTAGCTCCTTGATTTTTCTTCTTGGTGGTGGAATTGACCTCCCTGTAATTGCTTTCAACCTAAAGATCTGTGTTATGGATTTTCTCCATAGCCTTACTTGCAAATTATTTGATTTTTAATGGATTTTTATAATTTTTTGACTAATATCTATTTTGGCTTGAAAGTTATTTAACATACTGTATGTTAATGATTTTTAGGATATGAATTATTGTTTTTTAGTCATTATGAAAGTTCCTAATGATTTCATGCCAGTTATATGGTCAATATTGGATCGAGACTGTATTTTGGTCAAAATTTGGTGATAAAGACTAAATTTGATCAATTGAGCATAATTAAAAAATTTAGTGCTTTCATTAGATTGAATTACAATATTTAGGATTTAATTGCACTTGCATGTAGCTGTGATCCATTAGAGCATGCCAAAAAAGTCAAAATGGGTAAAAAAAACAACCTATTTTTTTTCACGTTTTTGGGAGTTTGAGTCAATTTTTATGCATAAGACTTTGCATACATGTTTTTAGAGGTGCAATGAAGTTGTCCAAAGGTTGTTAAATAGGTTGTTGGTATTGTAAGGGATCCCAAAACCCTAAAAAATCAGTGCATTTTTTAATGATTTTTGGGCATGAACAACTCTTTTTACAAAACCTGAAGCTTATGGATCAATATAAAATCTAAAATTTAGGTTAAACTACCCTTGATACAAGCTCTCGTAAACGTATTTTGGTGCTTGGAGCCTTGGGCAACAATTCACCAAAGTTTGATTGGTAGGTGCCCTCCTAAAAACCAGTTTTTGGTTTATTTGAGCCTAGAAACTTTTCATGGACCTGATTGAAGCTTCTAATGATCTCTAATGAACCTTTATACATTATTTGTAATGTCTATTTGATGGCATGCGAAGCATAGGTATGATTCTTGTGAATCCAAGTGTCGATTAACGATTTTCTGATCTGTGAGGACAAGATAGATGTTCTAGTGCAATTAACAGTTAGTCATTTGATCCTTGAATGCAGACAAGACCTCAGTACGAAAAGACAATAGGTAATCACACAATTTGCAAAAAGCATAGTCATTAATCCATATCCACAATACATGTGCCAGATGTAGAAGCAGAGGGATCTCAACAAGTCCACCAAGTAGGGGTACGATGGGAAAAAGACGCCAAACATGTAACGATCCCAATTACACATCGGGACTTTCCATGGGAATCAGCCATGGGGCCCACTCCAAATTCCCTTTACCAACACACATAGTGTTTTGTAGTGCATGTACATACTTTCATGGTGAAAGGTGTTAAACAAATGAGACTTTCATAATCAAAAATTTGAAAGGTGCTCTAAGGATTTTTTAAATTATCAGACTTTTCATGGAAAAGGTTGAAATAAAAATGCATTTCAACGACGGGCACTCTTTACTAGTCTATATATATATTTAAACTTATGTACACTTTTGCGCATGTGTATGGGTGCACCCATGCATCCTCCTCCCCTCACCCATGCATGAGCTTTTTCTAACTAAAAAACTTGGGGAGGAGGATGCATGTATGGGGAAGAGGATACATGGCCCTCCTCCCCATGCATGCATCTAAGGGGCCCACTCCAAATTCAAATTATCCTTTACCAACACAAATAGTGTTTTGAAGTGCATGTACATACTTTCATGGTGAAAGGTGTTAAACAAATGAGACTTTCATTATCAAAAATTTGAAGGGTGCTCTAAGGATTTTTTAAATTATCAGACTTTCCACGGGAAAAGTTGAAATAAAAATGCATTTCTATGAAGGAAAAATCGGCTGTGAAGGGCTGGGAAGGCTTCAAACGCAGAACTGGTGGGTCTCTCTCTCTCTCTCTCTCTCTCTCTCTCTCTCTCTCTCTCTCTCTCTCTCTCTCTCTCTCTCTCTCTCTCTCGTTGCACGCAAGCTTGCATGGCCTACGTGGTGCATAGCTTAGTTAGCTTGCCACACAACCCTATGTCAAGCCTATGTGGCAGACTGCAACATGCCTGCATGGCAGACATCAAGCCTATGTCATGATATGACCTGCCACACAAGCCTATGATAGGCCTACATGGCTTGCCACATTGCAAGTCCCAAGCCTGTGTGGTTTGTCTCATGACATGCCTACATGGCTTGCCATGTGGCAACTTGTGAGCCCTAGCTCTCTCTATCTCTAGGTCCACTCAAGCCTACATGGCAGAGCTTGGTTGGCTTGCCACACAAGCCTATGGCAAGCCTATGTGGTAGCTTGTGACATGCTTGCGTGGCAGACATCAGACCTATGCCATGCCTATGTGGCCTGCCACACAAGCCTATGGCAGGCCTGCATGGCAACTTTCGACCCCACCTTTATATATCTCTCTAGGTCCACTCAAACCTACGTGGCAGAGCCCGGTTTGCTTGCCATAAAAGCCTACGGTAGGCCTACATGCTTGCCACATGGCAAACCTCAAGCTTGCATGATTTGCCATGTGGCAAACTTACATGGCAGTGTGCGACAGGCTTAGCAGATAGCAGACCACGTAGGCAGAGCCTGGTTGGCTTGCCAGCCTATGATGGGCCTATGTGGCTTGCCTCATGGCTAACCTGTCCCATGTACTTTGTATCCCTTTGCACAATGTATGGTAAATTGTAATTATTAAATTGTAAATGGTCAAGTCATCGGCCTGTGGAGACAATTGTAAATTGCAATGTAAATATTTGTTATAGTGACTAAATACGAGATGGCCAAGGGGGTATTGGGTCTCATGAGAGTCTGCTGGACTGACCTCCTAAAAAGTAGGAAGGGTTGACTGGTCAACATGACACGTGTCACATGCTCACTGGGACACTTGGTCCAGTGCATGAGTGACACTTGTCAGACAGTCAATGGACGGGTCAACAAGACATGTGTCATATGCTCATTGGGACACTTGGTCCAATGCATGAGTGACATGTAGGCATTCCTCATTATGATTATGATTATGATTATGATTATGGTATTCCTATGCAGCTATGGTTGGGAGGAAACTTGCAGTAGAGCTCTCATGTTTGCTTGTTGATCTATGTACATTTGCTTGAGATTAATAAAGTGACGAATTTGCTGGGTAATTATGTGTATTTACTTAGGGTTTGTGAGCTTGTGTGCAACATTTGGTATCAAAGCAGTTACCTTCAAGACTTGTGTGGGATTTGGCATATTCAGTTAGGGTTTGGAGCATTCTTGGAGAGCCAGCGCCCTACTGTAGGTGATCTATTGGTAGGTTTGGAGTCCATAAGATAGCAGATTGAAGCCCTATGGTGGAATGTTGATCTTCTGGCAGCCTTTGAGCATTTTCTACTGCGCGGCTTGATTATTCTCTTTGCTTTTGTGAAAACCCAGCCCACATAGGATTTGTAAATCTGTTTGTAACTTCTTCAATACTCAGTATTTTTTAGATCTGTCAATTGCAATGAGCTTCTTGTGGTAGGTCGCTGGTAGGGTAAGGCTTTTCGCCTTCTGATTCGGTGATCATCCATAGTTTTTTGCCAATTGTCAGTTTGAAATCCTAGTTTGCTGGTTTTTGGAGAAGAAGAGTCTATGTGTAGTTAGAACTTGGCTGTAGGAGATCTATTATATTCAATTCTTCTAGGAATTTAGGACAACTTATCTGTAGTGATTTGAGGTGTTGAGAGCTTGGTTTTGCTTTGTTTCTGCTACCTATCTTTCTGCTATGGCATCCGCAAGCAACACCAGTCAAGATTCACAGAGATTAGATGTTGTATGTTCCAAGGTGGATATTATCAAAGCTACTCTTAAGCTGATTTTGGAGCAACTCAAAGGTAAAGGGGTTAGCGTTCCTGAGAGAGTCAGTGGTACAACCATGGAAGTAGAAAGGACATTGTCAACATGCCATGAAGCTAAGTTGGAAATTTGAAAGAGAAAGCTACCTACTATCAAAGATTTAAAACCTCTGAAGTTCACTGGAGCAGTATCTATGAGAACTACTGATGTCGTTGAGAATTGGTTGCAAAAGTGGGAGAAAGCATTCCAGATGTGTGACATATACAATGAAACTGAGATGATTGCTGAAGCCACATATCGTTTTCAAAAGTCAGCACAAAGGTGGTGGAGGAAGGTGGAAAATGATGACCTAGTTCCAACCACATGGGAGGCATTCCGACAAATGTTTGCGCAAAACTGGGTGCCTATGGATGAATACAACAGAGCCATGCAACAATGGTCTTATTTGAAGTAGGGTAACTTGAGCATCCAGGATTATGCAAACAAGTATCGAGAGGATTTGTTACGCATTCCTCAAGAAGTTCCTATGTACATGCAAATATTTCACTTTGTGGAGGGACTTCGAGAGAGTATTCGCCCTTTCGTGCGAAAGGAGCAATCTCATGATTTGTGAGGAGCCATCCAAATGGCTTTGTATTATGAAGATGGAAAAAAAGGTCCAGATCCTGTTGCGGTAGCTGGTACAAGTGGTCAGCAACCTTGGGGACGCAAGGGCAAATGGAACAAAAAGAGAAAGTTTGAAGGTCAAACCAATCAGTGGCTACCTCGGGGTGACCAGAGGAAGAAGGGTGCAGGGGCTCCAAAAGGCAAAGGATTGTATGGGCAACCCAATGCCCAAAAGGGTCAGTGTCCTTCAATGTTGTCGCCTCAGGACCAAGAACATGCAAAGAGGGAGAACCTCTGTTTTGGATGTCTGGGACAACATAGGTGGAAGGAATGTCCACGAAACTTGATGCGGACCACATATAATCTTCAGGTGGATCAGATGAACCAGGGTGATAACCCTATGACAGTGGAAGAGATCGAGCAGGAAGCCAATCCAGATGTTCCACGCCTCATGAATGTTTTGGTGGTCAAGAGAGTGGACACGACTCCACCAACGCTTTTGTCAAAATCGGCAAGGGTATCAATTTCTTAACACTTCTCTTATTGTTATGTGAAGACAACTGTGTGGTAGAGATGTTCAGGTTCTATTTGACACTGGGTCCTCTCATAATGTGTTGAATTCAACTCTGGTATGGAAGTTAGGTGTGAATACTCAACCATCCCAATACCAGTACACAGTGGAAATGGCTGTTGGAAAGGGTATAGAGATTTGGGATAAGAGGGTTGTGGGCATTCCACTAACTGTACAAAGTTACACAGTTGGATTTTGAAATAACATGGCTTGCGCAGTTTGATGTGGTGTTGGGCATTTGTTGGCACACGATGCAGACGCCACACATAGCTTGGGATACTCATGTGTATGAGTTCCAATTTGATGGTGTGATGCATTCCCTTCGTGGTGAGCGGGATGTGCCTCCTGGATCACTTGTTTCAGCTACACAGTTGCATAGGATCCATTGTGAGTACATGTGTGTTTGCTTTCTACTTGATATGTCTACTAAAACTAGTCAGAGTAGCATGCAATGTGTGCAAACCAGTACTATTGCCAATTTGGATCAAGAGATTAGGAGAGAGTTTTCAGATGTGTTCATAGATGATCTTCCATCTTTTTTACCTCCTAAGAGGAATGTTGAACATAAGATTGAATCAATACCTAGATCATGTCCTGTCAATAGACGTCCTTACAGAATAAGTCTTAAGGAGAAAGAGGAAGTGAGACAGATGGTCGATGATTATCTGGCCAAGGGGCAGATACGACCTGGTTATTCTCCTTTTGTCTCTCCGATCATTCTTGTAAAAAAGAAGGATGGATCATGGCGTATGTGTGTGGATTATCGAGGTTTGAACAAGATAACTGTTAAACATCGATATCCCATGCCACGTATAGATGATTTGCTTGATGCCTTGTTGGGTGCCACTGTGTTCAGTAAAATAGACCTGAAGAGTGGATACCATCAGGTTAGAGTTCATGAAGAGGATGTACGCAAGACTGCCTTCAGAACTCGGTTCAGTCACTATGAGTATCTTGTAATGCCATTTGGATTGACTAATGCCCCAGCTACATTCATGATGATGATGAATGATGTGCTCAGACCTTATATGGGTAAATTTGTCGTAAACTTTGTTGATGACATTCTAACTTACAGTGCAGGTGAGGTCAAGCATATGGCTCACCTTAGAACTGTGCTGTCTACTTTGAGGGAGAACACTTTGTTTGCCAATAGTAAAAAAAGTGAAGTGTTTAAAAAAGAGATTGAGTATCTTGGTCATGTAGTGTCTGTTGATGGAGTAAGGCCAGATCCTAAGAAGGTGGCTGTTGCGTGGCATGTGCCAGCTGATTTGACAGCACTTCGTTCTTTTCTTGGATTGGCAGTATTCTATAGAAAATATGCTAAGAAATACTCCTATATTGCAGCACCTTTGACTGATTTGACTCCAAAGAATAGATTTGGTGAGTGGACTGAACTGTAGCAAGCAAGCTTTGACCAGTTGAAGCAAGCTATTGCTGAGTGCGTCACTCTAAAAATTGTAGACCCTCAAAAGCCCTATGTTATAGATACGGATGCGAGTGACATTGCTATGGGAGCTGTTCTGATGCAAGAGGGTAGGCCTGTGGCCTTTGAGAGCAAGAAGCTCAACCCTGCTCAAAACTTAGCCAACTCATGAGGAGGAGTTGTATGCCATAGTTCATGCATTAAAGGCATGGAGGCATTATTTGTATGGATCGGAATTTGAGGTATTCACCGATCATGATACCTTGAGATACTTTTGTAAGCAGCCAGACCTTAGAGGCCGGCAAGCCAGATAGTCTGAGCTCATGCAGGAATTCCTAATGGAGATTCGATACAAGAAAGGTGCCGAGAATCGTGTGGAAGATGCACTATCTTGTGTGGTGTATCAAATGTCATTTGTAGTCATTGAAAATGACTTACTGTTTGAGATAAGAAAGGCTTAGTAGGAAGATCCTCACTGTAAGAAAGTGGAACAAAAGGTGAGTCATGGCCATGCAGAGTCTCAAAAGGAGAGCTCTTCTATCTTGGTTCGCACTTATCTTAAGTATTCCATAGAAGATGGAATAGTGATGAGAAATGGCAAGGCTCTTATTCCAGCTTGTGAGGTGCTGCGAAAGAGGATCTTGCATCTCTGTCACGATAGCCCTAGTGCTGGTCATCCTGGTGTGGATAGGACCTATGAGTTGATACGACGTAACTTTTGGTGGTCAAGACTTAAGAAAGAAGTAAACAATTATGTGACACATTGTTTTAAGTGTCAAGTTAATAAGACTGAAAGGATTAAAGTGCCTGGATTATTACGCCCGTTACCTATACCAGAAGGGAGATGGGAGAGTATTTCCATGGACTCTACTACATGTTTACCGCATACGCAGCAGCAACATAATGCTATCCTAGTTGTGGTTGACAGACTCACAAAAATGGCTCATTTTATCCCAACTAGTAATAAGATTGATGCACCTGGTACGACTGATTTGTTTATACAGCATGTATTCAGACTTCATGGATTACCTAGATTCATTGTGTCTGATAGGGATTCTCGTTTTACTGGCAATTTTTGGACTACAGTATTTGAGAAGTTAGAGGTGCAGTTGGAAATGAGTAGTTCTGATCATCCTGAAACAGATGGACAGACTGAGAGAGTTAACCAAACCTTGGAAGACATGCTTAGGGCGTATGTGAGTGAAAGGCAAATGCAATGGGAACGTTACCTACCATTGTTGGAGTTTGCCTATAATGATAAAAAGAATGCATCTACGAAGATGAGTCCTTTCGAGCTAAATTATGGTTTTAGACCAGCCAGTCCAGTTACTATAGGTATGCCTCATAAGACACCTAGTGCTATGGAATTCCTAACTCACATGCAACAGATGTTGGAGTTAGCTAAGGAAATGTAAGCGGCGATGGATCGGACAAAGACATATGCTGATCTGGATCGTATGCCAAGAGAGTTCGAGGAAGGAAATATGGTATTTCTCAGGATTCCAAAGGACTCGAAAACCCTATAGACAGGGAAGCGTTATAAGTTGTCACCTAGTGGACCTTGAAAAATTGTTAAAAAGATTAATAGCGTTGTTTATGAATTGGATTTGCCTATTGGTTGTAAGGTTCATCCTGTTTTTCATGTTTCACGCTTAAAGAAGGTTTTACATGATTTTGATAACTTGTTGGCTGATGGCCTTGCATTGTTTTAGGAGCATGGGGAGGTGATGCATGGACCAGTGAGAGTATTGGACCGGAGGCCTAGACGGTTACAGAATCGTTTGCTCCGTGAGTACTTGGTTGCATGGCATGGACGACCTCTCAGTGATGCTACCTGGGAGACCGCACATGGGTTGCATGCACAGTATCCAGACTTTGACATCGAGGACGATGTCATCTGAGGAGGGAAGGGATGTCACATGTACTTTGAATCCCTTTGCCCAATGTATGGTAAATTGTAATTATTAAATTGTAAATGGCTAAGTCACCGGCCTGTGGAGACAATTGTAAATTGCAATGTAAGTATTTGTTATAGTGACTAAATATGAGATGGCCAAGGGGGTACTGGGTCTCATGAGAGTCTGTTGGACTGACCTTCTAGAAAGTAGGAAGGGTTGACTGGTCAACATGACCCGTGTCACATGCTCACTAGGACACTTGGTCCGGTGCATGAGTGACACTTGTCAGACGGTCAATGGACGGGTCAACAAGACATGTGTCATATGCTCATTGGGACACTTGGTCCAATGCATGAGTGACACGTGTCAGACTGTCCACCCACTAGCTTGCCTATGTGTCAGGGTATTGCCAAGTGGCAAGTGTCGGTTGTGCATGGAGTTTGCCATGTGTCGACGTTAGGATGTGTCAGGGTTAAGGGGTGCTTGAGGGGATATAGGGTGAGCCTTGTCAGGCATTCCTCATTATGATTATGGTATTCCTATGCAGCTATGGTTGGGAGAAGACTTGCAGCAGAGCTCTCATGTTTGCTTGTTGATCTATGTACATTGGCTTGAGATTAATAAAGTGACGGATTTGCTGGGTAATTCTGTGTATTTACTTAGGGTTTGTGAGCTTGTGTGCAACATAATCCCAGCCTGAATGATTTTCCACGTGGCAGCCATACGTGATTGCCACATGGCAGCCTATGACAAGCTTGGTAGATAGCAGGCCTATGTGGCCTGTTACACAAGCCTATGGTAGGCCATGTGGCAAGCCACACAAGCCTATGGAAGGCACACGTGGCTTGCCACGTGGTAGCTTTTGAGCCCCACCTCTTTCTCTCTCTAGGTCCACTTAGGCCTACGTGGCAAAGCCTGGTTGGCTTGCCACACAAGCCTATGTTAGACCTACATGGTTTGCCACATGACAAACCCTTAACTTGCAAGACTTGCCACGTGGTAGTCCTACGTGGCAGCCTACAACAAAATTGGCAGATAGTAGATTTATGACATACCTATGTGGCTTGCTACACAAGCCTATGGTAGTCCTACATGGCTTACGACATGGGAAGTATCACCCTCCATGGTTTTCTACGTGGTAGGCCTACGTGGCTTGCCACGTGGTAGCTTGCGAGCCCCACCTCTTTCTCTCTCTATGTCCACTCAAGCCTACATGGCAGAGCCTGGTTGGCTTGCCACACAAGCCTATGGCAAGCCTATGTGGCAACCTACAACATGCTGGCATGGCAGACATGAGGCCTATGCCATGCCTATGTGGTTTGCCATGCAAGCCTATGGTAGGCCTACGTGGCTTGCCATGTGTCAGCTTTCGAGCCCACCTCTCTATATCTCTCTCTGGGTCCACTCAGGCCTATATGGTAGAGCTTTGTTGGCTTGTCGCACAAGCCTATGGTAGGCCGACACGGCTTGCCATGTGGCAAACCCCAAACTCATGATTTGCCATGTGGCAAGCCTACTTGGCTTGCCTTTTGGCAACCTGTGATAGGCGTGCTAGATAGGGGGCCTATGTGACCTACTACATAGCATATGGTAGGCCATGTGACAAGCCACACAAGCCTATGATAGGCCTACGTGGCTTGTCACATGGACAGTCCCAAGGCCTACATGGTTTCCATGTGGCTTGCCATGTGACAACTTTTGACACCCAGTTTTTTTTCCTCTCTCTCTCTCTCTCTCTCTCTCTCTCTCTCTCTCTCTCTCTCTCTCTCTCTCTCTCTCTCTCTCTCTCTCTCTCTCTCTCTCTCTCTCTCTCTCTCTCTCTCTCTCTCTCTCTCTCTCTCTCCACTGAGGCGTATGTGCCAGAGCTTGGTTGGCTTGGCACGCAAGCCTATGTTAGAACTATGTGGTTTGCCATGTGGCAAATCCCAAGCTTGCATGAGGTAGGCCCACATGGCTTGCCACGTGGCAGTCTGCGACAGGCTTGGTAGATATCAGACCTATGACATGCCTATATGGCCTGCTACACAAGCCCAATGAGCCAGAAATTGGTTGGATTTCATAAAAAATAGTTAGAACTTCAAATGGGTGGTGTCCATAGGTTCGTGGGCTCGACACGAACCCACAGGTTCATTCACCACTCAATTCCGATGCCGTTTGGCGAAGGGAATGCCACTAAATGGACTACTTTCCAACATTCATGAGAACTGGTCCAGTGTCGCCGAACGAAGTCCGTTTTTTTTGGACCCTTTGTTTCGTCCTATGTTGCACATCGAGACAAACCTGCAAGACTAAATCGGGCTCCAAATGATTCAGTACTCACAAAGACATGCATCCGAACCAGAAACTCTATACGCATTCCTGGGATCCTTTGCCCGTTGAAATTGGTCGGATTCAGTATGCACAAACCCTGATGCAACAAACTCCTCCAGCGACAAGGATCGTACTTTTTGCAAAGGCCAACTCATGAAGGGCGCTCAAGACACCATGTTCAAGAAATTTCCATTGAAACCAATTATTCCTCCTACTATTCTAATTGTGAAGATGAGTGGGATGTTCCTAGCTACATCAATGGTTTTACTATTAGACTATGCAGCAGAGTTTCTATGAAAAACAGGTTCCAAAGAGAAGTCCACAGCATTCATCATCAATCATCAAACTTGAAAACTGCTTTGTCGGCATCTGCACGAAGGCTATAGGCAGAAAACTTTCGAAAACACGTAAAAGAAGCTTGATGGTGCAGAAAGTGGTGTCGAATGAAGTTCATGCGAGGATAGTACCATAGCCAAAGCTACATGAAAACACAAAATCATAGAGGAAAGGAACAAGTACAGAGGAGTGAGGCAACGACCATAAGGAGAATGGGCTGCAGAGATTAGAGACCCATCTATGGGCGTGCAAGTGTGGCTAGGAATCTATGACACTACCGAAGAAGCTACAGTTGCCTATGAGAAAGCGGCAACAGAAATTAGGAGCTATGATGTCCACATTGTGAGAAATTGGCAAAAATCTAGCTTGGTATTTTTTATGATAGAAGTTTTTAAGTGAATCTTACATGTGTGGAGGATGTTCCCACGTGTGGAGAATTGTAAAGTAAATAAAAATGTTTGATATAGGGGTCTCATAGAGTTTCATAGTCAAACATTTGGGTGTAGGATGTTGATAGGGTCAAATTTGGCATAGATGGCAAATTATCCATTTCCACTTGTAATGCCACTATTGAGCCAAAATAGAGTAGGAGGCCAAACTTGTGCCAATTAGAGTGTAGACAAGTGTAATGCTTTGTTTGATGAAGTTTAAGAGGTCCAATAGGATTTAGAGGTGGAACCATGAGTGTCCAATAGAATTTGAGGTTTGCTTGAAAATGGTCCAATAGAATTTAGAGGTGCATGGATCAATGGTCCAATATGATTAAGAGGTGGAAAAGTGTGATCCAATCATAGTTAAGCATAGTGGTAGCTCATGGATCTACTAGTATCATTGTACTCCTCATTTTGAATCTAATTGATTTTGAGATTGAGTGGATTTTGAGTGTAAGTGATTTTCTAGCTTTCTCTCTCTACTCGAGAGATATTGATGATTCTCTCTCTCTACCCGAGGAGAGCAGCTTGTTTCTACTTATACTACTTTTGGAACACTTCCCATATGTGTGAGTGAGAGTTGGAAGTGATTGAATGCATGTAGTAGTGTGTTTTTGCCATAGGATCTAAGATTGATCTTGAATCTCAATCTAGTCTTGATCTTGGTGCATCTACACACCTTAGGAGATTACAAGTACATGTTGTGGACAATCCACACGTGTGAATTCAACATGGTATCAGAGCCTACCTAAGGATACCATGCATTTTGGTCCATCTAAGTGAAAACTTTTCATCAATCTCGAGCTCAAAATTGTCAAGGCCCATTTTCCTAGCTATCTTGATCAATTTTGGATCAAAAGAGATCAAAAGGACATTGATTGGGTCTGACATGGTACTGTACGGAATCAGGTGCTCAGACATGTGTGAAAAACATCCAAGTTCAATTTGGGAGTTCTTTGTCATGGTTGATCCAAAAATCTTGCTAGGTAGCTTGTTTTGAAGCTATTTTTGTCTAGTATCTGATGCAATCAGTTTCATTCCATTTGGTTGTGCCAATCAAAAGTTATAAGCTTTTGAAGAGGGTTAGGTAGGGCACCTAGACCTGGGTGGACACATTTGGTTTGGTCAAGAGATTGCTTGTTTGATCCAAAATCACAGTTGAATGCTTACCAATCTCATCTATATGTGATCTAGGCACTGTTTTGAGATCTTAGCCATTTTGTTTCATGCAATATCATTGTATTTGAGTCAAATTTGGTTTCTTAGTGTATTTCACACGTGCTAGGAGTGTTTGATCCTAACTTTGCCCATACTCCATCATTTGATTTGAAGTAGATCTAGTTTTGGAGAGATTGAGATAGCTAGTGAGAATCATCTCACAGATTGTTGCAAGGTCTTGCATAGGAGATGGTAGCACACCATTATTGGATCCTATAGTGAGAGAGAAGCAACATTTTTTTGTTCATCACTTTTATTTATCTCCACTTTACATGATTTCAATGAGTTCATACTTGTTGCAATCAAGTGAGAGATTGTCTACTTCCAATTATTCAATATGGAAGTTGAGGATGGAGTCCATCTTGATACTCCAAGATGTGATGGACATTGTACTTGGGATTGAGGAGGAGCCTCAAGTCCTTCAAGAAGTACAAAAATACAAGAAGAGAGCTAGGATGTCTCTCCACTACATTAAGATGAATGTCTCTAATGAGATATTGAGGGAGATTGGTGATTGTTCTACATCCAAGGAAGCTTGGGATTGTCTCGAGTCCATCTATGAGGCTAAGAACACCTCTAGGCTCTTCACTCTTAGAAATCAAATATTCCAAAGTAGTCAAAAGAGTGATGAGAGAGCATCTAAATATGTTTTGAGAGTCAAGGATATTCATAGGGAGCTTGCATGTATTGGTGACTCAATCAATCAAAGTGAGCTAGAATATGACAACCTTGTCCAATCCTATGCCATTAAGGAAGAGCTACCAAGTTTGGAGGCCCTTCAAAGTGTTCTTATTTATGAAGAATCAAGACAAGAGTACAAACTCTTGAGAATGGACAAGCTATCACTCAATCATGATGATGGCAAAGTTCTATTTGCCAAGCACAAAGAGAGAAGTAAGCAGCAACACCATCAATTCTCTAATGACCAAGATAAAGACCAAGATGGAGAGGAGGAGGAGGATACCTCTCATGCTTCTACTTCAAATCTCAAGAAGAAGAAGATCAAGTGCTTTTATTGTGGCAAGAAAGGCCATTATGCCACCAATTGCTTCAAGAAGAATAATCAACTCAATCAAGCCAACATCACCAATGAGAAAGAAGACTATATTGCAAGTGATGGAGAAGGCTCTCTTATGGCATCAAGCTTCTCCTCTTCCACCTTCAACAAGGATGACTCGTGGTATATTGATAGTGGAGCATCTTCACATATGTGTGGCTCCAAGCAACTTTTTTCATCTATTTTGCCTTATGATGGAGTCAAGAAGACCATATACTTTGCAAGTAAGCATGAGTGCAATATTGAAGGAGTAGGGATTATTCCCTTGAAGCTTGCATCTTCTAAAGATCTCTTTCTCAACAATGTTCTTTTTGTCCCAAAGCTTACAAAGAACATCTTAAGTGTTGGCCAACTTCTTGATAGTGGCTTTGATGTCAATTTCAATATTGAAAATTGTGTGATCAAGAAGAATGGTGGGATCCTTGCATATGGATCAAGATTTGAAGGCATCTACAAATTGGATCCAAGTGAGAGTGCAAACTCACTTGATGTTTCTTATATGTCCAATATTTCAAAGGAGGATGATTACACAAAATGCACATATCTTCTCTCTTCAAGTATTATGGTGTATGATTATTCCTTATTATTCAAAGCATATGTTGAGAAGAAATTTTCATTGAAGATCAAAGCTTTGAGGAGTATTGAAGCTCTTGAAGGAATAGCACCATATGAAGTTTTATTCAAGATGAAGCCTAAGGTTGTTTACCTTAGTGAACTTGGTAGTGCTTGCTTTGCACATATTCCCTTGGAAACAAGGAGGAAGGATGATCCAAGCTCATCGATCATGATTGGATACTCATCCATCAAGGAGGCCTTTAGTGTCTTTACACTCTCTATTTCAAAAGTGATTGTGAATAGAGATCTCATGTTGAAGATTCGATCTTGGAAGTGGCCGAGATCAAGGTTTCTCAAGAAGCATCACAAGTTATCTTTTTTGAAGGTATTCAAGTTATGATGGGGCCAAGGTGTGAGGAGGAGTTTCTTCATCACATGATTTCAAGAAGATCTTCAAGATGCATGGCCGAGTCCTTATGGCTCACCTTACATGGCAAAGAGGGGCATCTTTCATGTTGTATCTACTACAACACATTCATATATGCTTCTCTTCCTTTGCTTGAAATGCTATCTTGCTTCATTGAATTTTTTGGATCTCAAAGTTCAAGAAAAGCTATACTAGTTTTGTATGATGCTTATGGTATGGACATGTTTCTTGTCATTATTGACTTAGATGTGTTTCCAATACTTTTTGAAAGCAAGATATTGTATTGTCAAAAGTATGCTCTTGGTTCTAGTAAGAACAAGATTGAGCTTGGTACTCACATTTTTGAAAATCATGTTTTCACATGTTTTGAGACAAATTGTAAACTCCTCTTGAGATTAAGTGAAGCATCCAAAGTGGACACTTGCATCCTTGAGAGAGTAACTAGCCTAAAAAAGATCAAGATTAGATCCATCATGGATATAGTTCATTGCATGTGGACTAGTCAAGCTAGAAAGCATAATCTTGATAATCATCATTGTTTCACATCTTATGATCTTGATCTCCATGATCCTTATGAGGCTTGGAAGCCTCAGATTTCTCTATTTATGGTGCATCCATCATGCAAGTGGAACTTTCAAAGCAAAGATCATCATCAAGCATGGAGGAAGCCCATGAACATAGTGGCATATTGGTGGAGCACTCTTCAAAGGCATTGGCAAGAGATCTCTACCAAAGAGATCTTATCATGGATATGGTGAGGGTGCTGCTATGATGGATCCCTTGGCTGATCTTCACTTATTATGCATACCAAAGGATCCACTCAAAAAGATTTACAAACTTCTCAAGTGATCTAATACCTTTCCAAGCTATTTTTTTGAGGAGGAGTGTGAGAAATTGGCAAAAATCTAGCTTGGTATTTTTTATGATAGAAGTTTGTAAGTGAATCTCACATGTGTGGAGGATGTTCCCACGTGTGGAGAATTGTAAAGTAAATAAAAATGTTTGTTATAGGGGTCTCATAGAATTTCATAGTCAAACATTTAGGTGTAGGATGTTGATAGGGTCAAATTTGGCATAGATGGCAAATTATCCATTTCCACTTGTAATGCCACTATTGAGCCAAATTAGAGTAGGAGGCCAAACTTGTGCCAATTATAGTGTAGACAAGTGTAATGCTTTTGTTTGATGAAGTTTAAGAGGTCCAATAGGATTTAGAGGTGGAATCATGAGTGGTCCAATAGAATTTGAAGTTTGCTTGAAAATGGTCCAATAGAATTTAGAGGTGCATGCATCAATGGTCCAATAGGATCAAGAGGTGGAAAAGTGTGATCCAATCATAGTTAAGCATAGTGGTAGCTCATGGATCTACTAGTATCATTGTACTCCTCATTTTGAATCTAATTGATTTTGAGATTGAGTGGATTTTGAGTGTAAGTGATTTTCTAGCTTTCTCTCTCTACCCTAGAGCTATTGATGATTTTCTCTCTCTACCCGAGGAGAGTGTGAGAGATTTCAGATCCTTAAGATCCAATCTACTTGAATGATCTTTGGTTAGAAAGAGAAATACACTACCAATTTCACCAATGTAGAAAAATCAGCATCTACACACAATTTGAGATGCAAACACTAATAGAAGTTGATCAAACTTGAATGAAATGATTATGTACTGTTCCCGTCCGTACAAAACCAGCAAGCTACTGTATTTCACACGTGTGGATCCAAAAATAGCAAATATAGATCATTCTACACATAGAATTGCAAGCAATCACCAAGATAGTGCACCAATGGATAGTAGAACCCAAGAGAACCATGTATAAGCATGAAATGAGATAGAGAAGAGAGAAGATGACTCTCTCCATGAGTTACATCCTTTTATAGCAGGTCACTTGGCTTTCCCACCAAAATGCTAACCCTACCAATTTTGGGTCTAGATTCAATGTACCCAACTTATTCAAATTGAATCTACTCAAACTCGCATTCTATATTTCCCACACTTTCAAAAAGTGTTTATTCAAATGAGATTTAGACTAATGAACTTTGAAAAGTCAACCTCTAAGTCTAAAACAAGTTTTGGCCTCAATATGCCAAATATGGAAATATTGCAAAATGTGATGAAACTAGTTGAATCTTTCACAGAGAGCAGCTTGTTTTTACTTAGATTACTTTTGGAACAATTCCCACACGTGTGAATGAGAGTTGGAAGTGATTGAATGCATGTAGTAGTGTGTTTTTGCCATAGGATCTAAGATTGATCTTGAATCTCAATCTAGTCTTGATCTTGGTGCATCTACACACCTTAGGAGATCACAAGTAAATGTTGTGGACAATCCACACGTGTGAATTCAACACACACTAATTTTGATGTCAATCATTCCTCTTGGCATGTAACTCTATGTTAATGATTGTTGTTTACAAACTGATTGAGGCTCCTCATTGTAATTAGATGCTTTATATTTTCAAACTGAGTACAGGTCAAGTTATCTTGCTGATTAGAACTGTTCGAAATCTTTCATACACTTGTACTAGACAATTAATATATGACGATCTTGGTGTTACACATTAGTTTGTTGTGGCCAGGGTCGATGTCTCTTGCGTGTTTGGTTGTGCTTTTTGTTGTAGTTTGGTAGAATTTGATTTCATTTTGAGCTTTGTGCAAATTTATTCAAAAAATATTTGCTTCCTTTGATTTCTAATGCTTTCCAATGAGTCGTACTATCATATGCTATTTCTTCTACATTGTTGTTCTAGCTAGTTTGTTTGTTCTAACTAAGACATATTTTCATTCAACTTTGGACATACATTGCTTGTCTTGCACATACTTTTCTAGTAGAGTATGGGCAAGACTATTTTCTTACAAATGAAAAGTCTTTCAATTTTTTTTATTTTTCAGTCACAAGTTTTGTATTTAGTCATGTATGAATTCTCTTGCCATGTTTTGAATGACCTTGTATCTTTCTCTTTAGATTTTCTGATAGCATTCTCATTTTCAATGTTGTCATTCATTTTTTTTCAGCTTTTTGATGTAGATTTTACAAAATGTCACCGTTGGTTGCTTAGCTAGCCTGTCATAAACCTATGTACATAGATGACCTGAATTTGTCAATTTAGTATGCTTCTATACTAATAACTGTTTTTAAAAAAATCAAATAAAGAATCGTTGTTCGAAAGAACATTGAGCCAGCTTTGTACACTATTTGAGATGTTTCATGGCAATTTGCAAATCGCAACTTCGAATTTCAGTTTGCATATTGCATTATCGTTTGGGAGAAAGGCGAGTCTCCTAGTTTATAATTTTGAGAGGGAAATCGCCACCTCTTCTTTTGCCATCTTACATTGGATTAAAAAGATGGCTCTCTAACAATTGACTTTTCTTAACAACACTGACATTGTGGAAAGATCTCAAATATTTTACAAAGCTTGTTCAATGTTCTTTTAAATGATGATTTTTTATGCTGTATTGATGAAAAGAATGATTTCTTCAACAAGAATACTATTTAGACTTAATTGATTAACCTTGTTGTCATCATTAGCAATCTAAATTAGCTAAAAATATCATGAATTGTCAACTATTTTAGTTTGGACATCATTCTTAATTATTTTTTGCCTCAAATGTCATAAGTATTTTGAAAGTTGTTCAGAACACATGAACATCTAATTCTTGCTATTACCAAATACTTGATTACATGTCTCTTTTTGGCAATGACAATTCCGTCTTTAATAAAGACATAGATTATGCTATTGTATTTCGATGTCTGCTATTTTTTTTTTCAAAATGCAACTTTGTTTTAGCTACAGCACAATGACATCAATTGATGAATACAAAACTTACTTCAAAAAGGTAAATTTTCTAAACATTTTATTTGTTGAGAGGTTAGACAAATCATTTGCCTTTCATGTTATTGAAATGAGCTCAAGATAGTAAAAAACAACAATTTTTTGACTACGTGTTTGCATTTGTCAACTTCAAAATAATATTTCCCTACAATTAGCAGGACATGAAAGCAAAAACAAAAAGCAACTCACCTATCGATTGTGATGATGCTTTTCAACACCTTCACATATTTCGCATTTGTCAAAATGACACAAAGTACAAAACAATTGGTATTTTATCTAGGAAGCACATAACTCAAGTTGTTTGCAAAGAATGGCGGGTTATCAATTGTTTATAAAAGAATGGCAGGTTATCAATTGTTTCTCAAATCTTACAATAAAAGGTTGGGATATTTCATATATAAAACTTGGCAAGGTGTAGGTTTTGCATCTACACTTGATGCCCTTCATGTAGAACAATGGAATTAGTGTCTTACACACTTTAGTGCCTTTCATGTAGCACAATATTCTACCAATTATCAGTTAATCTTTTCTATACCTTGAAAAATCATTAGTTAATCTCTACTATACTTTGAAATTCGAGAAAATGATGGAACTATAGAAACATGATTCTATGCAACATCTATATTCAATTATTAACATTGCATACAGTTCGCTTTCCTTGAAAATTTCTGCTCAATTCGAATTAGGACAAAATTGCGTTGCTAGTTTGCTCTTCATTATGCCACTTTTTGGGCTTTTTAAAAAGCATAAAATGTCACTGAATTTTCTAAAAAAAAATTTCAAAATTGTGAAGCCCATTCCAGTCCGCGTCACACTGCGTGTCGGTCCGTGTCAGACTGTGCGCATCAAATTGCCATGTGGCAATTTCTCATTGGTCCAAAAAATCCCAAACTACTGATTATGCTTTGTAAATGGCATGTGAAAAGTCAAAGACTCCACTACGCAATGGAAGGAGCCGGGCACAGCCCATTCTGCCTGATTTGGCTTTCCAAAAAAATTTAGCCTTACCCAAAATTTTTTGAAAATCCTTACCCGACAGAATGGGCTGTGCCCGGCTACTTCCACGATACTTTCAACTCATTTGGCGGCACAGCGTCTTCTCGTCTTCTTCTTCCTCGTCTTCTTCTTGTTATCGTGCATGTATTATGCAGCTCTGTGCTAGGTTCTCTGTGCGGTCATGCCATAGCCTTCGCTTGGCTGTTCCTGTTAGATCCTTCGGAACCACATCACCAAGGGTGTGGGCGTGGAAGAGTGCAGCAGTGTTTGGGTGTTTTCCCTTGAAGTCTCCTCTAGCAGCCGGAATTACATATACAAGCAGAGCAAGAAGTATGGGAACGGATTTGCGCGCTTCACTTGCGAGGAAACCATGTGCAGTTGCTCCTCCACCTGCTCCCAATGGTGGAAAGGTTAGAATGTCGGTTAGGGTTTGTTGGAGGTCATAGTGCTTGAGACTTATTTTTGCACGAGTCTAAATTGCCCTAATTGGACATTAACTCATCGCTTTTTACTCTATTTTATTTGTCATTTTTTCTCAATTTCTAGCTGTTTGTCGGGAATGATTGTGATACTCACGTTTCAGTCTCTTGCGTAGTGTATTAGGGTTACTTCTTGTGTAGATTGATGAATAATTTGGAGGACCTCCTGTACCTATGCTCGATTGGAATCCTTTTTAGGCACAGGTACTCTATTCTGATGTTTCCAGCTAAGATTTGTAATAAGCGCTGTGCATTGACAACGATATATAAATGTGGGATTGCACAGTTCAAAGTTGCAGTTTGCCAGCTTTCCGTTACAGCAAACAAAGAACAAAACATCAATCATGCTCGGGAAGTGATTGAAGGGGCAGCGGACGAAGGTGCCGAATTGATTGTACTTCCTGTAAGTTTATTCAATAATTGTTCCATGATAGGCCGCTTATGCATGCCATAAGGCTCACTTACTATGCTAGAGCCTGTTATACAGTCACTAGAAATATTGTGTTGCTCCTAGGAAATCTTCTGAAAGTAGATCATGGCACCATTCTGGAATTCGAGAACAGAGATTCGAATGATCAAATGATAGATGAAATTGTGAGAGACTTATCCCTAAAAGCAATGTTGTAACTTGCCACCATACTCCAGTACGCCAAAGCTTTCTATATCCGTAGGCCACACCCTTTTTTTGAATAAAGTGCAACTTCATAAGCTCAAAACTTTGGCTACGTTCAAATCCGCTACTACGTGCATAGCCACCAGAAGACTCAAATTTAAAATATTTGAATCAATTCAATCAGATTACAAAAGTTTCGAGTTGAGCAATGTTTTGAATAAAAAAGTTAATCTTTTTTTGGAAGAAATCAAATAAGATGAGAGAAGGACATCCAAGTATGATGGGAAGCTAGACCAATCAATGTCGTCGAAACAAAATTACTGCATTATCTAAACTACTAGAACGTAACAAAATGACAACTAAGAAGGGACAGAGATATATAGTCCAAGATCATTTACATGTTCAATTGGACAGCTCTTCATTTCTCTAAACTCTGCTCCAACTCAGTTGAAACTACACTCTCAATATTAGCTTTATGCTTGATCTCAACCAAAGATGCACTCACAATTCGCGAATCGCGATTCACGAATCGCTATGACAAAAATCAGTGATTCGCTGTTTTTTTGCTAGCAAATTGCTGAGGAAAAAAAAATTCTGTCAGTGATCTGTTGCAGGTAATCGCGATTCGCAAAATTGCAAAACCCAGTGTCATGATTCGCTGCAACGATGATCTCAACAAAATGAATGTTACCATCTCTGTAGATCATTCGTCTGCCTATATCCTTCGCTTCTTGAAGAGCCTTTTTCTGTTCCACAAGTTGTACGGAAGTAAGATCTTCATCTAGAAAGATCTTAGTATCCTTTAGCTTAGACCAGCCTCTTGCCTAGACTCCAACGAAGTAAAGCGCAAGACAAGAGTGTTAACGTCCTTCTTGGTATAAGCCAAGCTGTATCCAAACCATTGCTATGATGCTCGAGGTTTTGGTCCAATTTTTTTTGGCTTCTCCAAGAGCATCCTGAGAATTGGGGACGCCTCTAGGCTCTTACATGGACATTGAGGGCATTTTGCTCTCGCAAATGGCACTCAGTGAATGTGGCAGAGATGAAAGAGACTGAGGCACTCAATTTCCTTGGACGTTTAAGGATGTCTACCCATGAAACCTCCTTATGGTGTTGTTGTTCTCTTTCGTGGATAGTTTCGGTTGGTGTTGATGTTGGTATTCTTTCTTTAGCCTCTGTGACCTCTTTCTTAACATCTGCTATGGAAGATTCGAATCGCTGCATATGTGAAAGCAACTGTTGGATCGTCTTTTGCTGGGCATTGATCATCGTCTTCTTATATTCCACTATGTTGTATAGCTTGTTGGTGTCTTCACACAATAGAGGGATCAGATGAGTCAGATCTTTTGTTGGAGTGGATAGAAACATCGAATCCTGATAGGGGGTTAAGGGAAGAGCAATGTTGGGCTCGTTATTATTATTAGACAAAGAAGGAGAGATGGGGATGGCGTGAGGCAGATCAGATCCAGACCTAGACACTGGAGCAGGCGTAGCTGGAGATGCAGAAGTCGTTGAGGCTGAAAGTGATGGTGTTTGAAGAAGATGGTGCGGTTGGAGGTGTTGCTTGCGATTTTGCAAGTGAGCATGGAGTTTGCTACATGCTTTTAAGGCAACTAGGGCGTCATCTTTAGGGGCAGCTGCGATAGAGTGGTCAGCAATGGATCAGCAGGAAGATGGCAGCCGATGATCATGGCAAATGGATCAGCCAACGACATGGCGGCCAGGGCACCAGCAGAGAGAGAGAGAGAGAGAGAGAGAGAGAGAGAGAGAGAGAGAGAGAGAGAGAGGCAGTGAAGTGAAGCGTTTCGCTTATGGGCGTTTAAGAGCGTCTGCCCATGAAACCTCCTAGTGTTGTTGTTCTTCGCTTTCCTAGACTGTTTGTGTTGGTATTCTGTTTTTAGCCTCAATGACCTCTTTCTTAACATTTGCTATGGATGATTCGAGTCATTGACCTATTAATACAATGATAAACACAATGAACTATCAGATACCATGGCCTAGGGGAACTGGAGCTTTGCTGAAGGGAGAAAGGAGAGATAGTCCCAGTGCTATAGATGATGTTGATGTTGAAGATGTCATATGTATGCTCATAGTTTGGTGAGAAGTTTGACCCGCTTTTGACCTCAATACTAAACGAGGTCTCCAATCATGATGTTGGTCATGAGATGGGATATGGGCATTGGGTCCCATCCTTAAGGCTCAGATAATGTCTCTCTCCATATATGCTTTGGAGCATTCCCTTGAGAAAAAGAAGGTAGGTAATCTGGGGCTGTCCTGTATCTCCATACCGATCCTATTGGCATATGTGTCGATGTAGAAGAAACATCTCCCGTATCATCAAAGCAACACAAGGTGGATCCTCATAGGAAATAAGAGAGCGTAGTGTGATTTGAGAAACACGGTAAAAGTAGTGGTAATGTCCTATGAACTCATAATAAGCAGTACATCTAAATAGCAGATGCTCCTCAGACTTCACCTTGTCTAATGTACATATCTGGCAAATCTTGCTCTCATGTGGGATGCCTTAAAGACGTCTTGTCTCCACATATAACATTCAAAGAAACCCGGAGCTGTCCCAATGTACATCGTAAGCAATGTGAAAGACCACTATGTACGTACTGGGGTAATACTCGTAGACCCATAATATCGAGCTCTAGAAAGTGGCTCGTCTCTTTCATCTGCTAACAAATGTCTCTTCTCTCTGTCTTTTCTCATGTGAAAATATTTCTCTTTCAATGAATGATGGTTTTGCATTGTAACGAATGCTAAGGGAAAATTGATGTATGTGGACTTAGGCCTATATTGCTAAGTTGCAAAGTGGATTCATTCTAACTCCAAGATTGAGCTGCAAAGAAACAACCTTCAGAACCATAGTTCATGCACTGATTTTGGCCTCCTGTATCACTCTTTATTGTTCTAGAAAAAATGTAGCTCAAAAGACCATGAATTTGGGCTTAAGCCTGATTTTTTTGAAAAAATTATATGAATTTTTGAAAGGTTCTAGAGTAGCTGGATGACGAGGGTTCGGAATGCCATTCTGGTGCATCTTTCGTATATCACTTTTCTGCGCTTTCCATGTTCTAGGACGAATATTATTTTAGGCTGACACTCAGGGCAATGTTTTTATGACAAGGGAGACTTATAGGTCAAATATCAAGGATAGGAGCATTTACATGGACCATGGATTTGCACTTATTTTTGTTGTTAGATCATTTAGTTGTGGCCTTGGGTTTTTTCTTTGACAATTTTGAGCGAAACGGTTATTATGGGTCCTAATGCTACTTGCTGGCTAGCCCTAACTTGTTGCCTCAGGTAGTACAGATAGGTCTTCACTCTCCATGGTTGCTTTCACTGTTGCTTAGCTCTTTGTTCAGGTAGTTTGCAGATAGCTTAGTTTATCAACAATAAGCTCAGTTAAACAAACTTATTTAGTTTTGTATCAATAAAGTACTTGTGGATATCATTGTTATACCAATTTTTAACATTGTTTTCTGCTTTTCTAGTAAAATTTCCACTCTCTCTCTCTTTTTAAGTAATTTGTTCATGACTTTGAAAGCAGAAAATTGACATTGCTAACATTCTGTCTAGTTATTTTGAAGGATAATGTGAGGCAGTCATCTTTCTTGCTATTTTAACAGGAAATGTGGAACTGTCCATATTCAAATAGTAGCTTTCCAGTTTATGCTGAAGACATTGATGCAGGAGGCAATGAATCCCCTTCAACAATGATGCTTTCTGATGTAGCTAGAAAGAAACAGGTCACTATCATTGGAGGCTCCATACCAGAAAGATCTTATGATCACCTGTATAACACCTGCTGCATCTATGGGAGGAATGGAGAACTTCAAGCCAAACATAGAAAGGTATATGCTGCCATTCATGAAAGATGTTAATCTTTTGGTTGAGACATAAATGGTTGCACAAGTCTTATAAACAAAGCATGATTCTTTCAGGAAATTTGATCAGAGAGTTAACCAGGTTTCTGGATAGCCGCAGGCATGAAGATCCTACTGTTCACTGTGTATTAGTATGGCTATCCGAATTTCAACGTGCCACATTGTGTTTTGTAATTCTAGAAGTGCCAGTTCATAGATCCTGTATGCAATACTCTCCAATACCACGTTATGACACTCAAGTAGGTAGAAAGCTTGATGTCTTATCATGGATTTGCCATTTGAATTCTAGAGCTCTTTTTCAATGGACCATAGTGCCGCCAATTGATGCATGCTGAAAATATACCAAGGTCAGAGGAATGCCATTCATCTTCTCCACAACTTCATATGAAACTGTAGTTTTGCAGATGTATATTCATGCGTTTAGAGTCTAGACTCAGAATACGTAAGAGAGTCCTTTTTTTTTGGCACTTTACCAGCTTTGATGGAAAGTCTTGCTATGTGGCCTGCCACATGATTTTCAGTTCTTTACCAATATCACTAATGCACACCTTTAGTTGCTGGAAAACATTCCAGTCATAACTAAGATGTTTTGATTCCTCTGGTTAGCATCCTTAGTAAGATTGGCCGATCTCAGGCCAAGGCATGTCTCGTGTTCCACAACAATGTTTGTTCCGTAATATTTTTGAGGATTTGCTGACTTCCGATTTAATGTTGCACAAACAAATGTTCATTTGGAACTTCAAATGATCATTGTAACCTTGCTTTGTAGAAGTTGGCATTGGTTTGATGATTAAAAAGGGACAATCTATAAGCAACCTGAAGTTTGCATCGGGCAACATCTGTTAATGTGAGTTTCTGTGTGCATATTTTTGGCAGGTGCACCTGTTTGATATTGATATACCTGGAAAAATTGTCTTCAAAGAATCCGAGACCCTCACAGCAGGGGAAGGGCTTACAGTTGTTGATACATGTATGATAGCTTTTCATGTCTATCTATATTTACACAATATGAGGCATAACTAACTCCAGATTAGCTAAGCAGTACTGTGTCCTCAACCATGAGATTCTGTATTGAGGGCAATCACGAGGGTTCATTCAGAAAACCTTCAAGATAAAATTCTTTTTCCCTTTTAGAGTTTTTACATATTTGTTCAGACTTCAGTTGTTTTCCTTGTAAATATTTGTCTTTGGAAAACATCAAAGTGTGCAGTTTGCTTTATTGTGAATATGATGTTTTGTTCTTTTTTGCAATCAACTCTTGAACCGAGGTTCAACTGCAAAGTTGGACTTTGGCTGAAACAATGAGTAAATATGTTTGTCTGGTCCATGGATTCCCGTTCCGTTTCGGAATGTGTACAGAACATAGTTGCACGAATCGTGGTTCGAACTGTTCGAACCATTCGGAGCCGGTTTGAACCGGGAAAAAAAAACCAAAAAAATGTTTTGGAAATTTTTTTCTTTCGCGCTTCGAACTGTCGTAGCCTGCAGAAACTCATGAAAACTGATCTGTCATCTGAGTTGTCGCCAATGTGAAACATATTCATAATCATGACAACAGTTAGTGGGTTGGCAGATTAATGAATTGTCAGTTCACAATCTTTTTTCACATTCGCAGATCAGTGAGGCAAATGAAGATCGCAGGAGTAGGATTTCCCAGATTCACAAATCCACAGGCAAGTTGTGAGAGGTTGGATCGCAGGCAGATTCTGATTTGCAGATCAGTTTTCATGAGTTTTCTGCAGGAGTGCATGGCAGGCTCAAAGGAAAAAAAAATGTAGCTTGTTCCGTACGTCCAGAACGAGTTCCGTTCCAAACGTACGGACAAAACGTACCGAGGCAGAATGCTCGGGACGGGTATCTATGGTCTGGTCCATATAAACGTTGTTTGTAGCCTTTGAGGGTTATAGACTTGTCAACTGTTTGCATTCTTTTCAAATAATGGCACTAATAAATTTCTGGTACACTTCTAATGGTTAAAGTTTAATGCGCTTATTTGTGGTCCTTACTTAACCCAGAAAAATCTGACACCCCTTCACATGTTGAGGTAGCTCACTATTCTTTTAATAGCTATCCAGTCGTTGAGAGTTTACTAATTTAGAGTTGGTGACTACAGGCTTTTCAAGAGCACGTATTTTTCACTGTCACTGAATTGAAACTTTTATTTCACCCTGGTTACTTTTGCAGATGTTTTTAGGATTATCTTCATGCTAATGATGTTTTGTTAAGTGAATTTTGGAACATCTCATTCAGTGAGCTGGAAGTGGGTGTATTTCACTATGATACTGTTGAAGATTTCAGTGGTCTTCTTTAGTGACTTTTGGTGGTAGTGTTTGCTTTCCTCTGCAAGTTGGTGAGCAAGAGCTTATTGTTGAGGTGATTAGGAGTATGGCAGTGCTCTTCTAAGTAGCATTGTCTTTTAGCAGATGTGGGCCGTATTGGAGTTGGAATATGCTACGATATACGATTTGAAGAGCTTGCAATGCTGTATGCTGCAAGAGGTAACATCATTGCTGTTTTGTTCATTGGTCTTTTGAATAGGAACAACACCAGGTGGGCCTGAATTTGATAGCTTACCTTGCAATGGTTACGCTTTTAATTACAAGGCAAATCAAGTTTCCATGAGAGAAATTGTCCATATTTTGGACTCAAATTCCCAACCTTAAATGTTCCCAAGGTATCTATCTCACAACAGCGCCCAACTTGTCATAGAAGTTACAAAGGGGAAGCATCAACAGCACCTGATGAACCATGTGGGTGGAACAACTGCTGCGTTATTTAGTCTCATTGAAACATAATGCTAGTGTCCAATGTGTTGTTCTTTATGGGCGACTTTTTCAAAAGACAAGCCAGCATCACCATAGCATACTTGTTTTATAGCATAGCTACCAAATTTACATGACTAAACTTGTTTCAATACAAGTGTTTATGGTCCTCATTATCTCATTCATATGAGCATAGCTACCAAATTTACATGACTAAACTTGTCTACGTGTTTATGGTCCTCATTATCTCATTCATATGAGTGGTTTCATTGGAAGCAGTCTTACATGTCTTGTTAGATGACAATTTGACTAACAAGTGAGTGGTTTTTGATCTTGATCATCTATTGCTATCTTTTTGAGCTTATGTGATGCCATATGTATGAATCTTGTTCATAATGTGGAATCATAGCAAGTTCCTTAGTTAAAAAACTACTTCCATCTTTTTTTCCTCCATTAGTGACCACCAATTTGGACTAATTTCTATGAGTGATTCACCCTCCAATTACATTCTTTATCAACACTCGACTTATAGCTAGCTAGCGGCCAATTTTCTAGCTATGGCAACTTAGCAATCCATCTCCTACTAAGCCTTTTCACTAGTAATGGCTCCAATGGGGTCCTTATCTTGGATGACTATGCTCATAGAAATTTTGTTTTAGCAATGATGGACAAGGGCTACAGATATCTGGTCATTGTAAGATATGAGGGAGCGCAGACCGATTGGGCAGTTAAAAGTAATCTACCTTGAATCTCATAAGAAACCCTTAGCTACCCACAAGTGCAGTTTGAAGGCTATGATATAAACCAAAGTTTATAATATAGGAAGACCATATGTGTCTACCTGTAGAAAATGTGTCCTGTAATATTCTAGTTTGTGACCCCCAAGGAAGCTTAACCAGGTATGTTGAATACATGCTTTGTAGATAAAACATTGTATATAGTCATGCGAACCATCTGCTAGGTGAGAAATAGATATACCAACTGGAGGATTCAAGTTGTTGAATGCGTGAAAGTAACTGCTGGATAGTCGCTTGCTGAGCATTGGATCACTATCTTATGATATTGCAGTATTGTGTATATCTTATTTGTGTCTTCACACAGTAGAGGGATTGGATGAGTCAGATCTTTCGTTGGGGTAGATTGAAACATCGATTCCTATTAGGGGGTTAAGGGAAGAGCAATACTGGGCTCATTTTCAGACATAGAAGGAGATATAGTGATGGCATGCAGATCAAATCGAGACACTGGAGCAGGTGTAGCTGGAGATGTAGAAGGCGTTGAAGCTGAAGTGATGGAATCTGAAGATGGTGTGGTTGGAGGTGCTGCTTGAGATTTTTCAAGTGAGCAGGGAGTGGAGCTCCCACTGCTACTTGCTTTTTTATTCTTGGCCATTTACAATCTGCAAGCAGCACAAGGCAGCGATGCCTGGCAGGCAGCGATGGCTGGCTGCAGGCAGGCAACGATCAACAGTGGTTCCTTCAGGGCAACAACAGCCAACAGTGACAGCAGTTAATCCAGCAGGCTACATCAGTGGTAGCTGTTGATTCTGAGCTACTAATCCAGCAAGCTACTTATCAAGGTTGCAACCTCAATGATGGAGCATGCAGGTCAGCGAAAGAGGTAGTAGCGATGGCCAGCAAGGGGATGGCGACCAGCGAAGGCTGCCATCGCACCTCAGAGAGAGCAATGGAGCTCCTCCATGGAGGCCTCAGGCTACCATTGCACCTGAGAGAGAGAGAGAGAGAGAGAGAGAGAGAGAGAGAGAGAGAGAGAGAGAGAGTTGATGGAGCTCTGTGATGGTGTGCCCAAGAGAGTGAGAGTGTTGACAAAGATCCACTATGGTGCTCAAGATAGAGTGTGATGGAGAGCTGCAAGCTCGTATGTCACTTGCACACCCACACATACCACGAGAATCTAATTTCCAAGAGAGTGGAATGCTTGAATTATGGTGATTCAAGGCCCTTGTATGAATGGGAGAGAGGCAAGAGGGATAAGGGGAGAGAGAGAGAGAACATAGTACGTCCTACGTCATGCTTGAAAAGGAATATGCTTTCTCTTATTCATGCTTTCCAATTGCCTTATGCTTGAGAGAAGTAACTCTTTAATCCTAATTAACAGCTACATCAAACACTATGGCACCTTTAGAAGTAAGAAACGATAATTTATTCATTGCAACCAAGAAACTAGATGAGAAATCAATCTGGTTTCATGATTGTCTCAAACTCCTTAGAAATCACTGATATGGCTGCTCTAATCTTTGGGTGATGTATCAAGATCTAGCATGCAGTGGGCTTTCCTTCTTTTCCTAATGCCTTAGAAACCACTCTTAAGGCACCTTCGCCTTTTTTCGCCTTAGTGAGAAATGTGACACACTGGCCAAGTGGCAAGAATGCCTTAGAAACCATTCTTAAGGCACCTTCGCTTTTTCGCCTTAGCGAAAAATGCGACACATTGGCCAAGTGGCCAGAATGGCGTAGAAACCATTTTTAAGGCACCTTTGCATTTTTCGCCTTTTTTTTGCACTCGCGAAAAATGTGACATAGTGGCCAAGTGGCCAAGATGCCTTAAAAACCATTTTAAGGCACCACCTCCTTTTTCGCCTTTTTCGCTCCTTTTAAACTAAGGCGCCTTCGCCTTCTTCACTGCCTTTAGTTTAAGGCACCTTCGCCTTCTTTTCTGCCTTCAGTGTAGGGCACTTTCGGCTTTTTCGGCTCTACCTGAAGCCTACGAAAATTGGGTAATGGCAATTTCTACCCAGGAGCACCGAGTAATCTCGCTGCTCCTACAAGAGGAGATCAGAAGATCAGCATCCTCCTCAGGCTCAGGATCGGATCCTCAAGCTCTGTATTAAAAAAATCAGAAGTTTAGATCCAAGAGATCTACACAGTCAAACTATCCTGACAACAAGAGCAACATGCAATGACCTGTATCAAACTCACTATCAACTTTAGAGTCTTCACCCTTCCATCCAAGACATAATCTATTTTGTAAGTACTGTAAGAGGACTGGTCACCTTATCAAGGATTGCAGAACGCTGCAATACAACAATGAAAGGAAGCAACAGTTCCAACAACAAGCAAATGCTGCTTCCACCAGTCACTCGATCTAGATGCCTTCTTGAACAAAGTCAAAGAACAACAGGATATCGATTCCTGGTATTTGGACTCAGGTGCATCGCAACGCATGACTCACCATCGCGACTGGTTCGCCTTAGCGAAAAATGCGACACACTGGCCAAGTGGCCAGAATGTCTTAGAAACCATTCTTAAGGCACCTTTGCTTTTTTCGCCTCCTTCGCCTTTTTTGCACTCGTGAAAAATGCGACACAATGGCCAAGTGGCCAAGATGCCTTAAAAACCATTTTTAAGGCACCTTCTCCTTTTTCGCCTTTTTCGCTCCCTTTAAACTAAGGCGCCTCTGCCTTCTTCACCGCCTTTAGTTTAAGACACCTTCGCCTTCTTCTCTGCCTTCAGTGTAAGGCACTTTTTGGCTTTTTTGGCTTTTGTGCCTTCTTCGCTGCCGTGAATCTAAGGGCGCCTTAGGGATTTACATACCTTTAGTGTAAGGGCACCTTCAGGAGTTGCAAACCTTCAGTCTAAGGGCACCTTCGGGTTTTTCGGTTTTTTCGTGTTTTTGCTACATTGGCTGATCGACGTCGCCAACTTATCAGCAACCCTAAAAACAGCTGGACAACCAAATATCCCAAAGGCGGTTGGCGGTTACCAACTTTGTACATATGCAAAGATTGGCGTAAATAGCATCAAAGGCTTGTAAGATATCTTGTTCCTCGACACTTGTAAATCTATATATCAGCTGATTCAAGCTATGTAAGTGTTAATTTTGAGTTAATTTGAGTTAATTGAATTTCTCTCTTTTAATCAGAGTTTTCTGTAGCTAGCGTTATCATGCTCAACAAACTGAAGTTATTACTTCAAACTATTGTACTCATTGTTGATATTTTATCAGAGTGCAATTTTTGTCTCACTACTGCGTCTTTCATTTGCGCATTCTGTATGAATTCTTCTACTTGAATAATTCTGCTGCTAACTGTTGCGTTTCCGTTCCTACACGTCGCTCCAATCCTCGAGCTTCCGCTGCTGCTCACGCGGCCCGCCGTTTTACGACAATTAATTGTTTCTAAACAATAATACCTAAATAATTGCTGATGTGCACATCATTGACAATTCCTACGATGTCATTATGTTGTTCATAATGGACATGAAGATTATATCTCCAAGACATATCCTTGCTTGTTTCTTCCAAATGTCCAATGCGATATGTCAATATATTGTCCAACGTGAGATGGCATTGTAGCGAGTGTCTTATTGTTGGATTTCTCTTCAATTTGTCTTCCCACATTCTTTGGGTGAACTTTTCTAGTAAACCTTGAAGTCTTGGTTGTCTTCTGACCATTCATCTTGTTGAACTTTCCAATAAGAGAGCCATTTTTTAATTACTTGTTATGAAAGGCATTACATGTAGGAAATAGAAGCCTAAGGATCTAGGATCTTAACTATTCAATAAACAAAGCATTCTCAAAAGAAAGAGAGAGATGGCTAGAAACCCTCTTGTAGAAACTCGTGGACAGCCAAGGAGAATAGTCAATATTGCTTACAAAAGTGTCTCATACAAATGGGATGCACACATATACATAGTCCAAGATGACTATCTAACTTCATGACTATTGGCTATCCAACTACTTGACTATTGACTATCCAACTTTCTATAAGCTACATAGAAAGAATAAGGTACCTCCAATATGTCAAGTTGGGGTTCTTAATGTCACAATTAGGCCTAGTGGACCCACGAGTCCCTACCAAGTTAAGTTCATACTAACTTAGCTAACTCTAAGTTTAGTAGGCCTAATGGAGATAAATAAGCCATGATTACACAATTCTCGACCTTTTGGGTCAAAGTAACCTATGGTAATGTAAGCAATTCCATTTACATTCCAACACCCTCCTTAAATGGAAATGCATAACATAACATGAAGTAACTTCTCGAAAGAGAAAAATGCAACTTGTTGTCCGAACTTCATGTCGCCAAATAAACTTCGCACCGAAGTAGTCGAAATCTCATCCCCAATCATGTCCAACATAAAAGGAAAAGAATGCGTAATAATGAAGCATCAAGTTGAAGGGTGAGGATTTGCATCCTCCATCCGAAGTAGGGAACCAACATAAACTTGGACAATAAAAAGAGTACCAAACTCTTTTGGCATCACATCCTCTCAAACCTTACCATCTGTCCGAATTTGTGATACAAATTTTAAATGGAGTTACTAGTCCTACTAGCACTCACACAAAACCAAGCATAGAGAGAATTTAGATGATAGGAGAATTGAGCAATTGCTCTAGCTCATTGAATGGAATGGAATAATTGTGGTGGGGCGCCGACCTTCTTAAATAGTTTCTCTAATGATTGATAAAAGCTAATGAGCCTAAAGTAGATTAGCAAAATAGCAAAAGCTATTTACTAATAATACTACCTATATATGGTAAGAACAAAAAATGAACTTCTAAGTACTAAAATAAATCCTAATCTATTTGTAGTGCGCCCACCTACATGCATAAGCATTAAAAACAAATTTACTATAAATAGAATGGCCCCTAAAAATAGCACGCAGGCATGGCCAAACTATCATTAAGGGGTGTCAAAATAAACATTAATTTTTAACACTCCCCCTTAATGTTTACTTTATTATCTATTACTCCTAGAAGTTCTCTAAACTTTTGAAATTTTTCTTTGCCAAGAGCTTTGGTAAAGATATCTGCAACTTGCTCTTCCGTAGGGCAATAGATAAGCTCCACTTCATTACTTTGAATTTTCTCTCTAATGAAGTGTTGTTGTACTTCAATATGCTTTGTCCTGCTGTGAAAAACTGGATTTTTTGCCAATTTAATACAACTCTAATTGTCACATTGAAGTACCGTAGATGAATCTTGTACCATATGTAGATCATGTAGAATCCTTCGCAACCATATTGCTTCACATGTTGCACTTGTAGTAGCTCTATGTTCCGCCTTTGTAGATGATAAAGCAATAGTATGTTGCTTCTTTGAACTCCAAGAGATAGCACCAGAACCAAGACTAAAAACATAACCTGTAGTAGATCTGCGGTCTTCCGCATCTCCAGCCCAATCAACATCCACATATTCGTGTAACTTCAAATCATCCTGTCTACCATAGAGAATACCAAATCTCAAAGTGCCTTGGATATATCTGAGTATTCGCTTAGCAGCTTTCCAATGAATCTGCTTAGGTTTAGCCATAAACTGACTAACCATACTCACAACATTTAATATCTGGTCTTGTAGTAGTTAGATAGATTAAGCTTCCAACTAGCTTTCTATATAACGTCTCATCTACATCCTGATCTTCCTCAGCTTTAGTAAGCTTACATCCACTATCATATGGTGTAGAAATAGGCTTGCACTTTGAACTTTTTAAGAATTTCATGAGCATACTTAGATTGAGAAATGAATAGTCCCTGTGCTACTCTCCATACCTCAATCCCAAGAAAATATCGTAGTGAACCAAGATCGTTCATATCAAATTATGATGAGAGATCTTTCTTGATTCCTTGAATCATACTGTGATCTGATCCTGTAATAATAAGATCATCCACATACATGACTACAATAACAATATGATTATTTCTGACCAAAACATAAAGTGCATATAATGCCTTGTACAACCTGCAAACCTTATCTTCATGTCCTGCTACTATGTATCCTTCTGGCTGCTCCATGTAGACTTCTTCCTCTAGAAATCCATTCAAGAATGCACTCTTTACATCCATTTGTTGAATATGCCATCCAAACTGAGCTGCCAATGATAAAACAATTCTTATAGTAGTAGATTTAGCAACTGGTGCAAAAGTTTCCTCATAGTCAATCCCTTCCTGTTGAGCATAACCTTTTGCCACCAATCTTGCCTTATGTTTATCTATAGAACCATCTGATTTGTACTTAGTCCTATAGACCCACTTGCATCCAATGGCCTTTCTACCTATAGGTAGCTGAACAAGTCTCCGAGTCTTGTTCTTCATGATTGAGTCGTACTCCTCATCCATAGCTTTCCTCCAAATATCCTCTTTTTCAGCCTCTCTGAAAGTAGATGGATCCTTGGTCTCTAATACTGTGGCCATACATGCAAAATGTACATCCCCATCTTCATGATGATCCTCTTGTCGAACCTCCTGTCGATCTTGATCTTCATGTTGCTTTTCAAGTCTAGCTGATCTCCTAGTTCCATGTGTACTGGACTCTCCCTGTTCCATAATAACACTATCCTTGATAGTTTCATAGTACCACCTAGGCAATCTTCTAGCTTTTGATGTAGGATGCTTCCGGCTTGGTGAAGTAGGAGGTGAATAAGTATCCCATATACTTGACCTCTCCTTCCTCTTTCCCATCTCAACCAAAGACACTTTAGGTCTTGAATTGGCGTAGGCGATACATGTGTCGATTCAGGTTCCTGTAATAACTCGTCACATAATATAGGGATTCCACCATCTTGATCCTTATCAAAATATATCTCTATATCTTTATGAGTTGCCTCCTCATCAAACATTACATCGCTACTTATGATTATTTTTTTACCCTCCAAGTCATATAACCTGTATCCCTTCTCTTGATTATCATAACCAAGAAATAAACACTTAGTCGCCTTAGAATCCAATTTACTCCTTGAATCTTTAGGTATGTGAGAATAAGCAATACTTCCAAACACTCTCAAATGACTTACATCTGGCTTTCGACCCGTGTATGCTTCCTCTGGAGTTCAATTCTCGACAACCTTTGTAGGACTTCGATTCAAAAGATAAACCGCCGTCTTAACTGCTTTACCCCAAAACATATTTGGAAGATTTTTACTCTTGAGCATACTCCTCGCAGTTTCCACTATGGACCGGTTCTTTCTTTCCGCAACTCCATTTTGTTGAGGTGTGTCCGTATTTGCAAATTGTCTCTTTATACCATGATCCTTGCAAAACACCTGAAATTCCGTAGAAAGATACTCTCCCCCTTTGTCTGAGCGAAGTATCTTAATTTGTCTATCTGTTTCTTTCTCCACCTGTGTCTTAAACCATGTGAAATATTTGAAAGCTTTTCCCTTATTCTTCAGAAGATAGATCCATGTCTTCCTAGAATAGTCATCCACAAACACCATAAAGTAACTTGCTCCCCCATAAGATCGAGTCTTCATAGGACCACACAAATTTGTATGAACAAGTTTTAGAACATTTTTCGCCCTGAATGTACTAGGCAAAAATTTCTTTGTATGATGCTTGCCTAAGACACTCGCCTTCACAAACCTTGTGATCAGAAACGACTTTAGGTAAACCTGTAACCATGTTAAATTTCCTCAAGACTTGTAGACTTTTGTAATTCAGATGTCCATACCTCTCTCGTGCCATAACTTATCCAAAAATCTAGTATCCGCAACACTTGCATGATGATCCACCACCTTGATCCTTATCCAAAGTTGACCTTATGGCTAAAATCCAAAAAGCTAGTCTCCTAGAATATAGGAATATTTCCTACAAAATAGGATCTAAGGAAAATGGTCAACTCTTATCTTCTAGTACTCTATACACATGTGTGAACATCCACTTGCCATGTGAGAGCATTTACTCATGCACATGCAAGGAAAAGCTAATTTCTAGGTGACTAGTCAACTTGACTAAAAACTAGTCATATCATGTTCACACTAACTAGATTGTTACAAAATTAATTTAGATATATACAAGCATGAAAAGTACATCCTTTCACACGTGGGAACAGGCTCCACACGTGTGAAATCAGATCATCAACATTATTCTAATGTTTGATCAATATTTACAATAACCAATGTCAAATGAGAAGTGACAATTTTCAACACTCTTCATTATTTTTCCTCTTGATGAGACATCGTTGTTCATCAAACTGCACCACCATGTGTTGCTTTGCAATAGCTGATACTGAGAGTAAGTTTTTCTTGATTCCTGGTACATAAAGCACATCCTTTATGTTTCCAATCTTCCCTGAAGGTAGTTGTATTTGTACTTTTCCAACTCCCTTTATATCATATGTGTAGTTGTCTCCAAACTTCACATTTGACCCATCATCTAATTTTTGAAAATTAGATAGCCAGTCTCGCCTAGGTGTCATGTGCTTAGAAGCTCCTGAATCAATAAACCAATAGTCTTCTTCCTTTGAGAAGCCACCACCAGAAGATGTCGATGCCGAAAACAACTCATAGTCTTCAAGATCCAAAGCACTCAATTTTGCATGAGATGTTTCTTCTTCTTCAACAGAATTCCCATCCTGCTTTTTCTTGAATTTGTTGTGCCAGCACTCCTTTGCATAATGTCCTGATTTTTTTGCAAATGAAGCAGTTTCCTTTTCGAACCACTTTCTTTCCATCTTCTGACCGATTTGATTGATTCTCCTCCATATCTTGCTGCTTTTTCTTCTTCTTCTTCCCTTTGCCACCCTTCTTGGAACTTTGCTCTTGCTTCTTTGCCAGGAATGCCTGTTCCTTGAAATCGTCCCTGTTGACAATATTTTGTCGTCTCATTTCTTCCTGTAGTAAGATGGCATTTAGCTCATCAAAAGAAGGTCTCATTTCTTTTAACGATAGCATCATTACAAAGTTCTGATAGGCCAAAGGTAGACTATTAAGTACAATGGATACCAATACTGAATCTTGAACACTTTCTCCAACTGCAATAAGTTGCTCTCTCAGATCTTTCACTTGAGTAAAGTAGTCCGTTACTGATTCACTTGTACCCATCTTCAATGTGTGAAGCTTATTAGTCAAGAACAAGATCCGTGACTAATTTACCGTCTCATACAAGTTCTTCAGTATATCCCAAGCTTCCTTGGGTCCCGCAGCATTTCTGATATGAGGTATAATCATATCTCTAACTAATAAGTTTATAATATGATGAGCTTTTCTTCTACGTCTCTGATACTCCCGCAACTCTCTATCAGTGGTAGGAGGTATCTCGACACCTATGACGATCTCCCAATATTCTCTATCTTGGAGAATATTTTGCATCTTGAACTTCCATATGCTGTAGTTCGTTCCATCTAGCTTGCTAGACTCCGACAACACAGTGTCGTTCAATCTTGCCATTATACTGATCCGTAACAAATCTCGGATCTACCAACAGTCTAATCGACAAAGACTGAGAAACTGTCGCGAATCAAAACTCTGTCGTGAATCTCGAATCTGTCACGAATCTGTCGCAAACAATAAACTTTTGAGTCTATGATCAATCTGTAGACAACAACAATCCAGAAGCAATCAACCTGTCAGAAACTGTCGCGAACAATAATCTTTCGATTCCAGCTCAGCGATCTGCAATTCTGGCGGGCAGGCAGCGATCAGTAATCCAAAATCTTGATTCCAGCGGACTGCTTCCAACAGTGGTCCAGCTCAACAGCTCCTCCAATCAGATCTGGTTGCAACCTTGCAAACAAACTCTTTCTCTCACAAACCTCAGCTCTGATACCATGTCAGAATTTGTGATACAAATTCTAAATGGAGTTACTAGTCCTACTAGCACTCACACAAAATCAAGCATAGAGAGAATTCAGATCATAGGAGAATTGAGCGATTGCTCTAGCTCATTGAATTGAATGGAATAATTGTGGTGGGCGCCAGCCTTCTTAAATAGTTTCTCTAATAATCGATAAAAGCTAATGAGCCTAAAGTAGATTAGCAAAATAGCAAAAGCTATTTACTAATAAGAATACTACCTATGTATGGTAAGAACAAAAAATGAACTTCTAAGTACTAAAATAGATCCTAATTTATTTGTAGTGCGCCCACCTACATGCATAAGCATTAAAAACGAATTTACTATAAATAGAATGGCCCCTAAAATTAGCACGCAGGCATGGCCAAACCATCATTAAGGGGTGTCAAAATAAACATTAATTTCTAACACCATCAATGACTTACTTACATAGAATAGGCAATGTACCAACATCATGATGAAGAGTAAGTGTAGAACCAAAAAAATAAACAAGAGGTACTGATTTCAAAGAGGTATGTGCCTTCCTTTCGTAGTAAGACATTTCTTTGTTGTCCTGCAAAGTCTCCAATAGCCGACAAGGAACTGTTATGGGCTGTTCAACACTTTGCTGCCCAAAGTGTTCCTAACATGGACCATGTCGTCCATAATCTTCCGTAGGCTGTTCCCGAAGCATAATGAACTGCTCATGATGTAAAATGGGCTGTAAATGACCAAAAGAAGATGACTGAACCTGATGTCCAACGTCTTTATCATGAAAATTTGGCAAGCTATCAAGAGATGCATCAACGATGGCGTCATCGAAGCTGTCCCTCGAAAGAGGCATGGGATGACATAGAAGATTCTTCAAGTAATGAAAAATTCTCTCCAAACAAATGCTTGCTCTTAACACTTTGAACAAAAGTACTAATTGACACATGTTGACTCCCTCCTCGATTAGTACAAAACTGTTTCAAAGAGTGCTCGAATTTTTTAGCCTTTACCAAAACATCAAATTGAAAAGGTTTCGCATGAAACTTTTCACTAATGCATCCATCACATGCGTCAACTTGCGGGGACTTGAAAAAGGAAGATTGCTTCAACATTTGCTCAATGTATCGCCGTTGAGAGATGAAGATTCCATCCCCATGTGGAAGATCAACAAGAACCCAAGTGCGGTTCTTCATGAGTGAGTTATACTCCTCTTGCATCGCATCCTCCCAACATTTTACTCCTTTGGCTTGCTCATAAAAAACAGGTTCTACTGCCCCATCCTCAATAGAAATAAGAGCAAAATCAGAAAAATCAGCAAATTCTACTGATTTAGTAACGGCATGAGTCTTCCCCTCATAGAAATAATCCACTTTGCTGTCCTGAAAGTCTGCAACAACCATTTGGGGACTGGTTTGGGCTGTCCAACAGCCTTACCTTTGTCAACACTTTGCTGTCCAAAGTGTTCCGAACTTGGACCTTGCTGTCCAATGTTTTTCGAACTTGGACCCAATGTCTTCAACAGGCTGCTCTTCACCATAAATAGGTTCTTTTTGATGAACTATGGGCTGCAAAATTGAAGGAGTGGGCTGTTCACTAGGAGTAGATGGCAGTCCCTCCTCTTCATGATTAGATGGCAAAACCAAATCTGGAAATATTTCAACATATGCATCATGGGGGAAGTCCCCTTTCATGACATGAGTGGGCAAAACATCATAGGAGGTTTTTTCATCAAAATGAACATCACGACTCACTATGATTTTATTAGTATCCATATTGAACAACCTATAGCCCTTGCTTTCACTACTATAGCCAACAAATATGCATTTAATTCTTTTATCATCAAGCTTGGTTCTTAGCTTATCGAGAATGAAAGCATAAGCCGTGCAACCAAAGATGCGAAAGTGAGAAATGGTAGGCTTCTTACCATACCAAACTTCATAAGGAGTTAATACCTTCAAGGCTTTAGTAGGACACCAAGTACTAATGTATGCCGCCGTTATAACCGCTTCATCCCAAAACTTATGAGGTAGGCCCTTTGCCTTGAGCATGCATCAAGCCATCTCCATGATAGTGCGATTTTTTTTTTCAGCAACACCATTTTGTTGAGGTGTGTAATTGATGATGGATACCTTTGCTTTGAAGATAAGTATCGAACGTATTCTTTATATATTCCCCTCCTTGGTCGGTACGTAAGATCTTCAAAGAGTGCCCAAACTGCTTTTCTATCATTGCTAGAAAATCCTTAAAGCGTTGAAAAACATCAGATTTTACCTTCATAGGATAAATCCATGTAAATCTTGAAAGGTCATCAATAAAAGTAACAAAGTATTCACACCTTCCAATGGATTTGGTCGTCATTGGACCACATACGTCACTATGAACCAAATCAAATTTGCCATCAACTCGCATAGTTCCATCAATTGGAAAAGCTTGCCTTTGAAATTTTCCAAGTATGCATCCTTCGCATACATGTCCTTCGGGATGCTCAATATTAGGAATGCCTTCAACCATATTGAATCTCTTCAACATCTTCAAGCTAGAAAAGTTGAGATGTCCAAACCTAGCATGCCATAATTCAGCCAACTCCAAAGAATGTGAACTTGAGGCAACAAAGAAAAAGATGATGAAGCTCTTTGCTCATAGGTAATGTTCCCGAAACAATGATCATAAGAGATCTCTTTGGGTGACATTTGTCTTCTTTGAATTCCACAACCAATCCCTGGTTCGTAATTGTAGAGACCGAAATGAGATTCTTTTTTATTTTTGAACATAAAGTACATTACGAATGTACTTCTCCTCACCATTGGGTAAGATAATGGGGATCACTCCAATACCTTCAATAGGATAAGAGGTGTTATTAACACCTTGAACTTTGCTTCCATCATGCACTTTTACAAGCTTTGTGAAGACCTCTTTGTGATAAGTCATATGATGTGTGGCACCACTATCAATCACCCATTCAATAGATAAAAAAACAACAACTTGTAAAGCTAAAGATGAGTTCTTTTTGGCTGAAAAACCAACAAGAGGTGAAGTGGTAGAAATCTCATCTTGAGGAGGGGTGAAATTATTAGTGACAAAAGCATAATCCTTATTGAAAAGATTATCCTCCTTTTCAAATTGTTGTTCCAAAGTAATGATTGCGTCACTTGTATCGTTACCTTTCTCTTCTTCCTTTGCAAGCCTCTTCCTACATTCTTTGATGTGATGCCCAAACTTCTTGCAATAGTGGCACTTACCCTTCTTCTTGGAGCCTTGATGTTGAGCTTCCTTAGATTTTTGATCATCTTTGGAAGTTTTGAAAGAAGGCTTCCCTTTCCACTTTCCTTTGCCTTTTGCAAAGAAAGCTTGATCTTCTTGTTCTCCTTGTTTGCTCTTCTTGAAGAAGTAAGCCAACAAGTTCGTCGAAGGAGATTTGCTGTCCCCTAAGAGAAATGCTCAATGATGACGCAAATGGAAGGTAAGAATTAGGAAGAGAGTTGAGAGTAGTAGATACAAATTGTGAGTTCTCAATCACCTCATCAATACTAAGAAGCTCCTCTCGAAGATCCTTGATCTTCGTCAAGTGGTTTGTAAGCAAATCACCTTCTTGCATCTTTAAGATAGAAAGTTGATTTCGAAGATATACCACTTTTGCCGCATTCTTTACTTGAAACATCTTGGCAAGAGTCTCCCAAGCACTTTTGGAAGTCTTGCATGATCTAATATGAGGAAGGATAGATCCCTTCACTGATAATGCAATGGCGGATTGTGCTTGTGCATCTCGTCGATCCCACTTTTTTTGCTCATCGAAAGACACCTCCGTAGATGATCAAGTAGTCATTTTAGATGGTGTAATAGGTGACAAGGTAGGCGGCCCCTCTTCATCACCATTAACTACTTCCCACACACCTTTAGCAATTAGAAGATTCTTTATCATGTAGCACCACAAGGAATAGTTTGTGCCATCCAGCCTATCTTCATTAAATAAAGAACCAATAGACTCCGATCCTTTAGCCATAATTTAAAAATCAGCTTGTAGTAGATAGGAAATAGACTTTCCAAGATAAAATCTACTCAAAGGGCAACAACCTCAAAGCTGAAATTATGAGCACAATAGATTGCAATACTCCACATGCAATTTGCTCAACAAGTAATGAAATAGGTGGCTGATTTCACAAAAAAAATAGAATGCTCACAAATAGGTAGACTTCAAATGAAGCCAAAACCAAAACCAGAAATTTGTGGCTAAAAAGAGTGCACACTATGTGCATATAGAGCTGATGTTGGCGTCCTACTCCAAGCTCAGCAACAGGGAAATTTCAGCAAGAAATGTGTCCAAAACATAGATGCAGCGCGATTCAGAATCGCGATTCGAGATTTTCCCAGAATCGTGTAGAATCGCTTTTAGGTGTATTAACTCCTAGGTTTACGCTATAGCTGCATCCCATATATTAAAAAAAAAAAAAGAGAACACATTGGGGCATTCCCTCAATGAACATAGCAGGAATCTCCCTTTCTCTGATTCTCCCTCTCTCTATCTCTCTCTCTGATCACAACAAACGGAACTAAAACCATGCTGAACAAAAATCCAGCTGAATCATTCTGAACTTTAGCCTTAAATAAAACAATTTTTTACAAAACAAGCATACTCTCTCTCTCTCTCTCTCTCTCTCTCTCTCTCTCTCTCTCTCTCTCCATGGATGCACCACCATGTAACGGGCCTCAGCTGATCCTCCCTCCACCGATTCTGCTCTCCATCGAAAGGAAACTGGATGCGCTCAAATGCGAGTAGCTGGCTTGCAATGTTGGCCAGAATCGGACCTGTTGGCAGAAGAAAAAACATGGCACATGTAAGACCCCTCGAATTCACACACTACCAATGAGTACAATACTGCAGTAACATTGCTACCAACCGATTTCTCACACGTACCTGGTTCGGGCCATACGCGCTCCGTGTACTCCACCCATCCCCGGTGCAGCTCCGGATCGTCCCTCTCTCGGGTAGAGTGCCACAAGGGGTGCAACGTGTGGGCTACAACGTGGATGTCGGTGGAAGTAGTCCCATCTGGCCTCCCAGATACGTGAGATCTTGCGCCTCTTGCAGCAGACAAATTACAACAATCACTAAACCATAGCATAAAAGAAACGCATCAGACTTGAGTGAGAAACAACAAACTAGACACTGAAGACCTGTGCTTGTCCAAGGCTGACAACAGAATCCCCTCGCCGATGCGGTCCATGAACTCGTAAATGAGACCGAGGGTGCACCCCTCACGGTCTACCAGGCGCAGCACTCTGAAAATGGGTAGAAGGATCCTAGTAATCTCCTCAGCAGCTCTCCAGAACTCACCACCGTACACAGTGGACTGGAAAAATGCCGAATGTGGGAGGTCTGTAAAGTCCCCGAAGGCCTCGCTGGAAACCATCCGCCGCAATGCGTCCTTCACCACCACCAATCGCTCTAGCACCAAGAAGTAAACGCAAAGCGTGTGGGTGTGGGCTTCTTCAGGTTTAGGGTGGAGAAGGTGCGGAACAAGGCCAACACACACCTCTTCCTGACGACAAAAGTGACCAGGCGCATGGCCGTAGAAGTGATCTACAACACAAACATCCAATAAAATGTTTAGACAGTAGTTGAGATGTGGTTAGCAGCATCGAAGGAAGAAAACATAGCAAATAGAACAAACTATACCTCTCTGATCCATGTAAGTGCACACAGGTCATGGATGAGCAAGTCTATGCAATGTGCAGCACAGGGTGTCCACACAATGCTGTGGTGCTCCCTCATCATAATCTCGCCCATCTGCTTGCAGTTCGAGGCGTTGTCGGTGACAACCTGAACCACGTGCTCAACCCCGATGTCAGCAATAACATCTCTAATGACCTCCCATATGAAATTGGCTATGATGACGTCACCACCTCGAGTGGCATCCACGCCACGTAGGAATACTGTGCCAAGCGGGCAAGAAATCAAGACATTGATGACGGATCGCCGACGAATGTCGGTCCATCCATCACTCAATATCGTGCATCCATACCTGTCGCAAAACACCCATTAGCTACATGCAAAAATTGCGCCACCAGTAAATCCTAAACACATGCAAAGAGATAATAAAGACAAGGTACTTACTCCTGCCAAGCTGAGCGAATGGAACTCAGCTCCCGCGTGATGGTCTCCTCCTCCTGACGAAGCAACCTGCCTCGCAGTGCCTCTCGCCTGGGAGGTGTCCATGTAGCATCCCGTGGAGGCCGTCATCTGTGCATAGAACTCCCTGAACAGCCAAGTGTCAGCAACAACAAAAGGAATGCCACACTCGTAAAAGAACTGGCCACACAGTTGAGTGCACCGGGCCTGCTGCTCTCTCTGCCACCCGCATCGATCAAGGGTCTGTTGCCTGGGCCTAACCCCTCTCTGCTGTATATATGGTGCTCGTGGTCTAGCATGCCCAACGGATGGTTGATCTGTGGCGCGTCACTCTCTCTGGCAGCAGCTGCCGAAGCATGTGGTGCATCTGCTGCCGAGGAGGGACGAGAAGCACCCACTGCCGCTGAACCAACATGCTCATCTGATGGTCATGCTGCTGCTACGGATGGAACTAAAGGTGTTGTACTAGGCTCTGCACCTGAACCATGCTCTGCCCGTGATGTACTGGGCCCTACACCTGTACCATGCTCTGCCCGTGATGTACTGGGCCCTGCACCTGTACCATGCTTTGCCCGTGATGTACTAGGCATTGCACCTGTACTATGCCCAGCCCGTGATGTACTATGCCCTGCAGCTGTACCATGCCCTGCCCGTGATGTACTGGGCCCAATACCCTTGGTAGGCCCTGCCCGCTGGCCCGTGAGCCCTACTGCCTGCCTGCCTGTAGCTGCTCCTGCTACCTGTCCATGTCTAGAACCCTGTGATGCAGTACCGGGCCCGTACATGGTAGACAACCTCTGCAGATCCTCATCAAAAATCCTGGGGCAATCAGATATGCCCAATGTCCGCCCATCTGGCCCTCTGACCCGCAACAAGTGAGCCCTAACTCTGGTGAGTGATCCCGTGAAGTGACCACCGCAATGCAAGCATCTCCATCTGCGGGTGCCTGAGCCATGGTGTGTGGCCACATCCCCGTCGGTAAGCTCAACCTTGGCCCAAAGGCCTTGGTCCCGCATTGGCATCGTATCAACACGAACTAAACCTGCAAACAACAAATAATCAAGCAAACGTTCAGTAGAAAAAAAATACATTGCATTGAACAACATTACCGAGCTGAAATAGAGCTCAAAATACCAGAGCATACATCAGAACGATTCCAATTCACACATCATATCAAGTGCCAAAAAAGAACATGAGATTAGGGTGTGGGGTCGAATAATTTCAGTATGAGCGATAACAGCCGAGTGACGTTAGCATGGGAGTCCGTGCAGGCGTAAAGGAGTGCAGTGTGGGCCTAAACTGCGCCCCTAGCAGATGTTTGCACGATGGTCCACGCTTAAACCCTAAAAAGAATGAAATCAGGGCATGAAAATTGAAATTTGTGATACGGATGTGGACGGGCGGAACGGAGGTCACAGGAGTCTGTGCAGGCATGTGGAAATGCATTCTAGGCTCAGACATCACCTCAATCGGTTTCCAACAAGTCATTTTGTGAAAATGGCAAAAATACACAAGTATTTGGAATGTGGTCTTCAAATCTCGCTAGGCATGTCGTAACGGCTGAAACTGACGCCGTAGGAATCACCGTGAGCATGAAGAAAGGTGGTCTAGAGCCAAACTACACTCGATTTGGTTGCCTACAGCTCAATGTTAACACTTGCAAAAAATCAAGCCTACACTTACCAAATATCGAAAATCGGTCGTTTCGCTCTCCACAAAGCTCAGACCCCCCCGGCACCGTGCACACCACCTCCGTATCACCAAGTAGATGCTTACGACTATTCACTTGCGAAGATCAGATGCCCACAGCTCACAGAAAAAACATTTGCCTCCTCCGCTGCTGGCGCGGTTCTGTCCATGAGGAGGAGGCCTGAAATCAATAAACATGTTTTTTTTTTGGACGATTCTTTAGCATGATTCTTTGCAGCGAATCGCGATTTGCGAATCTCGAATCCAGCGAATCGCGATTCGCTGCATCTATGGTCCAAAACACATGTATCTTCATTTGTAGATGGGCGCCCTCCTACAAAGAAGTAAATTTGAAATTTTCAGCATGTAATTGAGTCAACATCACATGCAATTGGTTTGAGCATGGGCGCCCTGCTGCTGGCTCTCAAATAGGTGAAGGTGCCCTGCAATTTCCTGCAAAAAAGTTATAAGAAGATGAACAAATTCTTCTCCTGCAAAATCAGCAGCTTGATGATTTTCTGCTGCCAAAAGAGGAAGAAGATAGCTTCCTATTGGGCGCCCTCCTGCAAGCAATCTGATCACCTAAAGGCTCTAATACCATGTAGAAGCCTAAGGATCCAGGATCTTAACTATTCAATACACAAAGCATTTTCAAAAGAAAGAGAGAGATGGCTAGAAACCCTCTTGTAGAAACTCGTTGACAGCCAAGGAGAATAGTTAGTATTGCTTACAAAAGTGTCTCATACAAATGGGATGCACACATACACATAGTCCAAGATGACTATCTAACTTCAAGACTACTGGCTATCCAACTACTTGACTATTGACAATTAGGCCTAGTGGACCCACGAGTCCCTACCAAGTTAAGTTCATGCTAACTTAGCTAACTCTAAGTTTAGTAGGCCTAATGGAGATAAATAAACCATGGTTACACAACTCTCGACCTTTTGGGTCAAAGTAATCTATGGTAATGTAAGCAATTCCATTTACATTCCAACATTATTAACCTTGCATATTTTTCGTGTGTTTGAGGCAGCGAGTCACTCTTACCATTGCCATGGCCTCCACAGGCAAAATATTGGTTCTAGCCAAGCGAATGGGATAAGGTGTCATGCGTTTAAATCCCATCCTATGTACGTAGTAAAAAATCTTTTTTGGACTGATTCAATTTCCACCCAGCAAGAATGTGAAATGCTTCCTCCCCATACCTCACCTCCATTGACCCTTTCTGATAAGTTTTTTAAAAAGCCACTACCTCTTCTTACTCCATCTATATAGACATCCGATTTTTGAAATGCTGCTTCCATGGCAAAGTAGATATCGCACCCCGCAGAAATTATTTTGCCCAAACAAGTATTCCATCAGAGGTTTTGAGAGACTGCAACACTCAATTAAGTGATGCTGTTTCATTGTTCAGGAAAAGCTCAGCCTTCACTGAAATACTTTCCTTCCACAGTGAAGACTAATATTATGACGGATGGTGCGACACATTTGTTCGATTCTTTGATGTTTAATTCCAGGAAAACTAGCACTTAACTGTTTGAGAAAAGTTGATATTATTAAGTCAAAAGTTTTTGTAATAAAAATTTCAGTCTTGAAGTTGTACTAGTAGCATATACTTGAAGAATTATAAAGGAAGCACATTGAATTGTTTAAGCTTGGATATTTTATACATGGCCTTGTCACTTTTGACATTTTTTTATTTTCTGATGATGTAAAGTCTCTGAGTCGATTAAAGCTGCGAAGCTGTGTGGTGCATGTGGGATCTGATGATAATGTTCCGAGCACCGTATCAACTTGTGAAGGAGAATGATTATTTCTTACGTCTTACTTGGACAGGAGCACAGATGATATGTTATCCTGGAGCATTTAATATGACCACAGGCCCTCTTCACTGGGAGCTACTTCAAAGAGCCAGGTAGTAACTTTTCTTGGTATTCATATTTGAACATCCAGTGTCTTCTGTGGTAATGAACTTCCAAAATTTTTTGTGATTGCATTAATATGCTCGTTCACATAAATCATCAGTTCTTTCTACAAATTTTAAGACTGTTGTTTTGAGAGCTTGGTACTAATTGTCGTTATTGTATTTTCAACTTTTTGCAATCTCATAACAGGGCGATCGATAACCAAGTGAGTATTGCAATGTGTGCGCTGCTTTGTTTTTCTGAAGAACTACGTTTGACCGCCATATTGCTAGTGGTTATAGATTTAGCTTCACCTGATGTTAGTTTGAGAAAGCACAATTTCAAAGCAAAGTGCAGTTTAAACTTTATGGTATACATTTCTTTCTCTAACTCTGATTATGCACTTCTTTCTGCAATACACCTTACTGTATTTGAAGTATACCATAGAATGAGCAAATGACATTATTCAATCAATAAAGTTGGGCTACTGATGCATGCCTTTGAAAAGATTTTCTGATAACTGTTTCAAGTATTGTACTTTTTTCAAACTAGATGAGTTTAATATATATCCCTTGCCATGTTCTCACTAGATTCCACTTCAAATTTGGAATGTGGCAGTTATATGTGATAACATGTTCTCCAGCTCGAGATCCAACTGCAAGCTATGTAGCTTGGGGTCATTCAACAGTTGTAGGACCCGTGAGTGATTTTGATTTTAAACCATATGTTGCTTTTGAGTTCAACCATATGTCAAGCATTTAGTGAGATATTTGTTTCTTATCTTTAAGGGCATTTGGAATGTGGAATGTGGACATGGCTTTTACAGTTTTTATTTGTGGGTGGTTGTCTTCATGCCCGTGTTAGCAGTTTGGGGAAATAATCAGCAAGACTGGACATGAGGAGGCAACAATATTTGCCGACATTGATTATTCTGTCAGTGATCAGAGAAGGTGAAACTAATATTCTTTATCCAGTTAGCTTGATGGGTTTGTGATTGCAGAAATGTCTGCTGCATATCAGTTAGTGAATGAAAGTAATGGAAAAGTCCAATGACACTGGACAAAAATGTTCCTATTCACATCCATGCTGGATGATGATATGGCTCTTCTGTTTCTGCAGGTTGAATATGCCTCTGGATAAACAGCGGCGAGGAGATCTCTATCAGCTAGTAGATGTGAGTAGATGTCATGAGGGATCAGAATAGTGATGTCTTTGTTGTTGTCGAGAACAGCCTCTGTACAACGGTGAATAAACGACTTTCTTGATACAGATCAAATTTCAGCTGCCAGCCAATGGCCATGTTGGTCAATTATGTGCTTGATGAAAGAATGAAGCTTTTATGGTTTAAATTGGGTCAGTTTGAAGTCATACCAATTTGTTCAATAAGGCAATGTAGGGATTATGCTCAGTTATGTCAAACATTTATTCCTTGGTATATGCTATTATTAGCTGGCATATATTTGTTGATGTAGGCTAAGGTGCTCAATTTGAATGTGAAATGATCTCTGTCATTGTCCATGGACTGATAATATGTTCATAGATGAAATTGGCTCATCTTGTATGAAGTGCGGACTCACTAATATGTGGTAAAGACGAAGTGAAGAGTAGAACAATTGAACAAATCATTAACAATGATCAGTGTGGATGTGATAAGTATTTGGATCACACAGGCATAACAAGAGCACATGAAATGGAGTGGGAATGGAAAAATTTGAATATGAATAATCATGTGTAAAAATGGTAAGTTTTTGGATAACAGTCACAAATGTCATTCATTTCAATTCATTGTTACTCATTGCAACTCCCAATGTGCTGAGTACATGGCATTCTTGACTTAGCTTGACCTTTTGTTTGAGGATATGCATCAATGTTTTGTTGCTATTATTACCTTTTGGTGATAAATCTTCTGCAAAAACTGACAACTAATGTTGTCAATGAGCAAAGGGAGTCCATCTTTAGTGAATCGGACCAGATACAATTTGTCAAAAGAACTATCAAGAAACAAAGCTTTGAGTTGTTTAGGCAGTTGTAACTATGAATCAAGACATTTTCCACAACTAATTGCTTGCATTCTTGGAGACTTTGTGAAATACCCCCAAAAAATGTTGTTGGTAACTGGTTAAGTAGTTTGAAGAATTCTTTCAACAAAAAGTAAATGAGGGGTTTACTGTACAGAACTGGGCCACTAGATAAATAAATACACCCTCCCCCCTCTTGTTTTTTCAGTATTAAAATACGTACAAGCTTTAAGAATAGATATCGTAATTCAAGAGAAGATATTGTCATGAAATACTCATGTCCATTCCTGATAAGGATGCAGCTATAGGACCACTGTTGTCTACTAACCTATAAGATAGTTTCACAGATTTAGAAATATAACAATTGGAAGACTTTTCGCAGTTGCATAGCAAATAAACTTGGATAGAAAACCAATTGCAGATACATAAAAAAAATGATCTCATAGGCTGACACTGACGGGAGCTACGCAAGACTGGTTTTATAACCAAATTACAGAAGAACATGCTAATTCAAAAGTGGTCAAAGCTATTCTGATCATGCGTTTTAAACCAAAGAAGTTTTTTGAGGATCATTTTATGTTGTTGAGTAAGATCAAAATGGGCAAAAAAGAGATGGTCAGAAATTACATCGAACGCATCAAAAATCTCAGATCTGAATACGAATTTGATCTTATTACTAATGAGGCCATGATTATGTGGTTCTTGGCTGGATTTCCAAAGCGAATCATGTGTGAGCTAAAACGTTGAGAGCAGTATCTGACATTGCAAAATGCAATGGATGATGCAATGCGGAAAGAGGATGAGGACTCAGATGATGAGCCACACATTGGAATGTTGCTGTATAAAGCATAGCACCACAACCTCTACGACTATTACTTCTACGAATATCAATGCAACTGCTGAAAAATGAATGGACGAGTTCGAAAGACTTGGTCAAAAACAATAGACGCAGATGGACAAGATGCAAGCTGAGTTTGAAATAAAGATAAAGGCATTAGACGACACATCGCTTTTCATTATTACTTTGTATGTGGACGACACATCGCTTTTCAACAACAGTATCGATCTGATAAAGGAAGCTAAGACAATGCTATCTTCCGAATTTGACTTAACTGGGTGAAATTCATTATTGTCTAGGTATTCAAATCCATAAGTTGATTTATATTTCTTAGCAAAGATACATTCACAATGTCTTAATCAGATATAATCTAATGAATTGCAAATTAGCTCTCTCACCAAAATGGATTCAAGATTCAAGATGTCAAATGACCAGTGTCCCCAAACAATCAAAGACAAGGAGCAGATGCATGAGTATCCTTATCATTCGAATCTCTTATGTACGCGATGATCTGTACCAGACCAGACATAGCTTTTGCAGTTAGCTCCTTGAGTCAGTATATGACCAATCCTGGTATAACACATTGGAAGGTTTTTATCAGAGTCATGATATATCTTTGAACAACTATGGACTTTTGCATTTGTTACGGAGGAGTCGACAACGACAAACTCAATATTCTCAGTGGTTTTTCAGATGCAAGTTGGGCAGGAGATGTAGACGCTTGTAAATCCACTTCAGGATTTACACTCTTCCTCAACAATGGCCTTATTTCATGGAACAGTCACAAGCAAACATCGATAGTTCGATCTTCCACTGAATCATAGTATATCGCAACCTCTTAAGCTACAAAGGAAGCAATATGGTTGAGAAACTTACTTTTAGATATCAGTTTGAATCAATATGTTCCGACAATCTTGTTTTGTGATAATCAAAGTGCCATTGCTTTATCAGCCAATCCCAGATTTCATTCTAGGAGTAAGCACATTGAAAAATATCACTATGTCAGAAGCAAATCTCTCGACAAAGAGGTTGACTTGCAGTACTGTTGAACGCAATATATGACAACATATATTTTTACAAAAGCATTAAGCTTGGATGCACACAAGAAATTTTGTGCAGAACTAAGTTTGAAGGTCAAAGCATTCATGGATTCAGATTAAGTTTCTGTTGGATTATTCTCTTAATGAAAGACTAATCGTTTTTAATCTTCATCCACTACATTACCTAGCTCTGCAGTTTTATACATGTTTCTACACAATATGCAGAAGTACATAGAAATCGCTCACAGGTGGATTCCACAAGTGAATTTCCTAGAAGTACTAACTGGACGGATGCTAGCTCACTATGGCCAGCTGTCCTACTGGACTAGCCGCATTTGCTTAGTATAAATAGTTGATCGTACTTCTATTAGATGATATAACGTTGTAGCTCTCTCAAACTTTCAAGCTTGAACACTCTTGAACATTCTAGATCAATTCTTTAGAGTCCTTTTAGAGTTTTGCTATCAGCGCTTACTGCTTATTAACGAAAGTGCAAATCAGACAGAGTTTTTAGAATACGTGGTTTCTATTCGTAATCATGTGGAGTGGGTCGAGTTGGTCCGTCATTCTTATATTTTTTTATATACATATTTCATCAGACTATGTGGTCATTGTCAAGATAGTTAATCTAGACCATTGATTTGACTGATGGTGGAGATCTAGGTCTAATCCTACTTCTAGACCCGTCGAGCACTTTACTATTTTCATGTTGTACATACCTCATTTTGGAAGAAGAAGGTTGGTGTCTACATTGTCCACAATTTCCTTGTTTTAGCTTGCATTGTGATTGGTAGTTGTAACTTGATTTTTGTGCACGGATCAAAGTGTTTCATTTTTTATTTTTGTCATTGTTATGCGCTAAAAATAGGTCCTCAATCTTATTTGAATCTCTTTAGTATTTTGAAAATGATTGTAATGCATGATTGATGTGCATCTCACTTGTTTCATGGTTAGAGATTGTTTTGCCAATCTTAACACATCTAGGTTTGTTTCTTTGTGTATAAAACTTTCACAAAAAGCAAGTTGTGATGGTCGAAATTTATAGTCTTCAATTGTTTGACAATGTTAGGCTATATTTCAAGAATGTGAATGTTCTATGGAAAGCGCATAAGCTAATTCAAGTTTCATACAACATTGGACAACTACAAAATAGGCGAAAAATTGATCAGTTGTGGGACTAAACTTGTGGAAATCAGTCGTTATGTAGTCATACCAAACCAAACTAAATGGAACAAGTTTGTACTAGACTCAAGACTACAAAGTGAGCTTAGTGATATCAAACAATATCTAGTTGATTAAGAAGGACCAAGCTGAGAGTTTTTGAATTTTCTACAAGTTTTGGATTCTTGGTGGCAAAACATTGTAAAATCATTAATTTTCCATCAAAATAAGATGTTCAATTATTATAAAAGCAAAGCTGAGGAACAAAGTGATGTAGAAAGTCAAAATTATGATCGAGAAGCAAAAGTTCTAATTTAGATAAAAAAGATAGTTCATTTTAAGATGTAGATTTTGATTAATTTAATGAGCTAATTTCAAATGTATGTGATGGTTAATTGGATTATTTAACTTTTGATATATGTAATAATTAAGGGATCAACTAATTGACAATCAACCAGAACAATTTGAATATGCTCGATATGACGATGATACAGGATGAGAGGGTGCATGATTACAAAAAATATTGGTTTAGTTAAAATTGCAAAAATCCTCCACACCCAATTATGCAAAGCTTTTGTTATCAACTAGATACATTGGAAGTTCTAAGGCTCCCAAAACATCAAATTAAATTCAACCTTGAAGCTCAAAAGTCACTCAATAAAAATCTACTTAACAGAAGAATCAAACTAGAGTTTATGAAGAAGCTCCCATTGTAAGATAACTTGTAAGACTTTGTACTTTGTCCTCTTTGATGACTCCTTGTAGCACTTGTCAATTTAAAAAATTTGTCGTTGTCTTGTGCTCCTATCGCATCGATTATTGAGTGAAACCTTCCATCGAATTCAAAAGTATAATAGACCATTCTTTGTTTCTATGATAACCTCCTCATGTACAAAACCTTCCAAACACTACCCACTACACCCAACACTTGCAAGCAGTGCCACCCAAATGAGATCCCCTTCTTAAGCTCTCTTATAAGCAATTTTCTTGCACTCTCACTACCTTGTAGCTCATTGAATGTGAGCACACAATGGGGTATTATTTCAAGCCTCCACAAGTATAAACTTGATGGACTAATGCCCTTATGAAATTCCACAATGCAACCATTGGTGCTTGCTTCAAGAAATAATACCTTAATTGACTCCCATGGACCACCATGATAAACATAAATACATGATATTCATGCAACCTTTGGTACATTTGTAGTCTTTATGCCCATTTGATCTTGTACCATTGTACTTTTTCTTATGGGCTCATGCATATGAATTTAGGATTGTAGAAACATAGATAGAGTAGTTATTATGAAATTGTCTTTAGTAGATTGTTATTAATTTTGTCCGTTGTTGTGCATAAAGCCTAGGTGAAAAGTCACACCTTCCTTGGGTATGTATTGGAATGATGAACTGCAAAGGTATGAAATCTTTTTGGATCGGGATCATATATAGGTGAATAGCCCTATTGAATTGGCCACTTCCAAAAAGCAGACTCAACAAGTTGCAATGCAACACAAAATAAAATTTTATCCTATAAGCAATAATTTAGTTTAAACAATCTTGGTCATATACCCTGATTTCCACAGTACACATAATACAATTGTGGGTCCATACTATCCAACCACCACCTATGAGAAAGTTGTGTAGGTGCCCAAGCTTCTACGCAGTGTAGAAGGGATAATGACCTTCTTTCACTTAGAATCTAATTTTTCGTATGTGCTTACATGTTAAAGCCTACATACTTTTTGTTGTGTTTGCTCTATTTCCGTAGGTGAGGTCATGATAAACTATAATAGATTTAAACTCAAATGATGTTTTTGAGTGAAGTTTTTGACATCTTCACGAGAATTTCAAAGTTTACTTTTGAAACCCATTATTCAAAAATGAAAAATCACAACTTGATCCAAGAGCAATGTGAACACAACCCCAATGAATTTTTCCCTACACAACCTAACCTCCTTGTGGTCAATGGACCGCTACATAAACTTCTTAAATGGGATATGCATTATGCTTTTTGGTAGATTTGACATGTGTGACATCATATAAGATTAAAGCTAGGTGGGTGAGCCCAACTCGAGTATTATACTCCAACAGTCAACTCACGATGAGATGAGAAGATTGGGATATATATTATGGAGGAGTTTGTCTCTTTAATATATTTGAATGATAAGCTTTGCCTATGGGAATCCGTAGTGCTTGGTGAACCTGTTGAGCAAATTTTTTTATTTTGTATACAGACTTGGTCAATGCAAAGTCAAGGCACTTGCCAAAAAAACTGCAATGCCAAGTTCCAAGGGTGGTTTCAAAATTCACACTACGGGCCAGTCCCTTTGCCTGGTCCTTTTCAGTTGCCACCCATCTTCCATTTGAATCTTAAGATACGATTGGTCCATTTTATTTAAGATCTTGTGTTTTGAAAGGCAAGTATGAAACTTTTCAAATTAAAAGGTTGAAGGGTGCTATAAGGTGTTTTTTTTCAAGCAATTACCTTTCAACTCGAAACGTCAAAATTGAAATACATTTCATTGAAAGAAATCTCGGAAGTGAAGGGTTGAGAAGACTTCAAAATGCAGGCCAACATGCCACTGGACATTGTCTGGCCCAAAAAATAGCTTTGAGTTGTCCCTACGTGGCACTGGTCCCTGCCACACAGTGGCAAGTGCACGTTAACGTGAAAGAGTGGGACTCGTGAGGCCCATTTTTTTCTCTCCCTGACCAATGGGAAAGCTTTATTTTGACTTTTGGATTTGCCAGGCACGTAGTGTGAAAATGGGCGTAAGATGACGTACGCAATGACTTGGATCCGAGCCGGTGCCTTGACGGTCACAGTCAACAACTCTACCATACACCGAGCTCTACGACTGGGATTCGAGCCTGTGCCTTGTCGGTCAAAGTCAACCACTCTACCCGAGCACCGCGCGCTCTGATGGACAGATGAGCAGATTATTAAGTTGCCATCACAGAGAGGGGAGGTAAAAAGTAGTAGCAGTGTACGTGGACACTTGGTATTGGCCAAGTTGAAAAAGGCACAATGGCACTAAATTGGGAGCGCCATGGCCCATTTGGCAGCACGCCTTCTCGCTTCATTCAATCCTTCCTTCTTTCTTCCTCTTCTTCTTCTTCTTCTCCTTCTTCTTCATCATCACGATCGATCATGTCTGATCGATCATGTCTTGGATGTGAGTACCAAGCTCTCTTTAAGATCTACGGGTTTCATCTAGCCTAAATACAAAGTAAGTAATCAGGCACTTTTTCTTTTCATTCAGATTGCTATTAGCTCACAAACATGTATTGTATTGTGTTTCTTAATAATCGCATCGTCTAATATGCACATGTAACCTTCCTAAACTTTTTGCACTGCCTGCGGTGTCTGTGCTTTCACCTAGTAGTATATCTTGCGTTTTATAAAGTCCTACAGCTTTTGGAAACCGAAACGATGTGCTAGAAGCATTTTTGGATGCTTTGCGATTTTTTGATGCTTGGATATGAATGTCTTTCAAGTCCTTGTTTCCGTCAAACATTTTTCTCGCTTTTAGCAGCTCCTTGTATGTTCGACTTAAACTTTTACGTTTTAAGGTCAAGTATCACGGATAAGAAGTGATGATTGTTATCTCCGAGAGCTTGAGGTTCATCTGGTTTAGTGGAAACTCTGACTCCTCCATGATTTCTTTGAGTGCATATTTTTGGGGTTTATGACGTAGTGAAGATAGATATAGAGGGTTGCATAAAAGTCATCTTTATCTTGCAATTTGTCCTTCCTCTCAAGTGGAAAAATCTTTTCTTTATTGAATGGTTATGGGATTTGACGATCTAAGCGTCATGTACAATGTGCTTTTTGGCTTCAAACCAAGGTTGTAGCTCACCATACATTTCAGTATAGCAAATCCAACTCATAGATACCGGTCAATAACAAGTATCTTAGGCTACTATCTAGGTAGAAAACGAAAAAAGCAAATGCATTTGTATAGATGTAAGATTTGGCACCCTTGTTCACTAGAAATTGAAGTCATCGTCTACTTCACTATTGTATACTCATTATCTGATGTTAGTATCTTTGTCATCTTTCGTTAGCCTTGTTAGATTTCTTATGCTCAGCCTTAAACAAATTGTTCAAGTAATGAGCATCCTGAAAACCAAAGGCCAACTACATGTTTTCGGACCTTCACATTTTTTTCCCTTTTTAAAATTCTTTTTGCCTTAACCATTTTTAGGCACCTTGGCCTTTTTCGCACTTTAGCAAAAAATGCGACACAGTGGCCAAGTGGCCAGAATGCCTTGGAAACCATTCCTAAGGCACCTTTGCCTTTTTCGCCTTTTTTGCCCCTTCGCGAAAAATGCGACAAAGTGGTTAGAATGCCTTAGAAACCATTTTTAAGGCACCTTCGGCTTTTTCGACTTTTTCGCTGCCTTAAAATCTAAGGCACTTTTTGCTTTTTCGCTACCTTTAGTCTGAGGCACCTTCGCCTTCTTCGCCGCCTTTAGTCTAAGGCACTTTTCGGCTTTTTCGGCTTTTTCGCTGCCTTAAAATCTAAGGCATCTTCTATTTTTGACGCCTTTAGTCTAAGGCATCTTCGCCTTCTTCGCTGCCTATAGTCTAAGGCACTTTTCGGCTTTTTCGCCTTCTTCGCTGTCTTAAATCCAAGGGCGCCTTCGAGATTTACATACCTTTAGCCTAAGAGCACCTTAAGGAGTTGCAGACCTTCAGTCTAAGGGCACCTTCGGCTTTTTCGGCTTTTTCACGTTTTTGCTACATTGGCAGACCGACGTCGCCAACTTATCAGTAACCCTAAAACAGCTGGACAACCAAATATCCCAAAGGCGGTTAGCGGTTACCAACTTTGTACATATACAAAGACTGGCGTAAATAGCATCAAAAGCTTGTAAGATATTTGCCTCTCGACACTTGTAAATATATATACTAGCTGAATCAAGCTATGTAAGTGTTAATTGAAATTCTCTTTCAATCAGAGTTATCTGTAGCCAGCGATATCACGCTCAGCAAGCTGAAGTTATTACTTGAAGCCATTGTACTCACTGTTGATATTTTATCAGAGTGCAATTTTTGTCTCACTACTGCGTCGTTCATTTGCGCAATCTTTATTAATTTTTCTACTTGAATATTTCTGTTGCTAACTGTTGCATTTCCGTTCCTACACGCTAAGACTCGAGCTTTCGCTAACGCTCACGCCCACCGTTTTACGACATGGTATCAGAGCAGGCATTTTAGTAATCTATTTCTACTGCGGATTATCAGTCTTGTTTCTATCAAGACGTCTTTCTAGCAAACGCGCAGCCAACAATATTCTGACCATCGTTGTTTCTACCAACGATCTCGTTCAATCAGAATGGATTCATCATCTAGTTCATCTCTCATTGACAAACTCGATGGAGATAACTATCATCTCTGGAAATTCAAAATGCAAGTTATACTTCTAGCCAAAGAATTGTGGGACATCGTTGATGGCAAAAACGGAAGAATCGGACACTTATCGAAAGTGCCAAGAGCATGATGGCCCATGCCTCTCTTCCAAAGAAATTCTGGGCAGAAGCTGTTACTATAGTTGCCTATTTGTAGAATCGATCCATCACCAAAGCCCTGAATGGCAAGACACCTTATGATCGAAACCATCACTCAAACATATTCGAGTTTTTGGATGCATCGCTTTCGCTTAGATTCCTGAGGATCTAAGAAGAAAGCTAGATGATCTGAACAGGAAACGATTTTCATCGGCTATTCCCCAGACCACAAGGCATACAAGCTCTACAATTTGGATACCGAGAAGGCATTCACCAGTAGAGACGTCATTTTTGTGGAAGACCAGTTCATCGACCACAAAGGGAAAGCTGCTGATAAATCCGACTCTGTGATCGAGCAACCAGTCAATTCCGATCCAGAGACTCAACTGCAGAATCCCGACGCTGACTCAGACGATGAGTCAGAACCTCAACGAGTCAACCCACATCAGAGGACCGAAGTTCAACCCAGAAGGTCGAACAGGTCCAGACAGCCTCCATCCAAATTTATAGGATGATCCGGCCTGCTACTTTGTGCAGGAACCAAACACCGTTTCTGAGGCAATGTCTACTCTTGATGTTGACCAATGGAAAGCAGCGATGGACACTGAATTCGATTCTCTGTTGGAGAATCAAACGTGGACATTCACTGAGCTGCCAAAGGACCGAAACCCAATTCCATGCAAATGGATATTCAAGGCGAAGTACGACGCTGAAGGAAGGCTAAATTGTTACAAGGCCAGGCTAGTCGCCAAAGGCTTTTCCCAGATTCCAGATCTGCCTTTAGTCTAAGGCACTTTTCGCCTTTTTCGCCTTCTTCGTTGCCTTAAATCTAAGGGCGCCTTTGGCATTTACATACCTTTAGTCTAAAGGCACCTTCAGGAGTTGCATACCTTTAGTCTAAGGGCACCTTCGGCTTTTTCGGCTTTTTCGCGTTTTTGCTACATTGGCAGAACGACGTCGCCAACTTATCAGTAACCCTAAAACAACTGGACAACCGAATATCCCAAAGGCGGTTAGCGGTTACCAACTTTGTACATATACAAAGACTGGCGTAAATAACATTAAAAGCTTGTAAGATATTTGTCTCTCGATACTTGTAAATATATATACTAGCTGAATCAAACTATGTAAGTGTTAATTGAAATTCTCTTTCAATCAGAGTTATCTGTAGCAGCGTTGCACGCTCAACAAGCTGAAATTATTACTTCAAGCCATTGTACTCACTGTTGATATTTTATCAGAGTGCAATTTTTGTCTCACTACTGCGTCGTTCATTTGCGCAATCTGTATGAATTATTCTACTTGAATATTTTTGCTGCTAACTGTTGCGTTTCCGTTCCTACACGCCTACGCTCTAAGACTCGAGCTTCCGTTGCCGCTCACGCCCACCACTTTACGACAAGCCTTCATCATGAGTAAGTTTGTGTTAGAAAACCGACTTGATCATACAAGTAACCCAAGACAAGATACCTATTGTTGTTAGACAATAGTCATACACATGAGAGAGAACAACAATGATGAAGAGATGTACTCGAACTATGTCCCATTACAATTGAGGTAGGGCACCAGCCTACATATATACTTTCTCTAAACTATGTGTAAGGTAAAAAGCAAAAAGCAAATAGCAAAAGACAAAAAGCGACAAAAAGCTAATTGCTATAATTACTACCTATATTGGGTAAACACCCAAGATGAGTTTCTAAGTGATAAAAGCAAATCCTATTCTAGTAGTAGTGCGCCCACCTACATGCATGACTAAAAAACGAATTTACTATAAATAGTAATGACCCTAAAATATGACTTACTATAAATAGTAATGCCCCCCTTATAATAGCACGCAGGCATGGCCGAACTATCACTAATCAATCCTAAATGATAACACTAGGGGTACTAAAGTAAAGATTAAGTCTAACAGCTTGCCCTTCTTTTTATGAGAAGTGATAGAAACTTAGTACATTGGTTGTTGTACAAATCTAAGAAAGCTAATGTGAACATATGTTTGTGCATGTGACTTGCATCTACTGATGACATGAGTAGGGATGTGATAGCATTTGTAAGTTGTTTGTTGTACAAATATATGAAGTCCACTGTCCAATGGGGACATATGTTTTGTGCACGTGACTTGCATTTACCCTAGGACGTGAGTAGGGATGTCATGGACCATCTAACAAACTCATGGCGATCCTGAAGCATGTGGATTTCCAAATTGGGTGGAACATGTGTGTTACTGCGTGGAGGGTGTGAGTCTGCAGCCACTTTTTGCATATTTGCTGCAATCTGCATGTACAAAGAATAGCCATATAGTGATCTAGGAAACATGGCATTCCCTGTGGTTTAATGGACTTCATGTCTGATGAGGTGTGCCATGCATAGTGCTCATGGGATCTACCTCATATGAATGTTATGCTAATCAGGGGTAGGTTTCACCCACTGTTGCCACCTAATGACCTTAATTCTTAGAGAAATTGGACTCCTCACGCAACCCCTTATGTGTTTGGCTGGAACATGACCGGCTCTGAAATTTGAAGGACCCTAGAATTGTCACCACCATTTCCCAAGACCATGCTATTTTCTGCGCAGGTGCTTGTTATAGTACTTAAGTATATTCATTTTCTAACCATCCTGAACATTTTGGACTTTAGTCCATCATCAAACACTTCAATGAGTTCCGACCTGAGCCACAAATTATCATGAATAAGAGTGAACAACTAGGTATTTTTGTGCGAAATCTGTTGGTTGGGCTTTCTTTTGTCAATATTTTCAAACCTGCACTGAGCTAACAAGAATCTCTTAAGTACATTGGTTGAAAGTGTTTATTCCTCCAGATTCAACGATAAACCCTTCCTACCTGTATAAAATGTTGCAGGTTATTGAAAATTTTATTTCAATCAGGGGACAGACAGTTCAAGTCACCATTGTCACACCAAAGATATTCTGTGCCAAAAAGTTTACTAAGGTTTGTGTACAGCAACCTTAGAAAATTGAAACCTAGACGCAATGAAGAAGTCTTTCATCACAAGGATCTTTTGCCAATTAAAGAACATACCAGAAATGTTGCTGTGGATTTATATGCTCATTGAATTATTAAAGACTTTCGATGATGTTGAAATATCTTCCTTCAGGGCCAGTCTTCTTAGTCAGGGTCATATTCCTATCAAGCCTTGAAAAGTGTTACACCACACAAACAGAAAAGCAAGCACAAAGAGGGTCGATTTGCACCCTCCCACATATTGGCCTAATTAAACACGAGTTTAATGTTTGCCTGGATGCAGAGGACTATGTCCATGGTGTTGTTTCTGCTTTTTATCTTAGTGAAGGAAGCTGACATTGTTAGAGGCACATGTGGAATGAATAATATGTAGTGCTCTCTACACGTTTCATGTACATCATTTGTGACATTTCCCCACATGAAAAGTACAGAGTTCACTTCTAACAAATATTGAGCTTCATGGAGATGGAAGTTTTGTGAAACGATCGTTACTGATTGTAACTTCTATCTAAAAGTGTGGGTTCATTTTTGGAGTTTTGTATCTGTTACTGACTATTAGCATTATCCAGTAAACTGGTTATGTGTATGGTTTGATTTGATCAGCTGAATTCTGATCTGTGCAGTACAAACAGAGGCCTTTAATTATGAAATCCTTACACAAAAGAGTTGCTCCATCCAGCAGTGTTGAGATACTCTCATCTGAATTATTACCCTTGAATTTGCCAACCAAAAAGAGGAGGCTACATGATATTTTTCCCCGCCGTGTAGATTATGAAGGATCTCATTTAGCTTTTGGGAAAAATTTTCAAAAGCTGCTGGGAACAGGGGCTCATTGTCTAGGAGATGGGGCTGTTTCTAGATTTGGTTCTTTTGAAGGGAAACACTCTTTTAGACCTAATACATCAGACAGGGCCATGGCGGTTGTTGAAGTGGAAGGGAAGCAAGATTTTGAAGAAAGAGCTTCGTTGCTTGAAGTTCCTATTGTGAAGATGTGCAAAAGTCTGGTGGATAAAGGGCCTATGTATTCTGGTCAATATGTCAAACTATTCAGCCAATTATCAAATGTGGAGTATGATGGTCCAAGTGGGAATATAGTTGGAAAACAAGCCACTGTGAACTTCAAGCCTTCTATTCAAAGTGTCAAGGCATTAACACCTTCAGAACTATGCAGCAAAAATCCAAGCAGTGAGACAGTTCAGAGGAATACCAAAACTATATCATATGTTGAACCCTCATCGGCAAGCAGGAGCTCCCAAGCTTTCAGCTCAAGGCAAGGAAAACGCTTGCAAGGAAGCGGGAATCTAGAACGAATGCGCTTGGGACATACGTCTGATAGGAACATTGAGAAGATTTTCAAAAGTGGATGCGGTACAATTGCAGAAGTGGTTAATTTATCCGGTCGATATTCTCCTCTCATCGCTCAGTCAAAGACATCAGTTGCAGAAAATGACTTAAGTCAATACAGATCTACCCCGGTTGGAAGTCTAGATATTGAACTTGTTTTGGATCCAGAAGGGGGCATTAAAGAGAGGTCTTTGCAGCTGGCTTGCTCTTCTAGTGGTGGCATTGTGCAGCGCACTGAGAAAATATTGAAGGTGGAAAGCTGCCTAAATTTTTTGGAACAGTTTGGGGTTTTTAAAAGCAGTGATAAACTTGTTCCTCGAGTCATTTGTGCTGCTGCAACTAGACCTGGAATTGTTGGTGATGGAGTTATTACTCAAAACTGCAGAATCTGTGGTAAACCAGAGGATGCTGTTGGCACACTTATTTGTGATGCTTGTGAGCAAGTATTTCATGTAGCTTGTTGTCAACCCAAGGCGCGAACTCTACCCCGGGATGATAGATGGACTTGCAGCTTTTGCAGAAGGAAGGATAAGAGAATCAAGAAAAAGGGAAGTAAGTCTTTGGAATCTTGTTTATTAGAAGGTTCTCTCGGTGTTGGAGTCTGGAGAGGAGAAGGTTACCCCACTTCTTGTGCCTGGGATGTTTGTCAGTTCAGAGGCCAATATAGGACACAGGTCAGGATTGGAGTCAAGTATCAGGCAGAAGTACCTGAATGGACAGGCAAAGATGATCAACCTTTACTGGAAGCTAATGTGTAATCTTTCTGGATTCTCAAAACCTATGATGTTTTTACATAATTATTGTTTGTTAGTGACCTAGTATGATATCTTTTGTTTTATTATTTTGTTGATGAGTCTAGATCTGCATGTTACAACCTAAAATTGTGGCCAGGCAGACCTTGTACTTGGCTCGAGAAATTATTTGCTTTGTTACAGGCAGCTCAGTTCGCTAGTTTCAAGTACTCTTGCTTGGATCTGGGTGTGTGTGTGTGTGTGAGAGAGAGAGAGAGAGAGAGAGAGAGAGAGAGAGAGAGAGAGAGAGAAAGAAAGCTTTATTAACGTCTTTTCCATGCCAAAAGGCGTATAAGCGAGCAAGTACATCAGATAAAGTGGAACCAAGACGGAACAATGCCGTCAAACAACATAAATAAACCAAAACTAACTAAGAAGAGGATAATGTCCAGGGTTATATGGTACGTAGACCATTTATAGATTCAACTGGCATCTCTTCAGTGCTCTAACTCTCTCACTAACTCTGAACAGTCTCAGATATCTCATTAATAGTAGCAGGTTTAATATCTACAAAACGGATGATACCATCCCTGTAGATCAACCGCTTTCCATTCGTTAGAGCCTCCTATTTTGCTTTTTTCCGTTCTTGAACCTGAATGAAAGTAAGGTCTTCATCCAGGTATATCGTGGTGCCCCGCAGTGTAGATCTCTAACTGATTTGCACGAATGACGGAGATCATAAAGGCTGGAGGTAGGGGTAATTCCTCTTCTGGGGTATTCGGGGTCAAAGGATCGGCTATGATGGATTCACTATTATCAAGAATAGGATCTGACGGAGATATAGGGATTGCAACTGGAATGAAAGGTGAAGGTGAAGGTGAAGGTGGATCGAAGGTAGGTGCGATGGATGGGTCTGAAATGGAAGAAGAAGATGAGGTAGATGAAACAGATGAAGCAGTGTTGGCAAGAAGGGTAGGTGCACCACCCCTCTTACTTTTGGCCATGATTCTAATCCTCTGCAATCAAACAGTCCTAGTTCTGCAATCTATTTGGAAGTCCGTTGGAGGTCAGCTGGAGGTAGGCTCATAGGCTAGCCATCGTTGTAGTTGATATTGCTGCAACTAGGCTTAGTTGGCAAGTCCACCGGGATGTTGACAGATCCGTTGTTCCGCTGGAACAAGCTTATCCATCGATGTTGATCAGGTCGCCGATTGAAGGTAAACTCGCTGCCATTGTTACTGGAGGCAGGTTCCGCTGGAGGGCATCACACCCGTTGGTTGGAGGCAACTGAGCGCTAGAGATGGAGCGCTAGGCCATCGAGAGAGAGAGAGAGAGAGAGAGAGAGAGAGAGAGAGAGAGAGAGAGAGAGAGAGAGAGAGAGAGAGAGAGAGAGAGAGAGAGAGAGAGAGAGAAAATGTATTAATGTCCATTGCGTGCCCAAGGGCACATAAGACAGAATGATTAAGTACATGTCTCGTCGGATTACTGTCCATGTCGGACAACATAATAAAAAACACTAGTCTAAATGGAAAAGACAAAATAGAACTCTCTCGAGCTAGGAAAAGACATAGCCAATATAGAATCATAAAATGCATAAAAAGAGCAGATACACAAGAGCTTAACCTCCAGTCTGAAGAGGGTACAGGTGCAAGAGCTTAACCGCCTGCTCTGCTGAGGAAAGTAAAAGGATAAATATCAGTCTCGAAAAAAGTGTCTGATACCCATAGCAGCTGTGGGTTGTGATCGAGGAGCTCTGGTAGCTCTAGAGGCGCGCGTAGATCTGGCAAGAGGTGGTGGCTGAGCACGCTGGGCCTTCGCCCTCACCGGTATGACTGCCTCATCATCTGATAGGTCATCACGCTCCCGCTTCTGAAAGAAGCTAGTAATGAGATGCCGACTAGAATCAGTAATACTCTCCGATGGTAGCAAAAAGGCTCTCAACATAAGCATAGACGATCTATTGCCATCAAGCATTGATCTAAACCTCAAGATATAAAGATAAAATGAAACTCATCCTCCACTACACCCAATGTGCATATCTGGCATATCCGATGCTCTCTCAAAATGCTTGAATATCTGCCTGTCTCAATAGCAAGCTGATGTGAAGAGACTCGTAACTGTCCCAATTTGTATCGGAGCCCAAAAGAAAGAGGAAGAGAGAGTTACAAAGGTCTAACAGAGAGTCCCAAACTGTCTCTACGTAAGATATGTGTGCCATAGAAGGTAAGCTTGACTCTCTCATGGTCAGGACGATCCCATACTATGTGACAATATCTCAGATACAGCTGCTGTCTGATAAATGTATGAGTTCCCTGTGGGAGATCCAGCATCGAGAAGCCCCATGACTGAAAGAAAGCCACCACATCACCATACCAAGAAGACCTAGCCTGTTGTCCAGCTATAGTCTGAGAAGAAGCGCTACCCTCACATATCTGTGAGTATCCATGGTCTCAAGTCGATGTAGAAAGGTAACAATTTGAAACATAGCCTCTACCACCATGGGGAGTGAGGCGAACTCCGCTAAAAGAATCTCATGAGGAACTGACGGCTTCGCACGAATCATCCTCCCTAACATGGTGATCTGTAGACGAGTGATGTCTCGCCAAGTACTTGGAGAAATCCCTGGGCACGAGACCTCCGCCGAGTGCATAGCCACAGGTGAGACTACTGTAGAGAAAAGGTGGTCTTTGGTAGTAGGATCATGAATATGGTAAGTAGTACACACTCTCTCCATATGTACCAGGGCAGCATGCCCCTTACGCAGGCGATATAGAGCAGTAGAGTGAAAAGTGAGTAAGGGGCCGGTGAATAATACACCTAGATAGGTGTATGATGTAACAATCTCCGTGCATGTGTAGTAGTACGTCTCTGTGTAGAATGCCTGGTGATCTTGGAAGTGACGTGATGATGGGAAGTACATTGTCTCTGATCTCTATGAGCATGTAACCGGCTATCCTTGTCGTCATCATCATCATCGACTATCCATGTGTAGTACATTGTCGTCGTCATCATCATCCGCAGGCACTATATCATGCGATCTCCATCTAGTAAAGAAGGAAGTAATCAATGGCTGAGAGGTAAAATGCTGGGATGTCCCGTATAGATCTCTTCGCAATATGGACATCTCGCGTACCATCAGAGCGACACACCGTGGGTCCTCATAGACTATGAGAGAGCGTAGAGTGGTAGGCAAGTAGTGATATCTCCCTCTGATCTCATAGTATACATGGCATCGAAAGATAAAATGCTACTCAGACTCCACCTCACCGAGAGAGCATAACCGGCAAATCCGCTCCTCTCTAGGAATACCATGGAACCTCCCAATCTCAATAGCTAGCTGATGAGAAGACACCCTGAGCCGTCCCAGTGTGAAGAAAACTAGTTTGGTAACTAGTTAGTTAGAAGTTAACAGTAGGCATTGATCTTTTTTAGTGGTTAGTAGTTACTAGTTAGTGGCTAGCAATAACTTGTGCTCCAAATCAAGCACTAGAATCTGGAACTTATCTGACTATAGTCTAACTAGACTTTTACTAAATATAGGTAAGGGCCTCTAGAATTAGAACGCAGGCATGGCCCAATCCTAATTAACCTAGATGATAACATTAGGGGTACTAATGTGAACATTAACCCTAACACCTACCAACAACCGGCATCATGTCAATCTGATCTATCAGCTACAGGCACTGCAACTGCTCAAAGCCTTGCAAAACACACAAAACATGCCAAAATAAATTACCGACAAAAGCAACACGAAAAAGGCGAGCATGACATTCAAAACGTGACCTACATGCTGCAAATGCCAATAGAGACATTCCTAACATTCTTGTAGGCATTAAGAAACACAACATAGCATCTCACAACCATCTATCAGATAAATACAAGCCATTTCCCAAATTACGACAAAAAATGACACGAAAAAACGAGCACAATATTCAAAACTTGAGATATACGTGCCGTATGGGCTAAAACCGACACTACTAGCAATCTTTTAGGCATTAAGAAACATAGCATAACATCTTACGGCATGTCAATCAGGAGCCTACAGATCAGTTCACAAATTAGGGCAAAAAATGACAAAAACTGAGCACCACGTTCATAACTTGATGTATGGGCCGTAAATGCGAAAATTGAGACTCCTGGCATTCTTGTAGGCATTAGGATAAAATCTAGCATCTTTCGGTCCGTCAATCTGATACCTACAGCTTATTACACAAATAGGGCTAGGAGAAAACACCAAAAGAGAGCAATGCATTCATAACTTCAAGTACGTGCCGTAATGGCCAGAACAGACATTCCAGGCATTCCTGCATGCATGAGGAAACACAGTCTAGCATTTTACATCACCCCAATCCGACACCTACAGCTAGTTTTATACATTTTTCACTGTGCCCACAGCGTCCCAATCGTCGAATAGATGCTTGTAGAGTGCTCACACGCCTCGATCCAATGTGCTTAAAAAGTTTAACAGTTTTTCTCCTCTAGGAATAGTACAAACCAACAAAAATCTTCTGGCAAAAGAATTATGATTTCGAGGTAAACTTTTTAAATGCATGATTGGGGAGTTTTATTGGCATTGATACATACCATCTATCCACTTTCTGGCACACAAGGACTTCATTAATGTGGCACCTAGTCATTCACATGCTCAACACTTCACATGGAGACGGGTCAGGGTATCTTCACACCAGCTTTCACGTGAAATTCTTATAATACAATCAGCACAGAGTAGTCTCAACCTTCAGTTACCCTGTTTTCGTATTTTATGCTGTGTTCTCAACTTGAGCATTTTGAGCTTATTTTTTTGACTGGTGCATTTTAATTGACATTACTATCATGTGGTCCAGTATTATTGGGTTTAATTTGTGCAATCCATCTTGATGATATAGCATGAATTTTCTTTGTTCTAGCATAGCCCGGGCCCAGTTAATCGTAACAAATTGGTTGGTCTCAAAAACCTCGTTAAACATTTCTGAGAAGCATTCATGCACATGTGAACGAGGTGGAATTTTGACCACCTTGCTTTCCTCCATTCTTTTTTCCAGCTCATGTTCGTTTGCACTTGTGTCTATCATGTTCAAGTTTCTAATTCATTCCATTTGAGTGCTCTATAATCTGTGGAATAAATTTTTCCCTGTCGTATTTTCTTGGGAATTGGTTGCTATCTGTTGATTCAATGGTAGGCAAGACAATTTGTTGGTAGTCAAGTCTTTTGTGATCAAATGAACATTGGCTAGCCCCTACATATGTCTCTTAGCTTTGTGATTCACTGTACGCTTATGTTGCCAAATGGCTAATGAGATTGAATTTTTACGACTAGTGCATAAGAACTGGGAATTCTATTAGAAGACAATGGAGAGAAAATAAATGACATTGTTACTTTGTTGGTTGCAAATCACAGCATTGAAGATTATCCAGGAATGGAGATACCTTTGAGTTTGGCAGAGAAAATTAGAGAAAAGGAACTTGCTGAGAAAAATTTGGTCAATGTAAGAAGCTCAACAAGTGTTTCTGCAGATAAAGCTAGCAAAACCAATGATTCATAACATCACTTGTTTATGCTTCATTCATATGTTAGTTGCTTTATGAAGTTGTACCCCTTGTTGTTGCATGCTTGAATGGTGTACCTTGGGCTGAAGGCTCATCTGGGGGTTGGCTTGCTACAGAATATATGGCCAAAAGGTTGGCTGCCTGCAACATGTTTGCCTGGTGGGAGCAGGGAAAATTGGCTACAATGTCAGCATGTCCTATATGAGGAAGGACAAGTTTGCCCTGATGGCACAATGGCTGTCACTGACATTATTTGTGGAAAATGGCGGAGGTAAGAGCTACATTACCTTGGCTCATGTGTAATTTGGAATGTCCTATTGATCGCAAGAGGCGACATAGTAGGTTCCTTTCTGTACAATTTTATTCAGAAATTAGTAACTGTACGTGGAAAGTGTATGGTTTGCAACCATTAGTTTGACTGGTGAAGTTTAATGTTTCGTGTGTGGTGGGAATCAGAATGTAAGACCTGCAAGGGGTCATATTCTGATGTGTGTTTGGGATTTGTATTGGTATTTCACCAAAATTTGCTGTATGTACAGTCTTATCTGTAGATTGAACTGTTACGAGGTAGTATTGTTGTTGTCCAGAATAGACTGTAATTGGTCATGTTTTGGTCCTGTCTACTCTATGTTGTTCTGCATATAATAATCGCGTTTGGTGATGACGTTCTTCACGACTTATCTCATCTGAATAGTCATATTATATTCTTTTATGCAGAGCTCCGCTGGAAGTTGAGGCAGTAGAAGGTTGGGAATGTTCTTGGGCTCTTGTGTGGGACCCTCGTCATGCTGATTGTGTTGTGCCACAGGTAAGCAACCTTGATAAATCATAAAGCTTCACATTTCTGATAGCAACCTTCAATCTCATGCTATTTTTTATGATAAGAGTAGGACAAAAGGCTTCAAACAAGGAGGTGCGCGTGGTGGTTATTGCTATTAAAGATTGGAAAAGGATTTGCATGGGAGTATGGTAGTTCTGAGCAATGGATTCAAAGAGTGCACAGAATTAAGAGAATGATGCAAGTGCATAGATCAACCTGTGAAGAACAACAGCAGAATGATAATCTCCAAATGTATACCGATTGGAATGAGCTGAATCTAAGCTATTCTAGTGTGGATTGTATCCTATGATTGATCTAAGCTGCTCTAAGTCATATTGCCCCATAGGCCTTTTTATATCTATTACTGACCAAGAGGGCCCACACACTAGGACATTGAAACCCATTCTGAAACAGAAAAAAATAGTAGTCTTGGAGTCCATCAGTGACACGATAACTAAGTCCTCTCTGGTGCTATGAAAAGAGGCCTGCTGTGCTCTAGGCCTCCTAGAGTAGCCCCTGCCACTGGTAAGTGGCCTACCTCTACCTCACTATGTGCTGACACCCGTACCAAAATTTCTAGGTCTGCACTTGGATTTATTTCCGAGGGGATCTGGAAGAAACCAAGAGCCTCTGCTGCTGCTGCATCAGGGCCTCGCTCCAGGTGCTGATCTCAAAGGCTTTAATGTTCATCATGGTACTGTCAAAACTGTAAAATTTTCTAGATCCAGACGCTATAATAAATCATAGAGGTGTTTTTTAAAATATAAATGGATTTTTTTAATCTAAACAAATTTAAGGCACCTTACTGCTGTTCTCTATTTTCCTCTAATTAAAAAAAATCAACAAATGTTTTTTAATCTGTTAAAAAGTGCATTCCAAAAAAAAATCTAGGTCATACTATGAAATGGAACGTGTTTGGAACACTGTTCTGAAATGCGCTCTGTTTCACCCTAAGACACTTCACACCACCTTTTGGTCTTTCTTCATTTTATGTAAATTTTAATAGCATACTTTGTATAAGAGTTGGCAGCATTTTCTTGACACCATTAGTGTCAAGTATGCCATGAAGCCAATGGTGAGATTTGAGGTTGAGTACTTAAGACCTTTCTCTAAATGCGAATATCAATTTTTGAAGAGCAATGTTGACATGCTGGAATGTCATTGTCCCATCTTTCATGCTGTTCTTAGAATCCACATTGATCCTTACAAGCTTTTGATGTAGTTCATAATCTTGTATTATTGGATCAAATTTTCTGTATAGCTTGTTACTCGAACATTAGTTGGGCTGATGTTTGCACGTTATTAGAAGATGTTTGGAATTTTAGTTTAGCATGTTCTGTCTCTAACTTGAAAGTTGAAACAGAAACAAAGTAGTTATTGTGCATTCTCCAGTTAGAATGCAGTCTGTTAACGGAAGCAACATAATACATTGAGCTACTAATTGCACTCTGCTAAAATTAAAATCTTTGGTTGCACTGGAGCTAACGTGGTGGACCCCGGACGTGAACGCGCGTCTGGATGCGCGTCCGCGTCTGCGTCCGCGTCCGGACGTGGACGTGCCAGGGGTGCGTCCGGGTCCCCGGACGCGCCCGCTTTTTTTTTTTTTTTGAATTTTTTAGAGTTAAATTTAAAAAAAAAAGAAAAATATGGACGCGTCCGGGGGTTATTCTTCAAAGATGTCCCAAGGATAAAACTTTGTGGAAAGATAGGATTTCTTATGAGCCCGTGGTGGAATTTTCCCAAATTCACAATAATTAAAAAAAAAAACTGGGAAGTATTCTCGATGTGATAACTTAGAAATAGCTGAGGTAAATGTAATTTTTGCTTGCACGGTTTGGCTCTCTTTATCATCTTTGATGTTGAGCCGTCATCTGTTGGCATACTTATCATTTATGTACCCAATCGTTTTGGCCTTTTCAGTTTTGGATGGTACGTATAGAGACAGCACTAAACTTTTTCAGTTTTTAAAGCACCATAGGCATTTATTCATTAACACTTCAAATTTTGTTGTCATATGCATGGAGTCAGTAAAGTTGGTCTCTTTAACTGGTACGAACAAGCACGCTGATTGTTAGTGACCGATCTTCACAGGAGCTTCCGACTGAAGAGATAGAGAAGCGCCAGATGTCCAATCAAGTTCAAATAGAGGTAGCACTGGGATTCAATTTTTGGAAATAAAAATGTCTTTGTAAAAGTGAAAAACGTTGTCTCTTGTGTGTGTGTATTTGCGAAATGCAACCTCAGAGTCATATGCGCCAGGCTTCAAGCTAGGAATGAAATTCAAGGAAGTAGTTGAACTGTTTGATGCATCAGGAGGAAAATGAAAGTTGTTGAAAGATAGTGACTCTTATAACTCAAGCTCATGGAGTTGGCAATGTTGAGAATTCTTGTTGTAGGTTGTAGCTCGTGAGATATAATGTTGTTGACATGGAAAGATGAACAAGCATAAAATCTCATTGCATGATTGCAACAAATGCCCTGCTTTAGGGAGTGTTCGTAAAGTTTACTAGTTATTGTATACTTAAAATAGCCACCATGTAGGTACTAGAGGAATTTTTTTTTTATCTCAGATAAAACCATCACAACGAATGCAGTTGAACCATAGATGAAATTATCAACTCTAGATTGCTGTTCAACTTGTGTGCAGAAAGTAGGAATTTGGACTTACTGGAAAGATAGACACAGTCAGATCTCTGAAAAGAGTAAAGAAAAAGGTTTCACTTTTATCTGCGGTTAGCTGCTTGATTCTTGTTAAGGTATGTTCCCTCGAAAGCAGATTTGCAATGAAGGTAGCCTATACTTAGCAAAGTCAGAATCTGCCGAGTTGTATCGATAATTTTTTTTGTTTGTTCTTTTGGCAGAGTTGACTGTGACTCTCTTTCATTGTAACTCTTATCAACAAATTTAGTCTGGATGTAGCCAGTCCTCTTCGCTCTAGCCTTCTTCACAGTTGCTAGACTCTGTTCTTGATTTCTTTCCTTTTAGGAGATTGCATTTGATGGTCCTCCCTTTTAATGTCCTGTTGCTTGATTGCAGCCTAAACTCTTTGATATTCATGTTAATATGCTACCTAATTAATTCTTTGTGATAAGTGTCCCACTGTAGTATTATACCTATTTCTAAATAGCAACATAATAGTAGCCTGGCCTCACGTCATGCTGCAGATTTAAAACCATTGTGGCTGTCAAAGCCTTTAGCCAGTACTTGAATCACACTGGCTTCCTTTGGCCCTACAGCGTTTTAAACTTAAACATTAACCTGCTCTGGTGGCATTTACTAGCAATCTTCCATTGTGACAGAGGGAGCACTGGATTTAGAGCCTGCTTATCCATCTTGACAAGGCAATTAATAGATTCAGTTAGATATTTTAAGAGCAACATAGTCAATTATATTGCAAATTCATGTTAATGACCAGCGGTGAATGTTTATTTTTGTCAAGCTAAATAGTACCAATGTTTCTTAACAGGTATGGCTGTGACACGAAGCCATATTGTGATTGGTTAAAGATTTGTCTTCACGTCCACCAGATAGCGTTATGATGCCAAATACAAAGCTGTCTTTCAGGCAGCTCACATTATGCTTATGTAGTTATGAAGATTGAAAAAAACCTCATTAGGGATATAGTTCATATGATTGCTTTGAGATGTACAATATATGCATGGAAACATGTGAAGGGGATTGGTAGAAAACTTGTTTATCTCTTGTAGGTGTTCTTACTGCAGTTGATTTTGTTCCCATTGATCATGATTTATTGCAAGTAAAGCATATATATAGCCTCAAAAACTTTTTATGTTCTAAAGAAACTATTTTGCTGCTTTAGATAGATGCTTTTAGTTATACAAATTTTTCCCATCTTAACCTGCACAGACTAGTGATAGGATGTTATATATAGTTTTGTACACTTACTAGTCCTTACATCAAGTGAAATTCTTTTCATTTGAACTTTTGAGGTTGGATTGTACTTACAAATATGTTTATAGAGAATCATGCAATAATAGAACAATAGAGCACCGACTAGTGAATTGATTATGAGCTGTTGGCTTATTTCTATAAAATAATTAGCAGTGCAAATGCCAAGCATCATATTGAGGCCTCAAGCAAATTTGGGATAGGTTGAGAATATTGGCGAAAATTGTTGTGCATAGTTAACTGGTTGCAATCTTTCCTTGAACTTCCCATTCATTCTTTTTTTATTCTTGTTTGTTTGTCTATGATGCTCTTTTTCTTTCATTATTTGCTTAGCTCCTCTCCTCCTTACATAGTATACTACTACATGTTGAATTGTTGCTTTTAATGATGACGTGATGTTATAGATGCTTCTACATGAATCTCAATCAGTGGTTGCAATTTATTAAGAAAAATTCAAAATACGTCTTCAAATTGTAACTTTGGGACTACCTAACTTATACCCAAGTGCAGATGATGTTTGTTTCAAAGCCACTTTTCAACATGAACAGTCTAAAATAATTTGAGGCATTCTCATTTAAGACTTGGCCACTTATAAGCTACAAAAGTTGGTTGGCTGATTTGCCACCAAATGTTAGTAAATCCATCAGAATGTGATCCCACGAACATAACAGTATCATAGCATTTTTAGGATGCATAAAAAAATAACGATAAAAGCTATCAATCCTTTCCATGCCCATTTGTCAAAATAAAAACTTAATACGTCACTTTCTTTGGTATTAGACTAAAAAAATAATTAGATCTTGTTTTCGTTGAAGAGCAGCACTTGTGCAAAGAGAAGTTTTGGGATGATGCTCGTAATAGTGATTGTTGTATCTATATTCAAATGGTTTTTTTCACAATCGTGCTTGACTACATTGGAAATCCATAATGCTCATATTGATTTTCATTATGCTCCTCATGTTGGTGACTTCCTCCATACTTTATTTATTCATTCCCACTATCTATATATTTACATTGATCATTATACTCATAATCACTTTTGTAATCCAAATGATTGACAAAGAACATATATTATTAAATCTCATTAGAAGAGGTATCTAACTTTGATTGAGTTGCCTATAATAGTAGTAAGCATTTGGTTATTGGTTATAGCCCAATTATGCGTATGTATGGTTATCAACCTAGATCACCCTTTCAGTTGAAACTTGAACGATCAAGTTTAGAAGGTAGTAGATCTCATGCACAATATGCAAGAAATGCTACAATTAGCTCGTGAGAATGTCCAATGTGCCCAAATTAGGGACAAGCATTATGCTGATTTGAAAAGACCACCTTGAGATTTTCAAGGAGGGGATTAGATATATTTGTTAATCTCAAAAGATTCAAACATAATCCATACCAAAAAGCATTACAAACTATCCACCGATAGATACGACACCTAGCATTTCATGTCGATCACCTTAAGAAAAGTCCACATGAAGGGGATCATCTTGGTTTTGGAGATCGATTGGACCTATCAAAAGAATTATCAGGTGTGACTCGACTTGAACCTGACAGAATCTTGGATACCAAAACTAAACGATTGTGAAATTGTATAGTAACTGAACATCTAGTTCGATGGAAAGGTTATACAGATGATTACGACTCATGGGAATAGGAAGGAAGCCTAAAAAGGAACTTTTCTAGCTTTAAGTTCTGAGGACATAACTTAAATAAGGGGGGAAGAACGCCACGCCCACGATTGGACTTATCGTGGATTATTATATTGCAAGGAAGTCAGTAAGCCTACCCCGACCCGGAGACTAATCATGATTGTGAGGGGTTGGGGCCCTCATGCTATTAAAAGTCATAATTTATGGTTAGAGGCCTACAACTCTAGATGGTGGATTGGTATGAAACTAGTAGTGAATCATATGGGAAGTGGATATTGAAGTGGCCCATTTAGGCTGCTAATGTGTCCGAGGTATTATAGTTCACTCTTAATGGAGGAGCCTTGGAGGGTTAAGTATATCCATAGGTCTCCCGTAGATGAGTGTTGGTTTTGGTGATGATAGCTATATGCTAATGGAATGACACCTCTCTGTTATTGAGCATTGGTTGTTGGGGGCTAGATCCGTTCGATCTAGATTTGGTTGGGTAGCTTTGTCCACCATCCAATTTCCTTTGTTTCTATGGAATCAACATCCTAGTTTTTTTATCCCTGGTGGAGGTCTTGATAGTGACTTTTCTCCTCTTTTTTGGTTAGGGCCCTCATGGTATTAAAAGTCATAGTAACCAATGAGCCAATGTTATAGGGACCTGTGTCATGGGCTGAAAAATTACAAAGTAGTCATTTTTGTGCATAGTTTACAGAATCTGAAACAATTGCAATAAAAATTGCTTCAAAATTGTTCTTTTCCAGTTCAAAATTTGAGTGTATATGATGAATGAAAGTAAGCAGAACACTTCCAACTTTTTGGAAATATAGATCAAACTCTGCAATTGTAAAAAATATACCCAATATTGAACTGATTTGTTTGATCTTTTATGTAACTAATTTTACCACTTTATCCCATTATCTACTTTTATGAAAAGCAGTATGCAAGAATTGACCTGGTCAATATCTAATTATATTAGAAGCAAATATGTTTGATTTCTTATTGATCATAGGCAACTTGTTTAAACAATTCAAGAAAAATTTATAAAATGTTAAATTTGTGCTTTTTTCTTACTCCCTATGACTCTTGGTATGGTAGTCTAGCATTATAATTGAATCTACAATATTTCATTTTTTGAAAAATGAATGTTATGGCTGTTCAAATACATGTACATAGGTGCTTTCATATTCTCTACTCTAACTAGGTCCATTGTGGCTATCAAAAAATCAAGAAATGGTAAAAGACCATGTTATTTTAGTTTTGAAATTGCTAAAGGTTTACAGTGAAACCGTTTCAAATAAGACAAACCCCCTCTCCATTCAACCGGTCTATCAAGAATGCCACCTTCTCCCTCGGCCATCATGTTAGATTCACCGCCATTGCCATGCAGACCTTGCAAGGTGCTACAAAGGATTATCTGGCCCAATTTTTTGAGAATACATTTATCTTGGAAGTGCATGGTAAACATGTTACATGAAAGTTGGCACAAGTGGGTTGTGATTGTAATATGTAAAACATTCACTTCTAAAAAAATAGTGTGAAATGTTGAGATAGGTGTAGGACATGACAAGTTGGATAAAACCCAATGTCAAACTTAGATTCTATCATAACTTGTGTGTGTGTGTGTGTGTGTGTGTGTGTGTGTGTGTGTGTGTGTGTTTAACGCAGTTTTTTAAGTTTAAACTTTAGGAAGAGGTTTATGCTTTGAGTTTTAGAGTTATAGTTCATTGTTCAAACATTGTTGTCTAAGTTCAATGTTCAAACAAAGTTTAGAAAAACCAATTAAGCAAAGTGTCAAACATGGTGTTGAAATAACAAGATGTTAACAAAGGTTAGCTTTACAAAGACATGAGTGTTGCAAAGCATCTATTCATACAAAATTTTAACATCTTGTTGCATAAACAAGATCAACAATTCTTCCAAGATGGGATTTTGAAATTTTGTTTTGAATTTTTTTTTCAAATAATCTCACATGTGTTTAACAATAAGAGTTTCGGGGAGCATTGTTTTATAATGCACAAAGCCATCATGTTGTGTATGTTTTGGCTAAATCAGCACATAAATTTATGTATCATCTTTAATTTATTTTAAGGTGATTTAAATGAGATGTCTCTAGAAGACTAAGGTAGATGGTGTTCTCTTCATTCCTAGCATCACTAAGCATTTGCTTAGTGTTGCCCAACTTTTAGATCATGGTTTCATTGTGGAGTTCTCTACTAATGTATGCAACATCAAGAAAAGTGGGATGATCATAGCAAGGGGAACAAGGTTTGGGAGGTTATTTAAGCCTGATGCTTTTGTAAATCCTAACCAAGTTGTCATGGTAGCCGAGGAGACCAAGATGACCACAAAAAAATTTCTTTTTAAAGGACACAACCATGTTGTCTAACTGTAACAGGCTGAGACAATGTCATTTTGATAGTAAATTGAGACAATAATGCATGCATTTTCATATAAAGCATTATTCTAGGTGTATATAATAGTAATGTAGTAACAAAACTGACTAGTTGAAAACTTTAATTCTTGAAATGAAAGTCTAATTATCTTGTAACATTTAATGTTTACCATTAGCCAAACTATGATAAGTGAATTATAAGGATGGAAATAGATGCTCAAAATAATTCTGATGTGATTTAGTTATAGGAATCTTTTTGTATAGCCTATATACTACAATCGGGAGCCCAGAAGACACAAACCATCAATTATGTCACTTTGTCAAAGGTATGTAAAAGTCGATAAAGATAGGTTGTTGTTCATGGTGATGGAATGGTAGTACTTGGTGATGACTATGATGAACAATATTCTTTGGCCATATTAATTTTTGTTTTGGTGGTCTTTTAAGACAATATTTTAGTTGACAGTCAAAAACTAAAGAGGATCATTTCGCTCACCTCAAAAAGGTGTTCCGTTTGCTCCAAAAGCATCAGTTATTCATAAAGAAACCTAAATGTAAGTTTTTTTTACTGAAGAAATAGTGTGTTTGGGCCATATAATCTCGAAAGATGAGATTAAAAAGGACCAATAAGGTCAAGGCCATTTTCAATTGGCCTAAAACAAAATTTTAGATGTTCAGGTCTTTTAGGATATTATAGATAATGATTTGTCAAGGATTATACTCAGATAGTGGTTCCCAAAAGAAATCTTCTTAAGGGGAAGGAAAATCGTCTAGGAGCCAAAGCAACAGGAGAGTTATGACACTCTCAAAACAACATTGGTTACAACACCAACATTGAAAGACGTAGACCCAAATCAGCCTTTTGTGGTCAAAATATATGCTAGTAACTTTTTAGTAGGTGCGATGGATGGAGAATGCACATCTGATTGATCTAGATCCAAACTATGAGCTAGAAACACAACTAGTTATCAAAAGTAGCTTATCTTGGCATTTAACTCCACAGATGGCACATAGATTTGATCAAACACTCCATAGAAAGCTTAAAATTTTTTTCAAGATTTGTAATCAACTTTAGTACCTTCCAATAAACTTAAGTCAATACCCTAAAATATGTTGGTGTATGAACGATGGTCTGCTTGGTCTACGATTGATTACGATTGCAGCGGACGTGACAGAAGCAAAACACGAGAGGCGATTACGATAAAAAAATGATGTCTCTACCAACATTAAGAAAAGTAGTGAACACAGTAGTAACTGCGATTTCAGGAACGTAGATTGACTAGGGAATGGAATCAAAAGCTTGTTATCCCTTTTGGGTTATCAGAGTAGGAGTCTGAGGCTGTCGTAACAGTAGGATTGCGAAGCATTAGGTATCTTGGACAACCATGCGATCCTCTGTCTCTGATAATCGTGTTTAAGAGAGTGAGAGAGACAATTGCATTCAATCAAGAATGTAAGGATTGAACGGTAGCGAATCTGTATATATAAAAGAGAATCGGAACACAATACAATAGCGCTAATAAGCGTGTGTTCCTAATTACAGACTCAAAATAATAGCTACAGTTCTAAATCTCTCTCTCTCTCTCGCTGTGTGTGTGTGTGTGTGTGTGTGTGTGTGTGTGTGTGTGTGTGTGTGTATGAATCACTAACTCTAAGGAGCTAGTTACTTAAGACCTTTTGGTCGTTTGATCACTCTGTGCGTACAAATTGTTCAATTCAACAACACCTATCACCCCTTCTCTTCGCTCAGATACATATTTATAGCTGTTAGAGTCTTTTGATTTATTGTAAAAGTCTACAAGATGATTAACAACCGTTTAAACAAGATCCGTAGATCCGTTATTGGAGCGTCGTGGAGGAGGAGAAGTATAGAGTAACGTATCCTCCTTACGCATCGTAGTGCAAGGATGTAGGCCGTGATGGCCGTAGTCTGTTCACAATCGTTTGAACAACCGCTGGTCGTTTGATTAGCTGTTGATCGTTTGCTTTGTAGGTGATCATTTGCTTCTTTCGTTGATAATCGTAAGTGATAACTTACGGAGCTAAACGACGAGATGAGTCAACCGTTGTTAGTTGACTTCGTAGGAACTTGTAAATCGTTGTCGCTGGTCGACTTCATTGATAACTGTAAGTAGGTTGCTTACGTTTAAAAACAGTTGAGGAGAGTTGACTTTGGTCATTTGTAGGAGATCGTAAGAAGGTCACTTGCGGTGGTCGATGAGATTCCGCAAGTGCTCGTAGATGGTAACCTACGGGTTTTAACGACTCCCTTGCCGTTTGCGTTTCTTGCGGTTTGCGGTTTGAGTCATGCTTCTCCGTAAACATTGATTTAATGGTTCCCTTTGATTAGACCGTAGGTTGGCGATAGTTTTGCGGTTCTAACTGTTTCTTACTTTGCGTGTATTTCTGTAGACTGATTCTGAGAGAGAGAATTCTTGAGAGTAGGAGGGCGAAGAGATGTAGGAGAAGATTAAAATCTCAACACTTCCCCTTAAGCTTGCTGCTACGAATCTGGACTCAAATTGAGATTTAACAATTCTACTAGAGTCTCCTGCCAAGTCTGAATCAGAATAGGTAATCAATGAGAGTGTAGCTTCTGTATTTCCGTTGTAACTCAAGGCATAGTGCTTTGAGGATTGAATGTACTTCAGAACTCTTTGTAGAGGTTTCCAGTGTTGTAGGCCTGGATTGGACATGAATTGTGATAACGTGCTTACAACATATGCTAGATCAGGTCGTGTGCAAATCATAGAGTACGTGAGAGAACCTATGATAGACTGATAAGGGTAATTGCACATTTCTTGTTGATTTGCCTTTGTTCTGGGGCACATGTCTTTGGATAGCTTGCATCCTGGATCCATAGGAGTGTCTATAAGCTTGCAATCCTCCATGTTGTATCTTCGAAGTACATTAATTAGGTAAGATTGTTGGCTTATGGTGATCCTTCTACTCGCGCGATCTCTATGAATCTCCATTCCAAGTAGGTAATGGACTGGACCTAAATCAGTCATCTCAAACTCTGATGAGAGTAAGGACTTAGTTTCTTGCAGCAACTGATTTGAATTGTTGATGATCAGGGAATCATCAACATATAATGCTATCATAACATAGCTTGGCCCCCTTGGTTTTAGATACACATTTGAATCTACGGTGCAGGAGGTAAAGTCGTGCTGCAACAAGAAACGATTTATTCTATCATACCAGGCTCGTGGAGCTTACTTCAGACCGTATAATGCCTTGTGCAATCTGCATAGTAGATTTTCCTTGCCTTGAGGGATGTAACCTTCTAGTTGATAGATGTAGACATCTTCTTATATGTATCCATGTAGGAATGTCGTTTGGACGTCCATCTGGTGAATATCTAGATCTTCTGCGGTAGATATAGCCAATAGAGTACGAATAGACTGATGTTTTACTACTGGACTGAAGGTCTCAGTGTAGTCTATCCCATATACTTGTTCAAAACCTTTAACCACCAGTATAGCTTTCCATTTGGATATAGATCCATCTGGCTTAAGCTTTAGCTTAAAGATCCATTTAGAATTAATTGGCTTTACACCTGTAGGAGGAATGACAAGACTCCAGGTCTTGTTCTTCATTAGAGATTGATACTCAACATCCATGGCAGCTTTCCATTTGTCTGCATTGGGCATTGACAATGCTTCTGCTATGGTGGCAGGTTTGTCATGACTGATGAAAGTCTGAGGGATGAAGCGGTCAGGTTGCTGTCATTGTCTCACAGATCTTTGAACCGCAGATGCTTGATTAGACGTTTCTCCTTGGTGAATGACTGGGACCATAGTATTTTGTAGTTGAACGATCGTGGGTCTAGGCCCATTGATGGTAAGTGGAGCCGTTGGGACAAACTCTGTTGCTTGAACAATCGTAGGTCGTAGCCTATCGTTGGAAGGTGGAGTTGTTATGGCAGTCTCTTGTATTGGTTGCTTCTGTTTGAAATCATAATATCTTTTTTCAAGGAAAACAACGTCGCGACTGACTGAGATCTGGGCCGCAACCACATCATAAACACGATATGTCTTGTGTGAAGTTGAATAGCCGATAAAGATGCTTTTACAGCTTACTGGGTCCAGCTTCTTCCTCAGATCAAATGGCACTTGTGCATAGCAGAGACATCCGAAAACATGCAGGTGTTTGAAACTTGGTTTGTAATCGCAGTAGGCTTCAAACGGTGTCTTGGAATCAACTGCTTTAGTGCTAGAGTAGTTTTGCAGATAGCAAGCCGTAGAGATAGCTTCTGCCCAAAAGGTTTGAGGCAAATGCGAATTTGCTGTCATGGATCGTGCAGCCCCCTGAATCAGACTGTAGGGCCTTGATCCTCTGGCTAGTTTGATTTTCAGTGTATTGCTTGAAGTCTTTGAAGCAACGAAATGCTTCTGACTTGTTCTTAATGAACATTATACTGGCAAATCGGGAGTAATCATCAATGACTGTAATACAGAGCTTGACCTAATGAAGATACGCTCATAGGACCACACAAGTGACTGTGTATCAGTGACAAGATGAACTTCGCCCTTTGGCTTGTCCTCTGGAAAATCTCGTTCTAGGTTGTTTCCCTAGTAGACAAATTTCACAAATAGTCTAATTAGTTGTGGTGACAACAATTATATTCATGTCCTTGACCTTGTTATTGTGATGCATATACAAGATTGAACGCATGTTTAAGTGACCTAATCTTTGATGCCATAAATTTGCATATGAACAACTCATAGAAATCTGTGATCTTGCTAATAGATAAAAGGTTCTTTGTTAATTTGGGTACATAAAGTACTCCATTAAGCTGCCTAGTGATGCCATCATAGAATTGTAGTTGAATAGACCCTTGGCCTTCAACTTGGTGTGAATTGGAGTCACCAAAGAAAATGTACTTTGATTCTATAGATGTGAGTGTAGAGAAGAGGTCCTTGCATGGCGTCATGTGCTGAGAAGCACCTGAATCGTCAAAATAGTTGGGGGAATTTTGTGGTAGTATTCTTAGACACATTCTTGTTTACAGTAAATCCTTGGTGGAACACGTAGAACACTTTCATAAGATCACAGTAAATGGGATCAAGATTGACGAGGATAAAATCAAGATTCTGATTGAGTGGCCAATTCCGGGAACTGTGAGGCAGGTAAAGTCTTTTTTAGGTTTTACACTTTTCTTCAAGGGGCATCTCTACTGGATTGATCTTGTACCATCAGCGCCTTACCTTCATCTTGAGATCCTTTGACTGTGTCAGGGTTGCCTTCTTGGTGCTACTGCATCTTCTTCTTTGCTTCATTGTGCTTGAGGATGCGACAGTCCTTGATGTCGTGGTTGGTTCTTTTGCAATATCTATAAAATAGCTTGGTCTTGGACGATGAGAAACTATATTGTTGTTGTTGTTGTGGTTGTGATGTTGCTGGTTGTTCTGCCTTTGTCTTCTTATCCTTGAAGCCTTTCTTTTTCTTGGATTGCTGCTTGTTTGAATAGAGTGCCATGGATTTGGTACTCGTAGATGTGGACAAGCTTTTCCTCCTGACTTCTTCCTACAACAGGCTTGCTGTCAATTTTTGGAGAGACAACGCAGGGTTATTGCTCATAAGCAACACTAAATTCTGAGACTGGCAAGAAGAGACATGATAGAGTCTTCTTCTGATATAGGAGAACCTATTGCAGCTAGTTGGTTCATCAGTTGTTTGAACTCGTTCAAATGGTTGCCGACTGAGGTGCTTTCACTCATTCTGAGTGTTAGTACCTTCTTTCTCAAGAAGAGTCGAGTCGAGACATCTGAGGTCTCGTAGATGCTGGTGAGTGTATCTCATGCTTCTTTGGAAGTAGGGCAACTGGATACATGAGCTGGGTGTCTTTACGGTTTAGAAATACAATGGCAAGAGCCTTACCATCATTGGCTTCCCAAGCTGGGAGCTGTTCGGGTTCTACCGGTCTGGCTATAGAACCGTTAATGTATCCCCATAACTCCTTTTCAATCAGGATCATCCTCATTTTGAAGTTCCACATGTGGAAGTCATCTCCGTTGAATTTATTGATCAAGTGGATCTCTGAGGTGACTTCCATAGTGATCGAAATTATACACAAACAATTTAGAATAGCTTTTGGAAAAAAGATCCTGGACTCTAGTAATCCACTGAACCAAAGCTCTGATACCACTTCTGTTGGTGTATGAGCGATGGTCTTCTTGGTCTACAATTGATTACGATTGCAGCGGACGTGACAGAAGCAGAACACGAGAGGCGATTACGATTAAAAAATGATGTCTCTACCAACAGTAAGAAAAATAATGAACACAGTAGTAACTGCGATTTCAGGAACGTGGATTGACTAGGGAACTGAATCAGAAGCTTATTATCCCTTTTGGGTTATCAAAGTAGGAGTCTGAGACTGCCGTAACAGTAGGATTGCAAAGCATTAGGCGTCTTGGACAGCCATGCAATCCTCTGTCTTGAATATAGATGCAATCAACCCATGTATGTCATTGTGAGTGTTTTGAGTTGAGATCAACTTTTTACAAAACAAGTTCAAAATATCATCTATAGTTTTCTCCATTGAGATAATCTGCAAACTCTATTGCTCATTATAGAAGAAAAACAAGAGAAATTAGATACAAAGATGAGAATAATTGCAATGGTTGCCACATGTGTGATTAAAAAAAAGCACAATGTCTCTAACAAATAAAATGACCCCGAGGCCACGCAACCCTATCCAGATGCTTGATTCACCAACAATTATATGATTTTATATTTAGGGCCAGACAGACTCAAAATAATAGCTACAGTTCTAAATCTTTCTCTCTCGCTCTCTCTGTGTATGTATGAATCACTAACTCTAAGAAGCTAGTTACTTAAGACCTTTTGGTCGTTTGATCACTCTATGCATACAGATTGTTCAACTCAACAACACCTATCACCCCTTCTCTTCGCTCAGATACATATTTATAGCTGTCAAAGTCTTTTGATTTATTGTAATTACAGTTTACAAGATGATTAACAACCGTTTAAACAAGATCCGTAGATCTATTATTGGAGCATCATGAAGGAGGAGAGTAACGTATCCTCTGTATGCATCGTAGTGCAAGGATGTAGGTCGTGATGGTCGTAGTCTGTCCGCAATCGTTTGAACAACCGCTGGTCGTTCGATCAGTTGTTGATCGTTTGCTTTGTAGGTAATCGTTTGCTTCTTTCGTTGATAATCGTAAGTGATATCTTACAGAGCTAAACGATGAGATGGATCAATGTTGTTAGTTGACTTCGTAGGAACTCGTAAATCGTCGTCGCTGGTCGACTTCGTTGATAATCGTAAGTAGGTTGCTTACGTTTAAAAACGGTTGAGGAGAGTTGACTTTGGCCATTTGTAGGAGATTGTAATAAGGTCACTTGTGGTGGTCGACAGGATCCGCAAGTGCTCGTAGATGGTACCCTATGGGTTTTAACGACTCCCTTGCGGTTTGTAGTTTCTTGCGATTTGCGGTTTGAGTCATGCTTCTCCGTAAACATTGATTTAACGGTTCCCTTCGGTCAGACCGTAGGATGTGGCGATAGCTTTGCGAATCTGATTGTTTCTTTCTTTGCGTGTATTTTCACAAACTGATTCTGAGAGATAGAATTCTTGAGAGTAGGAGGGGGAAGATCTTGAGCTCCACCAACAAGGTAAAACATGCTAAACATAGTCCTACATTCTCTCTACAATGCTAATGTACATTTTGTACTCATTAGAAAAGATGCCAATAGACCTTGTGTGAGGAATTTACATGACTAGACATAGGGTTAAACATCTATACACATGGCATGTGCTACATCATCACTTACAAGTGAAATCACAACAAACTAGTCAAGCTAGAATTGTGAAATTTCAATACTCCTCAAATCTAGCTAGATGATAACATAACTTTACTTATTAAGCCAAGGGTTAAAAAATGAATCCTTTTGAAGAGGCTTTTTCAATATATCAACAGTGCATTCCTCACTTGAAACATGCTCCAATGAGATCTCCTTAGCTTGGACTTTCTCCCTTACAAAATAGTGAGCAATTTCTACGTGTTTGCTCCTTGCATGGTAGATTGGATTGGATGCTAGGTGTTGCGACAATTTGTTATCATTGTAGATGAGTGGAATGACATTTGATCTGATCACTTTGAGCTCTCAAGCAACCTTTTGATCCAAAGCACCTCCTTGGTTGTGGCTGTTAGAGCCTTGTACTCCGCCTCAGTTGATGAAAGAGATATTGTTTCTTTCTTCTTTGATAGCCAAGAAATTATACCTCCAATGAAAATTGCAAAGGCACTTGTTGACTTTCTATCAATGTTGTCCCCTACAAAATTTGAATCACTAAAATCATGCAAGTTAATGGAGTCACCTCTATCAAGAATTCCAAAACCTAGTGTATCTGAGATGTATCTCGATATCCTCTTTGCACATTTCCAATGGATAACTAATGGATCTTGCATATTTTGGCTAAGCTTACAAACACTATAGCAAAGATCATGTCTAGTTATGGTTATCCACATTAAGGAGCCAATAGTTTGTCTACACGCTTACATCCCATGCATGTTAAATATATTGAGTAATGAAAGGGCATACTTAGATTGAAAAATGAAGACATAATCTAAAGTTCTAAATAACACATATCCAAAATGAAGTGCAAATGATTGAGATCTACCATCTTGAATTTCTTGGATGGATCTTGCTTAGTTTTCTCAATCTCTTCTAAGTTATCTCCACTAAGTACGATATCATCAACATAAAGCAATAAAATTACAATGCCTTTTTCACTAAATCTTATGTACAAGGTGGGATCATACTCACTAGGAGTAAATTCGTTAGAGATAAGAAAAATATTGTTGTATTTCAAGATCTAGAAGCTTGTTTCAAACCATACAAGCTTCTCTTGAGATGACACACCTTGTCTTCCGTCCCTTGCTTGATGAAGCCCTCAAACTGCTCCATGAATATGTCCTCATCCAAATAGCCATTTAGAAATGCATTTGACACATCCATTTGAAACATCAACCAACCAAAGTGAGAAGCAAGAGTAATGGATAGTCTTATGGTGGCCATCTTTGCCACAAGTCTTGCCTTATGCTTACAAACACTCCCATCTTGATTCAACTTGAACATAAATCCACTTACACCCAATCACATTCTTATCCATAGGTGAATCAACAAGCATCCAAGTATCATTTTCAATCAATGCATTGTATTCATCACACATAGCTTGAAACCATTCCTTTGACTCTAAGGCTTCATTAACATTTGAAGGCTCTTCAAAAGATGTGATGAAAGCAAAAGAAGGTGTACTCCCCTTGACTTGCTTACCCTTGTTCTCGTAGGTGAGCCTTGATGGCTCCATCCTTTCCTGGGTTTGACATTATGCGAGTAAATTTTTTGCGAGTTTCTTCCACCCATGCTCCAACAAAATGGTAGCACATTTGGTGTGCTACTCTTTTAATGCCACTAAATGATTTTTTAAGAACAAGAATCGTGGTTTGAAAGGACATTTACCTCAAAGAAGGTGGTGATGGACAGAGATGTGAAGTCTGACGAATTGACGTTTCCAGGAGTCAAAAAATCAAGAGGCCATGAAATCTTCACAATACTGCCAATTGAAGAGGGAGTTTAAGGCTAGACATCGAATCATTATGTCGAACCACAGACTCCAGAACATGAAACGAAAGATCATCCTGTCGAAAAATTCAAAGAACAAACACACCAGCAACGACAAATCCAACCAACAAGGTCGACAAGAATAAGAAGACCCCTTGACAAGTTCATCAATAATCTTCAGTGCAGTGAAGGCACAGACATCAAATTCTGCATCTTCACTGAGGACCCAATGACATATCTGGAAGCAATCCAAAATCTTGAAGGAGAACTTTGGAAGCAAGCAATGTTGGAAGAGATCAAATCGATGAAGCAGAACTAGGCGTGGACACTTGGACCACTTCCTAAAGGAAAAAAGAAAGTTGACTGTAAATGGGTATACAAGAAGAAGCTGAGATCAGATGGTAGTGTCGGAAGATACAAAGCTTGACTTGCCACCAAATGCTACACTCAAAAATATGGTATCGACTACTTTGATACATACTCCCCAATGGTCAAAATGTCAAGCATCCGACTACTCCTCGCTTATACAAAGCTTGACTTGTCGCCAAAGGCTACACTCAGAAATATGGTATCGACTACTTTGATACATACTCTTGATGGTCAAAATGTCAAGCATCCGACTACTCCTCGCTTATGCTACAAAATACGATTTGAAGATACATCATATTGATGTCAAAACAATCTTCCTCCACGGAGAGTTAGATGAAGAGATTTTCATGAAGCAACTTGAAGGATTTGAAGACCTGAACAATCGAGACTACGCTTGTCAGTTGCATCGATGCATCTATGGTCTTAAGTGGGCCTCGCGAGCTTGGTATAAGAAGCTCGATAGTCTTTAGAAGTCTCTAGGCTTCAACCATACAAAACTCGACTGCAATGTCTACATCAAAAGGATGGAAGGAAAGTTCATGATTTTGACAATATTTGTGGACGACTCTCTAATGATAGGAAACAGTTTGATGCTAATCAATGAAACGAAGAGTCGTACATCTGCAAATTACGAAATCACATATCTAGGGGAAGCCACGACATGTTTGGGGCTGCAGATCAAAAGAGACTGAAAGAGAGGAGTCTTGCATATGAACCAGTCCAAATATGTTGAAAAGGTGTTGAAGCAATATGGAATGATCGAGCGCAAAGAGAAGGCGACGCCAATGATAGTCGGAGCCAGATTGTTGAAGCAAGATTGCCCAAGCACAGATGAGGAGAGACAAAAGATGGAGAGAATACCATATCAAAATCTGATCGGGAGTCTAATTTACCTTACAATTTGTACAAGACCCGATTTAGCACTCTTAGTCTATTCACTTAGTCAAATTTTCTCCAATTTTGACATACACAACAGATAATTAGGAGAGTCCACAAGAAAAAAACGACAAAATTTTTATTCACATTCGGTCCATTTCCTTCAAAGAGGACTTCAGCTTCTCTGATCGCTTTTCTGATAGTAGTATTGGTTTTAACATATCTAATGCTAATTTAGGAGCACCACTCTCATTTTCATAAGGGCCAATTAAACCCGAGAGAATGAGCCGGGTCTCAAATCCAGGGCAAAAATCATTCAAAACGGCTTTTCGGAGGACACAGTAAGCCTTTGGCCCTGACGGTGACAAGTCCACCTCACCAATGTGCTTGGAGAGTGCTTTGCATTTAAAAAGCTCTGTCGGTCCATCTGGACTGTACTTGTTGCTGAAAATAAAGTTGTTGGGCAAGTTCTTAATGTAGTGGGCCATAGACCTGTCCAGAGTTCTTGCTTCAACTTTCTCCCAAACGCCACCCCTTCGCATAACAAATGCATCAAGCTCCATTGCGTCCTGCATTTGGTTCAAATTATTGCAAAATGAGTATAATGAAGAGAAACAAACATAACAAAAATTCACAAGTTGAATTGTTAGGTCAGACTTGCCTCAGTCCCTTCATCAATGTCTTCGGTTTGCGCAAGCTGAATTCCTTTGCCTTTGTACTTCACGCCAGTAGTTTTCCCTTCGAGTACCTCGAATGGCCTCATTTGAACTGGTGGTGGTTGAAGCGTTTTCATTTGGCAAAGCACTCTTGCCACTGCTTGCTCGGTGGTGTCCGTGTCATGGCCGATCAGCTTCTCATACATGTCATCGGGCTGGGTGTGGTCAAAAGTGGAACTGCCATTCTGCAAATTTACCAATGCTGCTAGCATCTCATCTTCTCACAAGCCGAGAATATGTTGCAAGTCATGCATGAACACATACTCTTGCCCATCAATGATGATTGGAGCAAGGCCATGGATTCGAAGCACGACATTATCGGACTCATCTATATCTTCTGGCTCCGCTGATGTGGATGCACTTGTTGCCCCTTGCGCAGCCAAGACTGCTTCATGCTCTGCGGATAAATCTTCCTCTTCACTCGGGTCGTGCATCTCGTTCACCTGCTCACTAGGATTGTGTTTGTTGCGGGCCACAGTCGCTGGAAACTCATTAAGCAAAAAAATCACAGTAATCTCACCGGATAGAAACTTTCTTCCTACACTTTCAAGATCAAAAGTTTTCAGCTGATCCTTGGTCAGCTCCAAGTAATGATCGTTACCCAAGTGACTAATAAATCTGTTGAGACGAGCGATAAAGGGTCTATCTCCATATATAACTAAGCAAGTTATATGGAATCCACATGATAGTTGAGCCAAGAATTTGTATGGCATAAGGTTTCAAAGTTTCATCTATATACTCACTCACATACGTGAATGCATCCGTATTATCCTGTAGAGTGGCAAGCGTGTCTATTCTAACAGTGAACATACAATAAATACGATCTAACTGATCTAAAAACTGTGTGGGGGCTAGCAGATTGGCCAACTCTATTTTAGATGATGACATTGTGATGCAACTAAAAACACTAATTTACCAGCAAATTAGTAGTCTAATTGAACAACAAGACAAGCTAAATTACGAGGAAAGAAATTTCAACAAAGCAAGAAGTGACAACAAAATGAAAACCCCCACTCCTATATAGAGGGACATGTTTCCAAAAATAGATATTATTATAAAACAGAATCAAGCAATTTCTATTTATAACAACAATCCAATTCATCAGTAATATTTATCACAAAGGAATATTCGAATTACAATCCAACATGAATTGCTTCTATTCCATCTCATCAATTTTCCGTAGCTTCTCTAGTGTTGTTTTCCAAAACATTGGATGTTGGTGTCCTCGGCATCCATCTCTTTCCAACTCGGACTCTAGACATCCTCCATTCTTGATGCCTTGTTTTAGCATTAGAGGATTGCCATGCCGTCTTTCTAACTGAATTTGAATTGGAGATCATTGAACTCAACTCTTCAGTTCTTGTGTTTTGAAAGTGTCCTCGGCCCAAAACTCCTCTGTAAAACCATTGGAATATCTCAACCATTGAGCAATTTGCCTTCATTTTGTGCATGTATTATCTTAGATATACTACATTTTTCAAATAGCCACTCCAGTACGTCGTGAGACTCCTTAGGAACTTTAAATGCAGCTATCCACCATATCTGATTTTTGGATTGCACGCTATATTCTTTACAATAACTTTCGCCAAATTGTTGCAATTCACGATTCATCAAGGTGGGAGTTTACGCCCTTTTACGATTTCTGCTTTTCGTCCAACTTAATAACAAATATAACTTTACCTTCGCAATCTGTAAAGCAAAAATTTCATTACGAAAACATATTAGTTGAAGAAAAGCATATAATTGAAAACCAAAATCCACAATTAATGTTCTTACCATTTGTTTTAACTTCGTAATGTCAGATCATCATCGCTTGGACCTTTTCCAGATCTAAGAATATATTGTTGCCTTGATGATAATGAAAACATGTCGGAGGTCCTTTCTTCTTATTGGTTACTGTAAAAGAATCCTCAATATGCTGAAACTCTCCTAATTCAGAGAGCAAAATCGAATTGCATTCTCGTTTGGCGGATTCAACAAGTTTATAAGTAGGTATTATTTGATGGCGTTTTAACCCATTTCTGTCAGAGCGTTCATATACCTTGCGACTCACACCTCCTTGGTCACATGCGTACACTATCTCTTTAACATTTGGATTTGGCTTGAACTTGTTGACTAGCTTTTTTGCAATTCTCAAGCCAATTGAATCACTTGTTTCAACTTCCACAATCTTAATCAAATCTTTACCCTTCAAAAAATGTTTCATATATTTTCCAGAAATAAAATCTTTTCCAACCGTCTTTTGCAAGAACTCTTTTGTGTCCCTCATACGTCTTTTACTGGCACCACCACCTGGTGCCAAAGCTTCTAGTCTGTGTCTCTTAGTGTTTTCATTTTGTGCTTGCTGATCCATCGAGACTTCATGCTTTCGTTGTAAGCCATATATTGTCCTCTGAAATATACTGATTGAAGATTGCAATTCTTCAATTTTTGCGGCAAAACTGGCAAGCTCTATTTTCAAACCATTTATCTCCTGCTCCAATTTCATATTTATTCCATGCAATGACTTTAAATTGTCATTCATACTCAAGATATGAATGTTTGCCGTATTTGCCAATGTCTCAGCTTGGATTCTTCGAGAATCCATTGCTTGACAATAGCCAAGCAGTCCATTCCGACCATCCCCAACGAACCTTAACAAACTATGTACATCAAAAAATTTAGGAGGAGCATCTACCACTGGATTATGAGGGTATAAATCACCTCTTACCCATAGGTCAATATGTTTTTTGCCTTCTAATCTCCAACAATGCATCTCGTACGGATTTTCATAGACTATTGTAGGTTATTTGCATAGACTATAATAGGCAACTAATAGGTAAGTTACAAATTACACCATTTGATTAAGGTATATTGTAAAGATAGATTCTTTTGGGAAATTCAACATCTTCAAGATGACAACCAAGTATCACTTACATGTGAAGTTAGAGAAGGATTATGCAACCACCAAAGCTGCATGGGGAGGCATAGTGCCCCTTCTTGCTACAATAGTAGCATTTTACCTTTCCTTCTTGGGCTTGACTTGGCTTGATGATGATGTAGATCCTTGATGGTCTCCATCCTTTGCTTGCTCCTTTTTGAAAGCTCCTCCCTTGCTCTTTGCTTTGCCTTTTTTCTTGAGAAATAAGGCTTTGTCATCACCATCATTGATGGAGAGCCCATCCATTCTTCTTTTGATGTGAGCCTTCCTACTCTCCTCAGCCATCAACACACTTTGAAGGTCTTCAAGTGTAGGCAATTTTCCCGTTATGGCATAGTTTTGGACAAGGTTAGCAAAATCACTAGTTAAGCCATTCAAAACTACTTGCACAAGCTCATTCTCTTTAATAGGTTCACCAATATAGGCAAGCTCCTTTTTCAAATCTTCACTCTCAAAACAAATTGATCTCCACTCTCATTGTTCCCTTGGAAGCATTGAAGACCTTGATTCTTGAGGGAAAGTAGTCTTGAGGTATTCTTGGACTCATAGATCTATTGAAGAGTTTCCCAAGCCTCTTGGGTTGAGGTACATGCTCCTACTTCCTTGAGCAACTCATTTGCAACATTCATCTTAATACAATGGAGTGCAATCTTGCATCTCTTCTTGTATTTAGTTGCCTCTTATGGATGGATTGGCTCATCTTCTTCTCCATTCACTATATCCATCAAATCTTGCAAAACAAGGATGGATTCCATTCTTAACTTCCAAAGTGAATAATTGGAAGAGCTCAATCTATCATTAGAATCCAGAAAATAGGCATTCATGGATGTCATCTTCAATGATAAGGAGATATATTCAATGAAACAAGATAGGTTGTAAAAGATTTGATCACAACTAACTATCCCACTCTCTTTGGGAATCGCACTCTGATTTCCCAACAAGATCCAAGCTAATATTGAGCTTGATCAAAACTTGATCCATACATAGCTCAATTTACTATATATTTGATCAAAGCTAGCCTCCTCCTTGATCGCAACTTCACAAGAAGGATGAATCCACCTATAATGAACTAAAAGCACTTTAGAGCATCCAAATGCCTCACAAATAAATCCCTTTGAATTTAGGTTGAATCACATTGACATCTTCAATCACAAACCTACCCAAAAATTGAGCCACAAAAACACAATTTTGATTAGTTTTGCATTTCTAGATGAAAAATCATTTAAAAAAAAAAACTTGATCCGAATCTAAAAGGTGTATTTTAGGCCTCAAGAAACCTAAGAACGAGCTATTCAAGCTCTCAAATGGCTGATTCACTTTCCTAACTGATGCTACAAGACCTCAAATGAGGAATATGAACTTTGTGAACTTTGTCTAAACATCTATCCACGTGGCCAATGCCACATCATCACATACAAGAACTGTGAAATTTCAAGACCTTGTCTCATCTTCCACAAGTATAATCTTGTTACTACTACTTCGTCTTGGTTGGTGATCAATTACATATTGCATATACATAAATGTTGGTCCCAATCTCGTCATTAATTATGTTTTTGGACCATTTGTAATATTATGCTTCTCCTACAAGACGAGATTGGGACCAACATTTATGTCCTGCGAAGTACAGCTATAATAGCCCTGTTAGTTCCAATAATTTCTCATTTTCTTTGCTTGCTCATGGATACTCTCCTAATTCATTTCTTTCTCCAGATGTAAATTCATCATTGACAAACATCGCCACCATGTGGAATTTTATGAGGGTGATTTTGTTCATGTCATGCTTAACTTTGATAAGCATCATTTAGGATGTGAAGCTTCCACTAAGAAGCTTGTACCATGGATATTATTAGATTTTTCAACATCTGAATCTTGTTACATATTGTGTCTAGCTGCTTGCGTGCTTGTGATATATTTCACATGAGTGTTGTGCACTAATATTGAGCATGATCATCTTCACGATGCTACTTTTTCTAATAATTCACAGCTTTTTCCTTTTTTTACAAGCCACTATTTCTCCAAGTCAACCTTCAATATAGTTGTTATCTATGTTAGATTTAGTTTCTAGTCCAATGGTGGACTAGTTGTGGAGGCTATTTGGGAGCCTTCATTTGTTTTTTCTCATACAACATTGCTTGCTGATCAAGCTCATGCATCTGCTACTACTATTCAGAGTCTTGGTATGCTCTTGCTACTATTACAATTGATGCTAATTATATTTCTCCTACTGGAGTTCCTCCTCAAGGAAATTATCTCCATGCCCACATTTGGGACTTTTTTTCAACATGCCCACATTGGGAACAATGTTTTTTTACAAGAGAGAGTTATGGACTTGCCTTTACTCACCTTGCCATGCTTTTCATGCTCATACGAAGCTCTTTTTATTCATGTACAAGCCTATAGGCCCCTTTCATGCATCTATATTTGGGATTGGCCAAGGGCACAACTATTAATATTACGAAACACTTGAATGGGGGTCTACTAGAGGGTGCACTATTTTTCCTCCTAAAACCCTAATAATCTAGCAATATCATGTTGACATCGCGAGTACACTTGTTGGCTCACAATGGATTTTCCACTTCTTAAATCATTTGATTTGATCTCTTCTAAATTCACGACTCTTTATTCACACGTGTCCAAACTATAAGATTTATTTAATCCTCTATGAACAAGGGTAGTCTTAAATTTCATAATAAAAGTCCATATTAGTGACTCTCAATTGTTTTTTCATGTATCTCCATACTGAAATACCAATCTCTTGTTGTAAACAAATTGAACTAGCAGCGTTCCCCAATCCCATAGGTGTTACAAGCTTTTGTATAATTTTGCAAACAGAATGTTGGATTACTTTAATCACTAAATTTAGGCAATTCCACTTTGAAAAATCCTTATGCCTATGTTGATCAACAAGATCAACATGTTCACCTCCTCCCGCTACGATAAAAATACCAGTTGAGAGTAGGGTCTTAACATGATCTACAATACCCAAAACTCTTAAGATCACGAGACTTGGGTCCTTTTTACTCTTCGTCTAGATCTAAAATGCATTCAAATCAAGGTTATCAGATGCATAAGGTTATCATATACATAAGGTTATAAGAAGAAAGTGAGGGTTGTTTAGGTAATAGGGAAAGCAAAAAGTTGCCAAAATCATAGATTGTGATGTGAGCTCAACCTTAGCTCCTCATTGGACCAAACCTTGCCATTCTACAAGGACAACACAAAAATTTCTCTTTCCGCTCTTAAATAGAAGGAAATATTACTGCACACCACTAATTCAAGCTTTTACTTTGGTACATATTGCATGTTGTATTATGTGTTACTCACACAATGCCTCCACATGCGTCTGACAATTCTAAATCTAAGGATCCACCTTTTTACCTCAAGGATCAACTTCATAGTCTCCAAACACACAGCGTCGCAAAATGTCAATCTTGGAAAACTAGAGAAATGAGACCAACTCATATTATGGTTCTCATAGAAGCGAACCACTTCTTTGCCCAATATGACATGTATGCATTTTGTTACGCTTATTGATCATGTTCTTGTTTTAGTTGTTCAGTTCAAGAGTACCTTGACATCTCTTTTACATGATTTCAAAAATATGTTATAGGCATTTTGTAATTAATCAAGTTATAGGTCAAACTAGAATGATTTGCCCTCACAGTGATTTCACTAAATTTTAGATCGCAACACTCCATTAGAATGGTACATCTAGTACTTGGTGGCATAGGCCATCCTATGATGAGACATGCTTGAAAACATCTATGATCGACACACAACAAAGGGAAACTTTAGAAGAGCTATGACAGACTAGTAAGTGTTTGCTTATGGTGAAAATTTCACATATATTTCCTACTTATTCCAAGATACCAAGATGTAGAGCGTATTACACATTATGTAGCTGTGCGGCCAAGAAAATTGTGCTAAGATGTCATCAATTTGTACTTTAAGTCATTATCCATGATTATGTCTTATGTAGCTCCATTATAATGCAACTATTCGGATCATGCACTCTACCTCAACTCTAAAGCCAACAACAAAGCCCATCTTTGCCTATAGTGTATACTTTTGGTCTTCTACTATCGCTCCTAATATTGGCCATTTGTAAAACCAACCTTTTTTTATGGTACAACCCCTAAGAGATGACTAAGATACACAAAGTGACACTTATGAGTATTATGTTTATATTATAGAGGAGACTTCAAATCTTTCTACTACAAGTAGCACCCCACCATATATCCGAGTGTCTTACACAACTCACTTATGCTTCATGGGGTGGAAAATCTAGACCTAGACATATACGCCAACAAGCACCCAACATTAGCAAGTTCATTGCACAAGTTGACCATATCATACCAATTGAGCGATATGACATTTTATATTGGAGTAATTGGCTATGACTCAAGAGAGATCGCTCTTAGCTTGGAGCAATCGCAACTTAGAGGCATTACTCGTGATGGTCATCATCAAACCATACTTACCAACTCATATCCAATAGATAGTGTCTCTAAGCCTATCGCATGCTTACTACAAACTCTTATTATATGTGTCCATGACGTAGCACCTTTCATTGCACCAACCACATGTGTAGAAAATCAAACTCTCAATAAACTCACTATTTGCAACCAACATCCAATATCACATATGGATGATATTTTTTACATCTTGGCAGACCCATTGTTTTTTCCAAGATTGACCTATGTTCAAGCTACCACCATATTTGCATCCCCCTTAGCGACGAATTGAAATTGCATTCCACATTTCCTCTAGCCTTTTATGAATTTTTTGTTGCAATCTTGGAAGTCATGAATGGCCGCCTTATAGTCTAAAATGCCATGAACACAATGTTGAAACCCTTATGTGTTATTCTATCTTGATTACATCATTATTCACAATAGCACTTTTAATTTTCACGTCGCCCATTTACATTCAAAACTACTGAACCTCTCATCCCACTAACTCTACGCTAAAATGCCCGAATGTACCTTCGCTACTTCTGAGATTCAATTTCCAGCGTTCATTGTCTCTGCCAACATAATTTACCTTGATCTTGCAATAGTCAATCTATACACTCCTAGCTTTACATCCATCAATACCCATAAGCTCACAGGCTTTTAGGACTTGCCAATCATCTTTGGAGGTCCATTCCTCACTTCACAAATATTGCCTCACCCATACATTTCCTTCTCTATAGAGGAACCCCTTTCATTCGATCTGTCAATTACCAAGTAGACTTTGACTCTTTAAGCATTTGACTACCACCACCCTTGTTTTTCACCAAGCAATTTCACTTGCATGGACATCCTCGCTTCTTATCGATCAAGATTCTTGTCTTTTCCCACATACCAGCTATTGTTAACCAGCAATCAAAGATTCTTAATTGCATCTTAAAAGCTTGTTTTCACTACTTTGTTCCTCCCAAAAGACATGATCTTTGCTTGGTCGGGTTGATATAATAACTCTATGAGCACCATCATAGGTGCATGACCCTTTCGGTATTATGATCCCATAGGTTAATAATAACAAAAAAATCATTAGAAAACTAACTGGTACCTATACATTACAAGATTTCAATCAATCAATCTCTCTCTCTCTCTCTCTCTCTCTCTCTCTCTCTCTCTCTCTCTCTCTCATTTGGAGTGCAATTTTCTCCAGTTTTTCTAATTTGATAACAAACTAAGTTTTGTGATGCAAATTTGGTTTTTTTTTATAACAATTTGGTTTTTCTAATCTAGGCCTAGGCACTCCATTAGCATCTAGCTATCAAGCTCATGATCCAATAATCATAGTGAGAGGGGTGGGGTGTGTGGACATACACACACACCCAAGCTCCTCCCTAACTGGGAGTGAACTAGGACACCTCATTGGGACACATTTGCACATCTGCCACTACCTGATAAGTCATTGCTAGTTCCATGCAAATTCGACCATCATAGGTGTTAGACCAAACCAAACCATTAATTATGATAGTATACTATGAGGCCCCTAATCTTCACATCATCACAACTAATATGCAGGTTAGGTAAGGCACCGAACTACTTACAATATTGCCCCCATAGTCAAGTATAACTAACTATGGTTAGTTAAGGGCATGACAAATGGATCACCATGCAGTGTTAAAGAATGAAAGTGTCAACTCTCCCATGTCAACATCCAATGTGACAATGAGCTTATAATTAGCATTCATGACACAAACATGGCACACTACAAGAATCACATACTCAAGATTGATCCAACAGAAGTGGCAAATGCTACATCAGTCTCTAGATTTTTTTTATGTAATGTTGGTTTGTGATTATTGATACGTCTTCAACATGCCACTATGTCCAACACTTCGAGATGAGCGTGACCCGTATAAAAATAAACTTGGAATTAGGAACAAGCACAACCCTAGGATTGTCATATACTAATATTCGTCCTTGGTTCGTGTAATGTGGGTATGAGACAAAATTGGGATTTTGTAATTCTTCCCAAAATTTCATCAGGTCGGAATCTTCCATATACCCTGCTTGTAATTCTTTTATTCAATCAACATTGACCCAAGCTTAAACTTTGACCACAAAATTCTATGTTCCTCTGACATAATAGGATGGTCCAAAATTTGCTTCTCATATTCAGCCTTTCGGCACACTTTAAACTATAAAAAGCTTAGAAAACAAGCATTTCATAATCAACATTAAAGTAGTACAATGAAATACACTCCTTTTCTGTGACTAATAGATAAAATTTAAAAATACATCTCAACACAGGTAGCCTTCTAAAACTTACTATTCCATCAGTGATGCACTAAAATGATGTCTGAGACAGACCTTCCAGTGTCTGACTACCAAACAGAGCATAAAAATACATCATTTTGTTTTCAAGACAAAGTAGCTCTCTAGGAACATATCATTGCATCAGTGATGCACAAAATTGATACATTAATGGTGAATCAACCATTTCTCTCGAAGTGTGCTAGTTGATCTCAGCTGACCAAGGCATATTTAATAGATTAACTAAAAATAATAATTGAATCAATATTTACTTGTCAAACCTGAGCTATAAGCGCAGCTAAATTTATAAGCTCCGCACAACTTGCATTGACTGTGCAAGTTGTTTCCTGATTTTCCTCGAAGGACAGCAGGCATTGATGAAAGTAAGGTAACATTCCCTCAAGGGTGGCAAAAATGAGTCTATAAATTAGAAAAATCAAACCTGAATAGATTGAAAGGGTCGATTCACTTTTAGCTAAAGATTCAAATACACCTTGTTTCTGTTCTCTTTGAACTTCAAGCTCTTTTGTATCTGAGAGAAAAAGCATAAGCATGGGGTGTAGAATTAGAGAGCATATTCTACAAGCACATTTTACAACTGTCAAAGAATAATACTGAAAGGCAAGTAAAAAATACAAACCTTCTTCTTGAACTTCAAAATATCCATGCAACTTGAAGCAGCTTCACCACCTGCAACATGAAGTTCACATTTGAGGCGCTTGTGCAAGCGCTTCAAACTCATTTGGCACCCTGGAGCCTGTAGAAATGAAAAAGGTGAAGTACATGCCCTGAAATGTTGAGTACATCCAAAAACCTTTGGGCCATCATTATCATGCATGCTGACTGTATGTTTATATGCTCTATATACTAGGCACAACTCACATGTCTAAAGAAAAGGAAAATTATTTGTCATTTATATTGATGCACTTAATTTCATGCAAAAATGCTGAGACAAATTTTTCAGTGCCACACAAGTGGCTCTGAAAAAGAGGTTGAATCAATCAAAGATAAGAGACTAAATTACGACAGCACAGAAAAAACCAAACAGAGAATTACTACAAAAACAAGATACTTGCCTTTAGAAGTATCACTTCACAAGCTCTTCTCCAGTTCAGAATAGAACCTCCGGCAGTCCTAGCTGGACTCATTCTATTCCCTTCATCAATATCATCTTGCCCAGTGCAATCATTCCCAAGTTGGAACTGATTGCCCTGAACGCTGTCCACAGATACATTCTCTCGTTTCCTCTTATGAGGTTTACACTTTACTAGGGTCGCTTCTGTGCTTAAATCACCAGACTGGATTCTGGCTATCCTGTCTCCACTGCACACTCCTAGCTTATCATCTTCATCACCACTTTGAGCACTCAAGTCAATCTTTCGACCTGTCCAATAGGAGCCCCCTATTTTTTTAGGATGATCTCCATTCCCAAGTCCTTGCTTTCCAGTCGTTGCTTTACCCTGTGCATAAGTGAAGCATTTTGTGAGCAGTTTGCACATGAGTAGTTAATTTTTTTGCTAAGTAAACGAATGCAGGACTTGATCAATCAGCACATCATTAGCGAAATCCTTTTATTGTTAAACTAATCTAGGGGATCCTAAAAGGAAACTGCCAGCACATCTGAACATAAACGAAGTTGCAGCATAACAGGAAAATAAAAAAAGAAGTGTCACTGGGATAGAAAAGCAATGTCGAATCGACTAAAGAGAAACATGTTTCTGACCATCACCAGATCTGTGCAACTTAAAGTTCTAATGAAAAGGGGTTGTCAAACAAGAAAGGAAAGGAGTAAGCACAAGTCCGGGACAATGAAAGTAAGGGTCATTTCCTTCAAAAAGTTCTATATTGAGTACAAACACCTCACAAAGAAAAACAAGCCACTCCACTTGCGTGCTCCACTAAACCACCAGCCCACGGATTTATGAAGCTTCTGTTAGGAATTAACGTTTAATTTGTACCCCTAATGTTAGTTTGGCCATGCATGTGTGCTATTATAGGGGCCATTTCTATCTATAGTAAATTCTAGGGTCAATATAGTTATTCATGCATATAGGTGGGCGCACTAGGTCTAGGATAGAACTTGGTTTAATTACTTAGTGAATCATTATGGGTCTTTACCCAAAATAGGTAGCAATATTAGCAATCAGCTTTCTGCCTTTAGCTTTAGCTTTTCGCTTTTGGTCACAAGCTATAGAGAAAGTATTTAAGTAGGTTGGTGCCGCCTAACCATAGTGAGTGCTAATATGATTAGTTAACTCATATCTACAGTTTGTGGATCAAATTCACAACTTCAACTCTGAAACCCTGAAAAATGCTCAAAGCATGGACTTTTGCTCGAAAAAGATCATTCTTTGCACTTTTGTTAGCTGACCTCTTCCTAGGCAACGTTTTAAGGTTAGAAAGGTGTCCCAAAAGTTTGGTCCAATTATGTGGCTTGTAAACAAATTTGTAAGTGTTTTTTAATTGAAAAAAGCGCCCAAAATTGAAAAAACCCTATGTTTTTGGCCATTTTGGCATGTACCAGCTTTGCTGCCCTATGCTTGTCCAAAAAACGTGTTAACCCACTCCTTTTTCAACAATCCACCTACAAATATTCCTTTTCGCAAATTTCCCACAAATTTAAAAAAAAACAATGTTTCCCACATTCTCTCTCTAGAACGGGCTCTCTAGAACGAGCTGTTCTCTTAGGCATCCCACCCCCTTTATGAGTCGTCCTACCTGCTATTCCTATCACCTAGCTCATGGCATTCAATTGTAAGCAATCAATCCACCTGGCATGCATGTCACCTGTGACATATGAATATTGAGTGACTCATAGGGTACCAACCCCCGTGCCTCATTGAAGAGCTATGATCCACTTGGTCACCCCGGTTACTTGTCGGCTAGCATCTCGTCACCAACGACTAGGATCTTGTCACAATTCACTGCAACTCTGACAACTTGTCAGGTGGTCACACTGGTCACTGCCTATGATGGTCCCAGCTAGGGACAGATGTCCACTCCGGTTACCGGCCTTCGCCAATACTTGGCCTTGGCTAACCGGCCATGCCGAGGTCATTCTAGAGTCAGATTTGACCCTAACAACCTCCCTACACACTACAACATCTCTATTATCCCTTCCAAGCCCTACCGCTCCAAAACTACAAAATACAAGTTCCTCTGGAACACTTGGTACGACACAAATTGGCACGATCTTCACCTCCTTGTCGCCCAACAACTAATTATTGCACCCAATGTTTTAAAAAATTCTCTATAACAATACCTTGCTTTGTGCTCAAAAAGATAATCAACTACGAAAACTTAGAAAATAAGAAGTTCATACAATCCTTGTCTTTTGGAATGTCTTCCTCACTCTCACCACCTCCTCTCATGGACTTGTACACCTACGTCCAGTATGCCAATACATTATACATGGTTCTTGCGTCACCCATAACGATATCGCCCAGACCTACTGACTTCATCTTATTTACTCAAATTCCCATCATATAGTATTGGCCGAGTTTGCGGTCCCTCGACTTCATATGAGGCCATGTTTAGGTCACTATTTGCCTCTAGCGGATAAGGGAGTGGCCTGAAATGGACAACACCAAGTATCCTTCTCTTGTAGTTACCACTACGTAGCATCTTCACAAGAGTAGGGATACCTTTTGTCATGGTATACTCAAGCCTCCAAATTGATGCACCGGTATGGTATCTCCATTTTATGTCTTTAAGAAGGTAGTCATTCATACATCAAACGATTCATCTATAGATCTTATACATAGACGGTTTGGGCTGGATCCTTAGGGGTCAAGCTAGAGTTCTATCGAACACACTTCTTCCAAATGATACCACTAGGTGTTTTGACTAGTGTAAAATACCGTCACCTTGAGATCTTGTTAGAATATGTTAATGGATATGCTATGTTAATAAAAAACCTCTAGGTTACTTTGACCCAAAAGATTGAGACATGTGTAACCATTGGTTATTTCTCTATTGGCCAAGTTAAGTTAGTATTGGGCCCCCACGTAGAAATTCATGGGTCCAAATGGCCTTGTTAATAAAAGACCCTAACTCAGTAGGGGCTTGCTGGTTTTTATTAAGTAGCTTGTTGGTGAAGTTAGATTAATGAAGCTTGTAGAAGAAGTTAGGCTATTTAGGAGGGCACCATCCCACATGTGCCCTACTACACATTTGTGGCTAAAAAATTCAGATTTGTAATTTTGCAGGAGGGCACCCATCTACATCCATTTTGTATGTTCGATTGACACATTTTTCAACCTGAAATTTTCAGATTTACATGCTTGCAGGAGGGCGCCCTTGGTGTCCAAACGACACGGTTTTTGGCTGAGATTTTTAGATTTGTTTGTTGGCAAGAGGGCGCCCTACTATACCTAATTTGTGTGTGATTTAGACACACTTTTGCTTTTCAGGTTTGGTTACCTACATAAGGGTGCTAAAGCCATTTTTGGTGTCTAAAGGATGTACTAGGGATCAATAGACCAACAACCCGTAAGTTAATTGTGACTACAAGGGATTTGGGGCCCTTATGTGTATATGGTCATAATTAATGGTTGTAGCCTAAACTCATGATGGTGGATTGGCATGGATCTATCAGTGAGTCATTGGGCAACTGGATGACGTGGCCCAGATAGGCTGCAGAGGTGTCCAGTGAGGTGTCACAGTGGTGCATGGGCCTTGGAGAGTATGAGGATACCTATTGGGCTCTCACTGGTGGATGCTTGATTGTGGTGCTAGTAGCCGTATGCTGTTGGTGTGATTCCTCATTCCTCTTTGAGATTGGTATATAGCTTGGGGGCTAGATCTGTTTGATCTAGGATTGTTGGGTTGGTTTGTCCACCATCCATTACCTTTTGTGTTGCTTGGTTTGGCATGCTTAGAATAAGAAGGCAAGTTTTGTGTACACAGACCACCATACTTTTAAGTATCTCTACACTCAGCCAAATTTGGAGGGCCGCCAAGCTTGGTGGGCCGAGTTGATGTAGAGATTTCATTTGGAAATTCACTTTCAAAGAGGGAAGGAAAATGTGGTCATTGATGCAGTATCGCAGATACTGCATCAAATGAGCTTTACTATAGTTGATAGTGATCTCATGGAGGAGATCAAGAGAGCCCAACAAAAGGACCCACATTGTCAGTGCGTGTGGCCTGAGGCGCGCAAGATAGTCGACCAAATGGAAGACCACGTCTATCGCTTCTATAGAGGGACACACCAGTACGTATCTAACATACACCATGAAGGAAGGTATGTTGTTGAGAAATGGAAAGGTATTCGTGCTAGATGTGAAGGATCTTCGTCGTAAGATACTTTGTGAATGCCATGATAGTCCTTGCGTAGGGCACCCTGGTATTGATAAGACCAGTGGGCTAGTAAGAAGGCGTTATTTCTGGCCACGATTGCAACAAGATGTAAGGGAGTACGTCCAACGTTGCATGGCTTGTCAGATGAACCAGGTCGAGAGAGTAAGTCCTCCAAACTTGTTGCATCCACTTTGAGATACCTACAGGAAGGTGGGAAAGCATCTCTATGGATTTTATTGTTGGTCTACCTAGGACCCAATTTGGGTTTTACTCCATTACGTTAGTGGTAAGTAGGTTTTCCAAGATGGCCCATTTCATTGCAATGACCATGATGGTCATGAATCCGCAAGTAGCCGAGTTGTTTATCCAGAATGTGGTGTTCGACCTGAAATTCAGCACGTTGCTTCCTTAGAGAAGGGTGACCTACTATGGATAGAGCCTTGGCATTTTTTCAGATCTGATTGCAAGTGATTTACATCTGATTTGGGGCTGTTTTTTTATGGTCTAAAAGTTTGTGGCAGCCTTAAGATTTTTGGGTTTTAAAAGCTGAATATGGTTCTATAGTGTTCGAAGGCTCGTCAGGAGTGTGGGTTTGACACGAATCATCAAGATCATGGAGTAATCTATATCCTCTACGAATTCTGATTTTTAGGTTTATTTTTTCCCCATTTTCCCTCTTTACGAGAAATATTACTTTGCGGTTATTTTTGTTTTGATTGAGAGACAAGAAAGAGAGAGAGTTTTCCTTTCGTATTTTTTCCCTACTATATTCATTATTGTAGATGACCATGTTGATATCCCTCTTAGCCCTCCAATTGCCCTTCAGTTGCCGCTTCCTCACCCTATGCCTAGCCCTGACCATAATCCAAATATGGTGAATGTGAGTTCACCTGTGGATGTCTCTCCATCTGTGCAAGCTCACATGGACAGGCAAAGATGCGAGCGATGCTCTCAATTGTAGCTAGGAGTTATGGTCATGTCCTTAGTATCCTCCACCATATCCATATTCATTTCCAACCCCTCCTTTTACACGTCCTATGTATCCTTCGCCCTATCCAAAGGACAAAGATATAAAGCCTACCTACTTTTTGGAAACCCCTCCTCAAAGGACTACTGATGTTGTAGATTAGTGATTGCACAAATGGGAAGAATACTACTCCAATTGAAGAAGGTTGGTGAGCGCGCTAAGTTGCTTATCATTTTATTGACTTTGCTGACCAGAGTGGTGCAAGTTATTGAGGTTCAATCAGGCTCCTTCCACGTGGGTTGATTTCAAGTGAGCTTTCAGAGCTCAGTTTCATCCTACGTGCGACGAATGCTGGGTTTTTGCATTGTCAAAGGCAATACATGGTGCAAGAATATTTCGATAAGTACAAGGAACTGCTTTAAGATACCAGAGGAGATTTCTGAATCGCTTGTGGTGCACAAGTTCATCTTTGGCCTTTATGAAGAGTTGAGACCTTTAGTGCTTAATGAAGGTTGCAAAACCTTTGAAGAGGCAGTTGCAACAATGCTCAACTTTGAAGGTAATGTGCACAACAAGGCTGAATCTGGGGTGGCAAGTTGGCCCCAGAAGAAGGGTTTGTGGAAGTTTGGCCAAGTTGGTCAAAAAGATTTCTTGCAGAAGGACCCTATCCAGATGCAATAAACTTTGAAGCATAAGTCAATGCCTCGTATAGCTTGTTGTGCTTATGACAAATCTCCCCTCACTCCATAGCAAAAGGAAACCACCAAGAAAGACGGATTATGTTTTTTCTCTCTTGGCAAGCATCTTTTCAAGGATTGTCCTTGATGCACGGGTGAAAAGCTCCATGTATTACAACAATGTCAAGATGAGAAAATTTCGGATGACTTATTGGTAAGGACCAATGAGGACACTAGATTTGTCATGACTATCTTGGTGCATAAGATTGTTCAAGAGGCACTAGGTCTTTTTGTCCTCCAAGGCGCATGAAGCCTATCAATTTCCAGATAGTGAGCTAATACACATGAGGGGGAAGTTGGAAGGCATGACGTGCTCGTATTATTTGATGCTAGTTCCTTACATAATATTATCAAATTATATGTGGTGAAGAAGCTTTGCTTAGCTATTGTTCCTTTTGAATATCGGTATATAGTTGAGATGCCAAATGGTAAGGGAACAGAGGTTTGGGATGAGAGTCTCTCGGGCTTCTTTGCCTATTCAAATGTATGTTGAGAAGTTAAACTTTGAGATTGCAAAATTAACTAAGTTTAATATTGTACTTGGTAAGCGGTGGCATGCGAGTAAGCAGCCCGCTATAGATTTCATTTCGCATGTGTATAAGTTTAGACATGATGGTATGTCTCATGTCTTAAAGGGGGAGAGACACCTACAAATAAAGAGAATGGACTTGTAGTATTTGTGGTTGTGTTATGTGAATGTTGATTTCAGTTTTGATAGTAATCAAAATAAGCACACGCACTAATGATCCACAAGCAACCTGATCGTTTTTTGCATCTTCTATAGCACATGTATTTGCAGTACATGTGACCCAACAAGGGAGTTGGCAAAGTCCATCTGCGCTTAGTTTAAACATATGCTAATTAGGGACAATGCCAGAGGGATTGTCACCTAGAAGGAATGTTGAGCATTGTATTGAGCTCAGTCCTAGGGGAAATCTGGTATGTAGGTCTCCTTATAGGATGAGCCTAAAAGAGGAGGAATTCAGAAGGATGTCGGAGGAACATCTCAAGTTGGGGTATGTCGGTCCTAGTTATTCACCCTTTGCCTCTCCTATTTTACTTGTTCAGAAAAAGTTGGTAGTTTTCGGATGTTTGTTGATTACAGGGGATTGAAAGCACAGATATTCGATGCCCATGATTGATGTTGCAACCATTTTTAGTAAGATAGACCTCAAAAGTGGGTATCGTCATATACAGAGATGAAGATGTATAGAAGACGGCCTTCCAAACCCATTTTGGGCATTATGAGCTTTTCGTTATGATGTTTGGGCTAACCAATGCATCACCCACATTCATGATGCTCATGAACAATGTCTTGTGTGACTCTACTGTGTTAGAAATAAATGACTACGCTGAAGTTAATCCATAGGTTACTTTGACCCAAAAGGTCGAGATTTGTGTAACCATGGGTATTTAGTTATTTAGGCCATCTTAAGTTTGTCTTAAGTTCAGTTGGACCCAATTTTGGTCATATAATGACTCGTGGGTCCTTAGGGGTCTAATTTTGTTTAGGGTCCCTATCTTGACTTTTGGGGGTGCCCTACATTTAGTAAGTGGTTAACCTTAGGGTTTGGTGGCATTTGGTCACATCCAGGTAGAGTACTTAGATGCTCATTGTGTATTCCATTTTATACAGTTTGGCTCTCCATTGCTCTTGTTGTTGTTTTCTCTCTCTCTCTTAGAGTTGGGCGCCCAGCCTCTTCTCTCTTGTTTCTTGTGGAGATTGATTGATAACTAGATCTTGGTGACTTGTCTCTTGCTTTCCTACATGGTATCAGAGCTACCGGATCTACAACAAGCTTGTTTGTTGGCGCCCTACCAGAAGAGGAGCTTCTCTGCTTTTTGTTGTGAAATTTCAGCATCTTGCTGATCTTTTCAAGTGGAGTTTGGATTAGCTTTTTTGTCTCTTTTCAGGTTGAAGGAGGGCGGCCATCAGAGATCTTGGAGGAGCAATTTTTGGCACCCAAAAATCAAAATCTCAAATCTGATTTTTATGCAACCAGTTTTCAGCAAGTTTTGTTTGAAGGGTGCCCAAAAATCTGCAACTGATTTTTGGTTGTGGTGTCTCCTTATCTTGCTGTTTTTGTTTTCAAGTTTGCATTTGTGTAGGAGGGCGCCCAAAATTCAGCAAACCCTATTCAGGGGTTAGGTCAACTTGTGGCTGGAAATTTGCAGATTCTCAGCAAGTAGTAGGGTGCTTTCAACAGCCCTATTGGAGTGTGTGTTGATCACACTATTTGGCTTCCTAATTGGGTTTCGGTGTAGGCTTCAATCAAAGCTATCCTAATTTTCAAGAAGCTGGTTTTTTTGTGCAGAAAGACAGCCATCTATCCATTATCTTCTGGGCACTTTGGTTGCAGATTGAAAGATATCTTGTGCTCCTACTTTCAGCTCTTTGTTTGCTGCAAATTTTTGAGTAGATTTGGTTGTGGAAAGGCTCTCTTTCCTATCTACTACAAGCTCAAATTTTGTTGGAGGTAATGGCTAAAGAATCGGAAGCTATCGGTTCTTTGTTTATTGAAGATCGGTTGGATGGCACAAACTACTCCTTGTGGAGTTACATGATGAAGAATCTTCTCATAGCGAAAGGGCTGTGGGATTTGGTCAATGGTGATGAGGAAAGGCCTCTGTCTTTGGCACCTCCTACACCTCGTGGATCATCATCATCAACATCATCTTCTCCATCTTCGGAAGAACAAAAGAAGTGGGATAGAAGGGATGCACAAGCACATTCTATGGTTGCTCTTGCTGTGAAAAGATCTATCTTACCTCATATTAGGTCTTGTAAGACATCTAAAAGTGCGTGGGATACACTTTATACTATGTATAAAGTCAAAAATAAGAGTGGTGTATCTCAGAAATCAGCTTTCTTTGTTGAAGATGCAAGAAGGGGATCAAGTGACCAATCACTTGACGAAGATCAAGGATCTTCGTGAGGAGCTTCTCAATATTGATGAGATAATTGAGGATGCTCAATTTGTTTCCATTACTCTCAACTCATTACCTTCATCTTATCTTCCATTTGTTTCATCTTTGAGTATCTCTCTTAGGGGACAGCAACTCTCCTTTAATGAACTTGTTGGGTTGCTTCTTCAAGAGGAGCAAACGAGGCAAAACTTTGCGGGTGACACTCAACAAGATCAAGCTTTCTTCACGAAAGGCAAGGACAAAGGCAAGTCCAAAGGAAAGGGGAAGTCTCCTTCCAAGGATGAGCAAGAGCCCGTTGGAGGTCAGGATGTCGACACTCAAAAGAAGAAGGGAAGTGCCATTATTGCAAAAGGTATGGGCACTTCATCAAGGATTGTAAGAAGAAGCTTTCGAAAGAGGAGAGTAAAGGAATTGATACTAGTGCTTCACTTGCTACTTTGGAGCAAAAGCTTGAAGCTAGTGGTGATCTCTTCAACCAAGACTATGCTTTTGTGTCTAATATTGCTTCTACTAGTACTACTACATCTATGAGGAATTCAGATTCCGTTTTGCAAGTTGCTGATTTTCAGCCCATTGAATGGGTGATTGATAGTGGTGCTACTCGTCATTTGACTTCTCACAAAGAAGCATTCACTAGATTAGTGAAAGTGCAAAATGGAAGCAAGGTACAATGTGCAGATAATGCATCTTATTTTGTTCATGGAATTTTGGAATTATAGCCATCATTCTGCCTAATGGTGAAGAAAAGTACATTAAGAATGTGCTTTATGTTCCGGGAATCAAGAAGAATCTTCTTTCGGTTTCAACTATGTTGAAGCAAGGACTAGTTGTTGAGTTCAAAGAAGATAAGTGTCTTGTCAAAGATCCTAAAAGATCTCTCTTGATTATTGTTTCAGGAACATTGCATGCTGGCTTATTCATTATGGATACCTATGAGCGACGAATTCCCTCTATATGTCTTGTTGCTTCTACATCACAATCATTAGAGTTGGCTGAATTGTGGCACGCAAGGTTTGGACATCTCAACTTTGCAAGTTTGAAGAAGCTGAAGACATTTAATATGGTAGAAGATTTTCCTACTATTGAGCAGCCGGAAGGGCATGTATGCGAGGGGTGCATACTTGGAAAGTTTCAAAGGAAACCTTTTCCAATTGATGGAACTATAAGGGTTCTTTGAAGACCCTACGCAATCGAGGAGGGGAATGGATATAGCCCCATCTCATATCTTGAAGGGGGACAGCCCACATAGTGTGAATGTTGAAGTTTTTCCAGATTTGGTACCATCTTCTATTTTTGGAGATAAGGGGCAGCAATCAACCAGTTTCGAACTTCCCAACACCTCATCATAGAGCCTAATGTTCGTCAAGAACTGCCATTGTTGCTCAAGATTAGCCTGCAGGAACTGTTGGACAACAAGGACCAGTTTTGGAAGATCTTGGACAGCCAAGTGCAGTGTCGAAAGATCTTGGACAGCAAATTGCAAGAAGAGACATGGCTGTTGGAGAATACGTTCGGTGCATTTCTTCGAGAAAAGGGAATTCTACATCAAATGACAACTCCCTATACGCCTCAACAAAATGGTGTTGCCGTGTGAAAGAATCGCACACTCATGGAGATGGCCCGTTGCATGCTCAAAGCAAAGGGGCTGCCTCACAAGTTTTGGGCTGAAGCGGTTATAACGGCAGCATACATAAGCAATCGTTGTCCTACTAAAGCATTGAAAGTATTAACTCCTTATGAAGTTTGGTACGGAAAGAAGCCTACAATCTCTCACTTTCGCATTTTTGGTTGTACAGCTTATGCTTTTGTTCCGAATAAACTTCGTACAAAGCTTGAAGATAAAGGAGTTAAAATGCATTTTTGTTGGCTATAGTAGTGAAAGCAAAGGCTATAGGCTGTTCAATTTGAGCACTAATAAGATTATTGTTAGTCGTAATGTGCATTTTGATGAAAAGAATTCATTGGATGTGGCCCCAACTCATATCTTGAAGGGGGACAGCCCACATAGTGTGAATGTTGAAGTTTTTCCAGATTTGGTACCATCTTCTATTGCTCGAGATAAGGGGCAGCAATCAACCAGATTCGACCTGCCAAACATCTAATCAAGTTTAGAGCCTAATGTTCAGCAAGAACCGCCCGTTGTTGCTCAAAATCAGCCTGCAGGAACTGTTGGACAGCCAGGACCAGTTTTGGAAGACCTTGGACAGCCAAGTGCGGTGTCGGACGATCTTGGACAACAAATTGTAAGAAGAGACATGGCTGTTGGACAGCCCAAAACAGTCCCACGGTGGCTGTTGTCGACTTTGCGGGACAGCAAAGTAAGTTCATTTTATGATGGAAAGACACGTGCCTCTACAAAATCAGTGGACTGTGCTGATTTTTCAGATTTTGCTCTTACATCTCATGGAGATGTTGCAGAAGAACCTGTTTTCTATGAGCAGGCCAAGGGAGTAAAATGCTGGGAGGATGCGATGCAAGATGAGTATGACTCACTTATGAAGAACCAGATTTGGGTTCTTGTTGATCTTCCTCATGGGAAGAAGGCAATTGGTTCTAAACGGGTATACAAAATCAAGTATAAGGCAGATGGTACCATTGAAAGGTACAAGGCAAGGCTCGTTGCCAAAGGCTATGCTCAGCAAAAGGGGATTGATTATGAGGAGACTTTTTCTCCTACTGCTCGGATGACTACCGTGAGGGTAGTAACCTCTTTGGCTGCCCACTTTGGTTGGCGTTTGCGGCAACTTGACATTAAGACAACATTCCTCAATGGTGATCTCAATGAGGAAGTGTACCTTCAACAACCTGCTGGTTTTTTGGTTGAAAGATAAAGTTTGTCTTCTCAAGAAGGCACTTTATGGACTGAAGCAAGCTCGGAGGATGTGGTATCAAAAGATACATGCCTACTTTTGTGATCGAGGATTTACTAATAGTCCTAGCGAATCTACTTTTTATGTCAAGCATACTTCAGATTATATCATCATTATTTTGCTTTATGTTGATGATATTATTATTACGGGAAGTAATGAGCAGCAGATTGATGCCATAATACTTGATCTTGGTATGGTTTTTGAAACCTCAGATTTAGGCCTATTGCACTTTTATCTTGGTCTTGAATTTGTACAAGAAGGTGCTGGAATTTTCATCTCTCAAGAACGCTGCATTGGGCAGATTTTGAAGCGGTTCAAGATGGAAGATTCCAAGCCGGTTGCTACACCTATGGAGACAGGTATGAAATTAAGTAGTCACGGTGATGGTGAATCATTTGACACTACTTTATATTGTCAAGCTATTGGCTGTCTCATTTACCTATGTAATTCAAGACCGGACATTTCTTATAGTGTCTCACTCATGAGTCAATTCATGCATGCCCCGATGACATCACATTGGAAAGTGTTGAAGAGGATCTTTCGATATCTTCAAGGAACAAGAAGTCATGGACTGGATTTTCCTACTTGCATGTTTGGTTGGTTTTAGTGACTCGGATTGGGGTGGAGATCAAGACACTAGACGCTCTACAAGTGGACATTGCTTTTTTTATGGTAATTCTGCAATTTCGTGGTCAAGTAGAAAGCAGCCCACTGTTGCTACTTCTTCTAGTGAGGCAGAATATAGAGCGATATTTTCAGCCACGACAGAGTGTTTATGGCTGAGAAGACTACTTGTTGACATGAAGTTTGGCGAGCCCTCAGACACTCTTATCTTGAGTGATAGTCAAAGTGCTATTGCCATTGCACGGAATCCTGTTTTTCATGCGAGGACGAAGCACATCGAGATCCATTATCACTTTGTTCGGGAGAGACTTCATGATGGCGACATTTTACTTGAATATTGTCCTACGGAGGATAATATTGCGGACCTCTTCACTAAGGCGTTGCCTAGAGTCAGATTTGAAGCTTTATGCAAAGCTTTAAATTTGATACCACGTGTTGGTTTTGTTACATAGTGAAGATTTCAGTTTTTGCATTGTCATTTAAGGAGGGTGTTAGAAATAAATGACTATGCTGAAGTTAATCCATAGGTTACTTTGACCCAAAAGGTCGAGATTTGTGTAACCATGGGTATTTAGTTATTTAGGCCATCTTAAGTTTGTCTTAAGTTCAGTTGGACCCAATTTTAGTCATGTACTGACTCGTGGGTCCTTAGGGGTCTAATTTTGTTTAGGGGCCCTATCTTGACTTTTGGGGGTGCCCTACATTTAGTAAGAGGTTAACCTTAGGGTTTGGTGGCATTTGGTCACATCCAGGTAGAGTACTTAGATGCTCATTGTGTATTCCATTTTATACAGTTTGGCTCTCCATTGCTCTTGTTGCTGTTTTCTCTCTCTCTCTCTTAGAGTTGGGCGCCCAGCCTCTTCTCTCTTGTTTCTTGTGGAGATTGATTGATAACTAGATCTTGGTGACTTGTCTCTTGCTTTCCTACATACTGCACGTTTGTTGTCAATTTTATTGACGATATACTGGTCTATCGTAAGGCGGTAGCAAAGCATGAGATTCAACTCTAGAACGTATTTGTCAAGTTACAAGCTTTTGCTTTGTATGGAAGCACTCATAAAATCGAGTCGTGTAAGACTCGTGTCGAGTATTTGGGTCACGTATTGACAGTTGAGGGTATTTCGGTTGATCCAGCCAAGGTGGTTGTGGTTAAGTGGCCGAGGCCTACTGATATACACTAGTTACAATGCTTTTTGGGCTTTTGTAATTTCTGTTGGCGGTTTCTTGGGAACTCTTCTTGGGTAGCTACTCTTTTAACGGACCTGTTATGGAGGAACAACACTATAGTTCAGTGGAATGTTGAAGTTCAACACAATTTTGAGAATTTGACGGAGGCAATGGCCACAACTCTAGTTCTCAGCTTAAGGAGGAACTTCCCTAGTTTTAAATTCTGAGGATCGAACTTGAATAAGGGTGGAAGAATGTCATACCCACGATTAGTCTCGGGTAGCATGTCCATGTTAGGGATCAGTAGACCAACAACCCGTAAGTTAATTGTGACTATAAGAATTTGGGGCCCTTATGTGTATACAGTCATAATTAATGGTTGTAGGCTTAAACTCATGATGGTGGAAATACAAGTCTTGGCTACAAGTAGCTCTCTATCAGCAGTCGGCGGACAAGAAGAAGGAAGATCGCGGCCAGTTTAACACATGTTTTGTTATTTTTAAGAAGATGTTCCAACCCACTAAGTTTCGAAACGTACTGTACGGAACGACCCAAAAGGGTCGGAACGGGTTTCTAAGGCCGCAAGTATGGGCATTTCATCAAAAATTGCAGGAAGCGGATTGCGAAGGAGAAGAGCAGGGAAACAAATGCTACCACCGTTACTTTGGAGCAGCAATTTGAGTCGCAAGTCAATCTTGTTGATCAAGATTATGCTTTTATGGCTTGCAAAGTTTTTAAGCAGCCGCAAGGTCATGGATGTGGTTTCAAGGGAACTCTTTCCAATTTGATGGTTCGGCAAGGGCTGAAAAATTTGAGCATTGAGCATTTGTTTGGGGAGAAGTCTTCATCCCTTGAAGAAACTTCTAATTCATCACATAACTCTTTCAGAGACAGCGTAGATGAAGCCATTATTGATGCATTTCTTGACAATGTCATAATTTTTTTGTTGAAGATGTGAACAAGCAGGTTCAGCCATCTTCTTTGGGTCATTTTCAGCCCAATATATACATCAAGAACAGTCCATTTTGCTTTGGGAACTGCCTGCGGAAGATTGTGGACAGCAAGGTCCAGTTTTGCAACACTTGGGACAGCCAAGTAACGCAAAAGGTAAGGCTGTTGGACAGCCCATAACAGCCCGAAGGCAGCTGTTGGAAACTTTGAGGGACAACAAATTAGAGTGTTGCTATGAAGGGAAGACACATGCCTCCTTAAAATCAGTACCTCATGTTGATTTTTCAGATTCTCCACTTATTTCTCATGATGATGTTGTAGCAATGCCTACATTATGTGAGCAGGTCAATGGAAATAAGGTTTGGGAGTACGCAATGCAAAAAGAGTATGGCTCTCTTTTTAAGAACAAGATCTTGGATCTTGTTGATTTTCCTCATGGTAAGAAAACTTTTGGAATCAAGTGGGTATCTAAGTTCGAAGACAAGTCTGATGGTCGACTTGTTGCCAAGAGTGCCTTGGCTGCCCACCATGGATGGAGTATGCATCTACCCGTCATTGTATTTGATACTTCATCATTATGTGTTCTCTTTCTCTTCTATGTTGATCATAATTGGGGTGGAGATTTGGATTGTTGGTGCTCTACTTGTGTAGAGATCTTTTTTTTGGCTACTTCGGAGTGCTCATAGCTCGAAGTATTTGGTGGCATGAAGTTCGGACAGCAGGTTGCATTGTCTATCTTTTGGTTCGAGAGCTGCTTCATGTTGGAGATTTTTCATCTCTCATATTGTCATGTTAGATGATATTGTACATATTTTTCTCGCATTTCCATTAAAGGAGGGTGTTAGAATATGTTAATGGATATGCTATGTTAATTAAAAACTTGTAGGCTACTTTGACCCAAAAGGTCGAGATATGTGTAACCATTGGTTAATTCTCTATTGGCTAAGTTAGCATTGGGCCCCAATGTAGAAACTCATGGCTCCAAATGGCCTTGTTAATGAAAGACCCTAACTTAAAAGTAGGGGGTTGCTGGTTTTTATTAAGTAGCTTGTTGGTGAAGTTAGGTTAAACCTAATGAAGTTTGTAGAAGAAGTTAGGTTATTTGGACATTGCCCTATGTGTGTTTGAGATTCGTTATGTTGAATGCTTTGTTGTTTGGTTTATGATTTCCTACAGATATCACATGGTTTACAATTCACCTTGGCGCATGTGAAAGTTTCTTAACACCACCTTCAAATTGAGAGCATAGATTTCATGGGACCCCATGAGCGAATCTGTCAATTGTGCTCATTGGGTGAGGTAGAAACAAAGGAACATTCTATTTTCAGGTGTCCACTATACTTATTACTTAATACTATGAGATCAAAGGTCAATACCACGTGACAAGCATGTCACACTGCCTTCCTTGATACATTATGAGGATTAGAGATGTGTCACACTAAAGCTTCAAAAGTCTTTTCGCTTACGTGATTATACAACTCGGACTCTGTGCCAAGAGCCAAATTACATCTTTCTTCATTACATGACGAGCCAGACATCCACGTGTTGATTCAAAAGACAACTCCCTCAACCGGTTCAAACATTGTACAAGGCAACATAAGGTACTTGGCAATTCTTTCCTCTCGACTTCCTTTCTCTATCTCAATCACCAAAATCTTCCTAGAAAATCCTCTGTTCAACTATAAGTTGAACCCATCTTCTGAATCTCAATGAAAACATCCACTTTCCTCATCAAGCTTGACAAGCTTAAAAGATTGAAAAGCTCTTCAAAATTGTTTTGAAACACGGTACCTGATAGCTAAACGTGATGCTTTGTTCCGACTTGCATGAGCGCATCAAGCACCTCATGTTCTTTGTGCGTGGGAAATGCCCTTCATCTAAAAAAAGGAGATTGGGAACCTTCAACATCATTTTTTTTTTACTTCATGCTTGATCCCTTTTTTATTGTTACCATAAAAAACAAGTTGGGCAAATTGACAGTAATTCACTAACAGAATGCTCGTTGGCCTCACCCATTCCCTCAACATCTGCAATTGTCTCCATCAAAAATGCAATCTTAGCATCAATCAGAAGATCAAACGCTTGGTCACTTTTAGCTTCCACATTCTTCTCTCTAGCTTTATTGGCTTCATGAAGGTTGTGTAAGGGAGTTGGCTCCACTTACCATTTCTTGAACTCACATACCCAAGGAAGAAACATGCTTTTTTGGGAGCAATGGTCAATACCGTTTCATCTAAATACTTGGCCAAAAAGCTCTGCAAGAACACGATGGTCAAAAAGGTCTTTCCAGTGCCTGGTGTGTGTGCCAAGGAACATCCACACCCCTCCTCACCAGTATGTTACATCCTAGAAATTCAAAGACTTTGAAACAGGGGTGCCGTTGTAGTCAGGTTTCTGTTTGCCTTTCATCCTGCTGTCGATCCAAGAAACATTGATCTATACACACATTCACAAGCACACGCGCAAGTGCACACCCCCCCTCCGAGCTGCCCAAATCCTAGACATGCAAAATCTTGCCTCTCTGCATAGCATCCAGCTGACAGAATTCACTCTATTAACAAGACCCGTTAGCAAGGCTAAAAAATCCTTTGATTGATTGCGTTTTGTATGTACGGAACACAATATACCTTTCATATGGATAACAAAACGATACATTCCATACCAAAATGTACGAAGTGGTATTGTATGCACACACACCCATAAATCTATGGCTTTAAATTATATAGGGAATATATAATTCTATATAGGATTGGGGGTTTCGTAAACATCGACAGGTCCTAGTAAGATTTAGCAACAGCATAGTTGCTCCCTTGGAAGAACAATCCCACTTGGCCCCCAACATGGGAACATGGAAGAAAGAGTGACAACATTCTCACTGCGGAGGAACACAGACCCATCTATTCCCAAACCATTCCTAGTCATTCCCCCTGCAGCTTCAGGTTTGAGACCAAATTTTTTTTCCCTTTTGTCGTTTTGGCTCCAAAATTTTGCTCGTTGGGCTTATTTTTTCCTCTTGACATATATATTTCTGTAATTGAGTGCTCAAAATTTAGTCTAGAGAGCTAAGGTATTAGAATCTTTAGTTTTTAAAAACTATGTGATAAAGTCACGTTCCCCTGTTCCCCTCTCCCTCATGAACGTTACAAATATCAATGTTAGGAATAAACCATTCTAGAATGGAGATTCATATGATTCTGTAAAAATTTTCAAGGAAAATGATGTTTTTCCAACTATTTCCACACCTCCCCCCCCCCCCAAAAAAAAAAGAAGACTAAAATTAATGCTCTGGACGACATTCCAACTGAAACGGTTTTGAAGCACAATAGCATTCTAGAACACTTGTTCCAAAAGTGTTCCTGAACATAGTGCAACTATGTCCACTATCAAGAATTCTTCTTTCTATAAATGATAAAATCAAACTACTAGTTACTGCACCAACTTTTGATATTCCAGATTCCGTGAGAAATATACTCAGGTTTTGGGAAATTTTCAAGAACTGCACCGGAGAGTACTCGAATAATCAACTTAATATGCAATTTTTAGTTATATCTTCAAGTGATGGCTTGGTTATGCTGTGGAAAGCAGAGTGAGAAGAACCATTAAGTTTTGACCTCAAATTTTGATTGTAAATAATGCATCCTGAATTTCCAACCATTTTCTTCCTGGGTTTTCCGAACATTTTCTAATGGTCGTCTGAAGGACTCAGCTTAAAATGGGCACTTCCAATGTTAAAGCATAGTTATAAAGTGAATAATACTTCTCAAATGATAAAGTACCTGTTTTACTACAAAAAAAAATCCCAGACTAATAATCAACCTTATTATTGATAAGCTACTATTGTCGTCAGTCAGTTAGCCATATCAATTTCCAAATGCTCTCAGAAAAGGTCTAAAAGTGTATACTCTGTTACATACCATACGTATTCTTTTTTTGTCAAAACCCTTCAGAAATACTTACAACATACTGGATAATGCATATATAGGGTAGAAGATAAAACTCATTCACCTGTACTAGCTTGTATAAATCTTCTTGATCCCTTTCAGAAAATGAAGGCCGAAGTTGAACTGCATCCTTGTGTTCTTTGTCTGCTGCTCTCTCAGAGTATTGTTGTTCAATCACACTTTCCCCAAGAAGACCACCCCTCACAAATCCATGTTCGTTTCCCCACCAAGCACCTTTCTCCTTGGACAATAACATATCCTCGCCAATTAACATATCAGTCCTCTTTGGATCATTATCCACCGAACCACCTGCAATTAGAAGACAGGTAATACATGCACTCATTTTGATGCAAACCACAGGAAACAATGCAAAAAATAGCCCTTAAGTCAATGTTGGAAAAGCTCCAAAGGATGGACCACTTTGATTTCAGATCAGGTTGCCTCCAGTGACTTTTGAGAACATTCTTTGGACATAAAAGCACAAACATTCTATCACCATATTTTGCAGCAAAATCTCACAGTTCCCAATATTTAATATCTTAATACATCATGCAGTTATCAAATCGTCAATGGCCTTCCAAAGGCTTACAATCCTTTACCAATGAAAATGTCTCTTTCAAACAGTTGTACCCCTTCACAAACAGGCACTCCCCTTCCGAGCATCAATGAAAGACCATTTGAATGCACCTAGTTGCTAGCAGCCTAATGAAGATGTCCCTTACAAACATTGCACCACTTCACCACTAACTACCTTTTACGAAGAGTTATGCCCCTTGGCCAATCAACAAAGTCCTCATGAAAGAGATGTACACGTACACAACTAATTAATGAATCTATTATCGCACACAGGGAACCCCTTGGGTTGAATACTATAGTATCTCCAATCTTTCACAAATGTAACTAATGATGGTTAAGAACATAACATCAAATTATGGATCTCACAACAGAGGGCATATGCTGAAAGTACACACAAAACATTGATGATGCATAGAAGACCACAGAAATGCATTTGCTGAAAAAGTAGCCTCAAAATTGAAAACAAAATGTTGCATTGTTGAACGGTGATGTGAATGTTATGAAAGGCTATGCATATGGACTAAGCATGTCACCTGTCATACATATAGAAACAATCATGCTAACAACTAGTTCCAAAGAGTGAAGAGAGCCATGATAAAACAGAAAGATCCATAATACGATGCAGTAAAAACGAAAGTGTGTAGCATCTTAGAAAGAACGTGACATCAATATGAGATCACCAAACAGGACTTAAGCTGATGGACAAAGAGCTTTACTAATGCAACAAGAATACCACATGTATAACCAACATAGCTAAAGATTAAACATAACAAAGTTACTGAAAACCAATCGATATGATTTCAACCATATGGACTAATGCTGCTGCATAAGAAAATAAAAATGACCCCATCGTGGTCAATAATACCATAAGGCAATAATTAAAAGGGCCACAGAATGTGCCAATACAAATATATGGTAAGGCAGACTAATAGCCCATGATTAATACATAATAATAGAAGTGACCCCTCAGTAATAATAAAATGCCCTAGTAGAGTTGCAGAAGGAACAACAAAACCACCAAGCTGAGAAGATAATTTGTAGCCATGACAATAAAATAGTGCCAGCAGTGGATCGCATGAAGAAATGCAACTGATGCAGATGCAACAAGGATGAAGATTTATGTCAGTGAATCATAACTAGGAAATACAGTGTACACCTACTGAATGACGTATACAATATAGGTGACACCAACAGCATATCTTCACAATAGTCCACAAAAGGGACGAAAGCAACAGCATGACAGAAACTAGCCCAAATAGGTCTTCCTGGTGCCCTAGCTTCTCCTGGTCGATTAAAAAATTTCCAGATTCTTTGGTACTCAACAATAAGAAATCCAATGATTTGAATGAAATGAAAATCTGATTACAGAGGAGAACTAGAGAAAAAAATTTAGGTTATTCTAACCAAATAGAAAAAAGTGAAACCAAAGAAAATTGGCACCCAACCTAGAATGCCAAGAAAGTGCTCTGATAAGAGATCAAGAACAAGATCAAGCTTAAAGAATCACATATATGAAAGCAGTAAACAAATGATCCACGACATAGCTTTGTCCATCTAAGAGTTGTATGCACATCAATAGCTAACAGGTGTATAAGATTTGTATGCACATCATCAGTGGATAACACATTATACTACAAAAATAACATTGACAAAGAAGCACACACTTTGAAATAATTAAAAGGCAGGGTAGTTACAAAAAGGAAAGTGGCAGTCAGACATGAAATGTTTTCTTGCTTGAGCAATGGCTTCTTAGACGTCAGCCACTGGTGGGGTGATCTTTAATCAGCTTTGTCTCACCAAAAGTAATCTCTTTGGTTTATGCTAACTAGAGTAAGCGTTCCCCAGTAAAATGTTTTTGCATACATGGAACAAAAAATGCCAGTTTCCAATCCAAATCTCTTGCGTTGCAGCATTTTCCAACGCAAAGCTCATACCTTGTGTGGTAGATCTTAGACCTTTTCCAGGAACTCCATATATTGGATGATGTTCAGTTTTCGCTAAACTCTCAGACATCAAGGGGTTCTGGCCACTACTACCCTGCAATTTTGCACAACACGGGTGAATGCAAAAACAGTAAAAGGTCAACCCCAAAATTGCCTTGCTTAGTAATATTGGACAAGGTCGTTATTTCTGCTGAAGTTCAACAATTTGTATAAGATATTCAGGAATGTGTGCACTTGGAGCAGCATGATCCATATAAGCTGATTTCAGTAGTAGTTTCAGATTGTTAACATGAGCATTATCAGAAGTATTTTCAGCCATCTTGAATGAGAAAGTTCTTTGTCAAACACATAGTTGTCATATCTTGAGTTTTATATAAGCTGATACTTTTACTTGACAACTCAACACGTAAAAAATTTGTGAATTGTTTAGGTCAAGCAAGATGATATCAAATAAATTTCCATCCTTGATTTTTCAGTTAGTGTCTGGTGGTTTAGCAAAAATATCATCCACGACTTTTAAAAGGTCTATCTTGATCAAGATTGTTGTCATCTTGTATTTCCACATATGGAATCCACACAACTAAATCTTTCAATCATTCTGAGGTTAGATTATGATTGCTTCATCATGACTGTAGTAAATAATGTTTTAGAATGTAAAGTAGAAAGTATTTGAAAATTTGTTGAATGCTAGTGTAGTAGATCTTGCTCTCATAAATAATATGTAAAATAATTTAAAAATCAAGGTGGCTTGGATACAATGTAGCTTACATAGTCTTGCCTTTGCAAAGCAAAGCCAAAAAAAAAACAATCTAGCTTTGCATAGACAAGAAGTGAATGAAGCATACCAATATAGCATTTAAATCAATTTGAGAATAACTTTGCACTGATTTCCCAAGTTCACGCTTTTTGTACCTGAGATTCAATTTTCTCAAACATTTTTCTCAGGCTAGACATAGAATTATGGACCACTAGACCATGATCATGCAGAAAACACAAGACCTACAGATCTAATACTAAAATAAGTCTTTCCAAAAAAAAAAAAACAGAAACAATTGCAAATCTCAAATGCAATTTCAAGGCTTACAGCCAACTTGAACTCAGGTAGTCGTTACCTCCTAAGAAGATGAAAAATGCAACAGATATTGATTTTGATGTAAATAAGTGGGCTACATCAGAGGAATGACAACATAACTAAATGAACTTCTACAAAGTATGTGCAGGGACTTCCAAACTAAACACACCATGACAAATGTTCATGTTATGAACAGACACAAATATATCTCTTAAGAGTTATGGACTCGGCTCATTACATTCGTCGCGTCCATTTACATTTACTTTACTTTATGCATAAGTAAGCCTTGGGCCCTTTTTTATTCATTAGTGACACTTAGACTATATGGTTGGCCTTTGGCCTTATTATTCATTATTAGTCCATTTGGACATATTACTGGAGAGTGGGGGCCTTCTTGGAGAGCGCACTATTTTCCCTCACAGTTGGGCCCTAGCCACCGGAAGCTTCCTTTTAGGGCTTCCTCTTGGCTATAAGTAGGGAAACTGTGTCATTTGTTATTCACCTGATGATATTGATCTCTCTCTTTAGCCTCCTTAATCTCTCTCTTTCCTGCTTTCTAGGGTTAAGTCTTGCTTATGTGTTGCTTTCAGCTTAAGTCTTGCTTATGTGATGCTTTCCTGATTACTGAATTTCAGATCTGATTTTCTGATTGGGTGCCCATTTTCCTTGCTGATTTTTTCTCTCTTTGCTGAGGGCTTTCGTCTCTTTGCTTCAGCAACATTCAGCATAGTTTGGAGGAGGACCAACTCCCATCAGAGCATTTTCCTTGGCGGAGCTTTAGCAGATAGTTAGCGGAAGTACTTCCGATAAATTTGGCGGCCGGAAAAAAATTTATTTATTTTTTTTTTGGGCAGCTTATTTCCGGCGCCCAAGTTCCAAATCCTTTTCAGTTATGGACTCGGCTCATTACATTCGCCGCGTCCATTTACATTTACAGTTACCTTACTTTATGCATAAGCAGGCCTTGGGCCCTTCTTTATTCATTAGTGACATTCAAACTATACGGTTGGCCTTTGGCCTTATTATTCATTATTAGGCCATTTGGACATATTACTGGAGAGTGGGGGCCTTCTTGGAGAGCGCACTATTTTCTCTCACAGTTGGGCCCTAGCCACCGGAAGCTTCCTTTTAGGGCTTCCTCTTGGCTATAAGTAGGGAAACTGTGTCATTTGTTATTCAGCTGATGATATTGATCTCTCTCTTTAGCCTCCTCTTCTCTCTTTCCTGCTTTTTAGGGTTAAGTCTTGCTTATGTGATGCTTTCATAGCTTAGCTCTAGATCAGTTGTGGCTCTATTCGTAACTTGGTATCAGAGCACTTTCCTGATTGCTAAATTTCAGATCTGATTTTCTGCTTCGATGCCCATTTTCCTTGCTGATTTTTCTCTCTTTGCTGAGGGCTTTCGTCTCTTTGCTTCAACAACATTCAGCACAGTTTGGAGGAGGACCAGCTCCCATCATTTTCCTTGGCGGAGCTTTAGCAGATAGTTAGCAGAAGTACTTCCGCTAAATTTGGCGGCTGGAAAAAAAAAATTTGGGCAGATTATTTCCGGCGCCCAAGTTTCAACCCTCCATTACCCATTTCCAGCTTGTTTGCAGGCTCTCCAGCGCCCAATTCCCTCGTCTCTTTCGTCCGTTCCTCCTTCCATTTTCAGCCCTCTTTTCCATTTTGTTGGCAGGCTGTCTAGCCGCTTCATACCTAATAGTGGTTTTAATAGACTAATTTGGGGTGACGACAAGAGTCCGCTCTCTCAAGTTTTCGTCTATTCCTTCCACTATCATTATGGCACATTCACCTACCCCGAGTGAGACTACTCAGGAAACCTTATCCGATCAGTTTCGTCGCATGAATGAGACCCTTTCTGGCCTCGTTCTTCGCTTCAATACCGTTATGACCAGCTTTGCTACTATGCAGTCACAGATTGATTCTTTACAGCCATGGTCCTGGTAAAGCTCCTGTTTTTCCTTCATTTGGGACTCCCCCTCCATTTGGATTTCCATCTTCCTCTGCTAGTCAGCCTGGTGGTGGATCGTTCATTCCACCTAACCCATCTCCTGGTTTCTTTTCACGTCCCCCACTTCCTGAGCCACACTTTGCTCGAGACTTTCATGATAGGGTACAGCTTGCTACCTATTCCAGTTCCTCTGACGGGAACTTATTAGAGAATTGGTTTGCTTGATACATATTTTCAGATCTACCCTACGACTGATCCTCAGAAGATCCAGTTGGCAACTTTACATTTAGATGGACGCGCCGCCACGTGGTGGCGAGTTTATAGAGCTGATCTTGATCGGGAAGGGCTCCATTTATGGCATACTTTTCGTCGTGACCTCCGTCATGCTATGATTGACCCTCAGTGGCTCGACCGCCAACGTGATACATTCCGTAGTCTCACTTAGACCAATGATCTTGCTTCTTATACAGATCAGTTTATGCAGCTTTCTTATCTTTTCACAGATCTACAGCCCAGTGAGCTTATTTCTCGTTACATTGCTGGGCTTCGTAGTGCTTTACGTTATGATGTTTCTTCCTTCCGTCCTCCCACACTTGTTGAGGCGATGTCTCTTGCCAGTACTTTACAGCATAAGTACTCTAACACTCTTCTTTCCCGCTTCTCCCGACCCCATCCTTCTGCTTCATCTTTTCCCGCTGCGTCCACCCATACACCTGCCCCTTCTGTTCCAGCTCTCTCCATTGTCCCTTCGTCTCCTCATCCTTCGACTCTTCGACCTGCTTTTGTCCGACGTTACACGTATGCAGAGTTCGCTGACCTTCAGCAGCAACGTCTTTGCTTTCATTGTAAGAGTCCTGACCATTTTGCCCGTGATTGCCGTCAGCCTCTCCCTACTACTACTGTTGTTTTTTTACCATGAGGGCACTACTCCAGATGATTCCGATATCTACATTCATATTTCTGATGAGCCTGACCTATCCTCTGAGCCTTCCACTAATTTACTTCTTGCTACTTGCCATGCTCAACTTGCCTATGCTACTTGGACAGGGCATCCTGGTCCTCGCTACATTCGGTTACGTGTACGTATTACAGGTCGTGAGTATATTACTTTAGTTGATACTGGCAGCACTCATTCTTTTATTAGCAGTTATATCACTTGTCGGATACGTGCTTCACCTATTCCTGCTTCACAGCCTCTCACAGTTGAGGTTGCTCGTTCCCATTCTTTTCCTAGTTCTCAGATGTTTTAGCGTTTACCATACCGCATTGGAGATTTTTCTGGACAGGCAGATCTTTACATCATTCCTATGGAGCGTTATGATCTTATCCTTGGTGCTGATTGGTTTGCATCTCTTGGAGCCGTTACACTGGACTTGACACATCAGACATTGACATTTGTAGTTGATGCAGTTACACACTCACTTGTTGGCATTGATTCTCAGGGAGACTTCCAATTGGTTACCAGGAAGCAGTTTATGCGTAGCCTGGCAAAGGCTGACGATGCAGCTCTTCTTTCCATTCAGAGTACATCTGTTGCTGCTTCACTTTCACCATCCCTGGGTCCTCTTCCTCAGGTTGATGCTACTTCGGATTTACAGGTTGTTGCTGTGTGCCTTGCGCCTATATGCCTTGATTCACAGATATCGTATTCAGTGGTCATTCCTGGTTTCATTGATATTCAGGCCGTATACCTTGGTGGTATTTCTACTATTGCTTTTGCGCATACTTCAGATTGCCCTCCTGGTTCGGTGGTTGGTGCAGTATCTTCTCCATTGGTCTCTATATCTCCATCTCTTGAGTCTGTTATGGCCGATGTTCCTGCTGATTTCTATGGGGTTCTTCATGGGTCCACGTTTGATGGTTCCCTTGCTATTGGTGATCAGGTTGTATCTTCTTTCGCTTTACTCCATGGATCTCTGCTTGAGGTTTGTGATCTGCCTCATGATATTTCTACGGTTCCTAACATGATTCATGCGCCTTTGGCCCTTACTGTTACACATTTTTCATCCGAGGATATTTGCCAGATGGTCACTATTACTTATCTAGGGTATTTATATGCTGGGATCTTTCTAGATGAGTACACGGACATCCTTCCGTCTCCTAGTGTTTCTACATATAGGTTTGTTGTAGTCCATGCCGATGGTATACACTTTTGGGTTCATGCGACTGATTCCTTTTTACCTCTTGATATATGGCATTCCTGGTTATTACATATAGCTTGGTTTTCATTTGGACCTGTTGATTGGTGCTGGTTTTTCCATATTATTGATCGCCTATGGTGCGGATATCTCTATGATTATGCATGTGGCTCTCTATTTGTTCCTTGGATTGTTGCCCATTGTCATGCTTGGCATATCCTGTTGGCTTGGGTTATTGCCTCCGTTCCAGCTACTGTTTGTCTGGGTGATCTTCAGGTTCCCTGTCATTTCAGGTTGCTCCATATCGCTTGGTCTCCGATGCTCAGTTGCCACTTTGTTCTGGTGTTCCGAGACCATCAGGGTACCTTGAGAGAATTCCTTCTCCTCTCTTGGATAGTTTTTGGGGATGTTGCCGCCATATACTTCAGTGTTGCTCATATGTGCTTTGATACTCATTCCCCACGTGGATATTGCTCCGATGCTTGCTACTCATGTTGCGGATCCTGTTCCTCGTTCCAGTGCATTTCTTCTATTCCTCACTTGTGTGCCTGGTGTGTACTTTGGGATTACACTTGCGGCCAGTTCCGATGGGTCATCCGATTCTCCATCCGTTTTTGGTGTATCCTATGATGGATTGTTCTACCTTCTCGGGCTTTTTGGATACCTTGGTGCTCGAGAGCTTATTACCCTGGCCAGTTCTCATTTACAACATGTTCAGCAGTGTTATCAGACCTCAGTTGATCGTCACCGCCGCCATGTTGAGTTTCAGCTTGGAGATATGGTTTATCTACGCCTACGGTTTGCACGTCATCATTTTGTCCAGGGCCATGCTTCTACTGAGAAGCTTGCACCACGTTATTATGGGCCTTATCGCATTTTGGAGGTTCTTAGTCCAGTTACATATCGCTTACAGCTTCCTGCTTCCACACGCGCCTGTGATGTATTCCATGTCAGTTTATTACGTGTTGCTATTGAGGATGACGCTCCTTGTGATGCTGAATTTCCTACTGCTCCAGAGTTATTTCCATTTTTACCTGCTGCTATATTACAGGTTCGTCTATACCATAGTTGACGCCGCCGGCAGATTCAGTTTTTGGTCCAGTGGGATGGCCGTCCTATTGAGGAGGCCACATGGGAGCCTATTGATGTCTTTTATCATACACCATCACTTGCGGATCAGGCTCGTGCTCTTGCTGCACTTGTTGATTCCTCTACATCAGATGTTGTTCTAGTTGTTGATGCACCAAGGCTTGTTGCTACTTGATCCAGTTTCTTTTCGGCAGCTGGGTCTTTTTCTTTTGTGCTAGGGAGAGTTATGGACTCGGCTCATTACATTCACCGCGTCCATTTACATTTACTTTACTTTATGCATAAGCAGACCTTGGGCCCTTTTTTATTCATTAGTGACACTTAGACTGTATGGTTGGCCTTTGGCCTTATTATTCATTATTAGGCCATTTGGACATATTACTGGAGAGTGGGGGCCTTCTTGGAGGGCGCACTATTTTCCCTCCCAGTTGGGCCCTAGCCACCGGAAGCTTCCTTTTAGGGCTTCCTCTTGGCTATAAGTAGGGAAACTGTGTCATTTGTTATTCAGCTGATGATATTGATCTCTTTCTTTAGCCTCCTTAATCTCTCTCTTTCCTGCTTTCTGGGGTTAAGTCTTGCTTATGTGCTGCTTTCATAGCTTAAGTCTTGCTTATGTGATGCTTTCATAGCTTAGCTCTAGATCAGCTGTGGCTCTATTCGTAACTTCAAGCAACATCGATAGGTACTTTTCTACTGACTATGGGAGAAAACCCTGTAGCAGGTTAACAATGTCAATGCTAAGGTCATACGTAAACCACTAAAAATTTAAAAAAGAAGTACTAAAAACAGTGGTGGGGAAAAATCTTTGTAATGTATCCAAGTAAAGAATAATACATGATATCTGCAGACCGCTATTCATCACATGAATCACATCACTACGAAGCAGTGCATGAAGAGTTTTACATCATCCTAACTTCATGCTTGCAATGTAAGAACTTTCCTCAAGACGTGATTCGTCGTTTCAAAACCACACTGCACCATACCCTGAAACAAAATCTCTAAACAGTAGTGAACTCTGCAACAGATATACAATAGATCATTACAATAATCTTACCTTCCTTGAGGGCGAGCAAGTTTCTTTACTTGTGGATGCTTTGAAATGCAAGGCTCTTCAACGTCATCCTCCCCTGATGATTCTGGATGTATCAATAGTGATGTAAGGAGTGGCTAACAAAGTGAACAAATTGAACTTGAGGGTACCTCAATGGCCAAAATAGACAGTAATGAATGAGAGTTATTCTTCAATTTGAACAAAGTACCTTTGCTCTCTGTAGCAACAGCCTGCTGTAAAAAGGTAACAAACAATAACAAACAATGTGTCAGAGCTCCAACTTGTGCACAATAAATAACAATGCTAACGCACTTGGGGAATCATGGTCAATAAGAACCGTACCACTTTGAGGTTCTTGAGGATACTGTCAAAGGCAGTTGTATTGAAAGTCCAGATACTTTCTGCCTTCTTTTGAGCGTCAACACCTATGCCTGTGTCAACATACACCTTAAATCACAGAAATCTACAAGAAAGAGAGTTAAAATTAGAAAAAATACAACAGCCACAAGCGATTTATTCTTTATATTATTAATAACCATATGTTTGGTAAGGTGAGCCCTAGTTACAGGTAGAGAGCTTGCACTTACATCTAAACCTGAATTGAAGGACACCACAAGCAGAAGATGGAAGGCTCATAGGGTGATCAATCTTTCTATCACAATGATTCATACTTATGTTGTTTCTTTATCACTGATACATGTACTGAGATTTACATTACATGCATTTTCTTTATAGTTGTGGAGACATTTTCATACGCTCCTACTTGCCCCACACACATGGTATGTACGTATTCGTCTTATATGCCTTTTGGCATGGAAAAGACATTAATAAAGCTTTCTTTCTTTCCCTCCACCTCTACAGCTTGATGCCATCTAGTTGTAAAGCTGACTCGGGTGCACCCAATGTGCCCTGTAAGACTCTAAGGGGTGATGCTCCCTATGGTCCCAGAGCAAGTTAGAAAGTCAAGGACTGAGCCTCCGACCTGTGGTGAGCCAGTCAAGTAGTCACAAGTCATGAGCTAGCTCTGGAGCTCGCGTCATGGCCTAGTCAGGAACCAAGTTGATTCTGCCGCCGGGTGGTTAGCTGCCGGTGCGAGATAGTTGCCGATCGTTTAGCTATAAAGGGCTATCGACCAGAGTTGGTGGGGCATGACTGAGGCAATGTGCTGCTTAATGGTGAAAGCACGGATGGTTGGATGGATGTTTCCCGTGGACTAATTCTATGATAGATTTGTGTGGGCGCGGCTAGGCAAAGGTCCTATGTCCGGTCTCAAGGGGAATGTGGCTTGAGAGAGATCCTCTATGTTAGCTTTGGTTGGTATGTTTTGTCTGTCGTGTGCTTGCTTGGACTCAAATGACCTGGTTCCTACTTGGCTCTCAGGTGATGTGAGCGTGCTAGTTTGAGGAGGAGATACTTTTATATTGAAGCTGACTTAATAAAGAAGAAAAAGAGAGTTGTGGGGCCCAGCCGACAGAGGGGAGAGTTTTCAAAAAGACAGAGGAGACAATCTGTGGGAAGTAGACCTCTTATCAGAATGGATGACCACCTTGATGAGTTATGGGCATTGACAGACGGAGAGGAGCAGGTTCAAGAATACGGCTCCCGCATGCATCAAGATGGTGCCAGATCCAAGTCAATTGAACAAACAAATCATGGCGGCGACCGAGGTATTTGATAGGATGGAAAGAGAGGCATTCAATCAAGAAGATGGTGAACAGGATGACGAAGAAAACCCAGAAACGGATTTGACGAAGTCCGACCTGAATGCCCTACAACAAATAGGGGCACTTGTGGCTTATCGTGAACATCTCATGACGACTCCTGCGAAAGGATCAAAGTTATTGTACCTAAAAGGCTGTATCCAAGACAAGATCATTCACTTCATGGTAGACCTGGGGCATCGCATAACTACTTGTCAAAAAGCCTGGCAGGGGAATTGGGCATTCAATGTGAAGAAAACGCGACCCCCTCAGGTTCTTCTCCTTCTTCTCGCCCGCATAAACCTCCGGTTGAAAACCGAGATTGGGTGAAGACATCAATTTGACTTGATTCAAAAGAACCTCCATTTGCTAATCTCTCATCTGATTACGATTATTCATATCATTGAGTGTCGTACTCAACTGCTGACAAATCACCATATAAGATGGCGCACCTGGATTCGCAGCTTGATTTAAAGTTTCTTCGGCCATCTCGATATATCTATCCTGGAAATTACTAAATTTAGTTAGTATCTGATTAACTCATAGTGAAGTACTGTTGACCAAAAACTGAATGAAATTGACTCCACTATGATCAAATCACTATTTTTAGTCAATTTCATAGACATTACAAGAAACTGGAAAAAACCAAAAATTTTGAGTTTTTGCACTTTTAATTTTTTTTTTAAATTTTATGTTTTCTAAAAATTCATAAAAAATCACAATCAGTTATTAAGCAATCGAAATCGAAAATTCGATTCATTGTTCGATTCTTAATGTTACTTCATTACTGTCCCTCAGGCATGCAAGACATGCGACATTAAACTGATTTTTTACTTTACGGATTTTTACGTAAAAATTCATTTCTACGGAAATTGTCAGCTATAAAATCCAGTTTTGTATCTAACCGTCAGAGTACATGCGTATGACCACTCAAAACAGATCTAAACTACTCATGCATGTCAGAATCACTCTGAGAAACCACATGCAGACATTCCATGCAAGCATAGTACCTCAAAATAGGACATTGTCATGCATGCAATCAGAACAATTGGAAATTTTACCAATTTTGCTCACAAAATTGCAAAACTTCAGATGCTCATATCTTTGGCTACAGGACACCAAATTGGGTGCTGTAAAGCTCAATACAGAGGGACACCCAGTGAACAAGACACTTGCCACGTCAGCCTGCCACCTAGGACTCACACGTGCGAGTTCAGAACAGCCAATTAAGCTGTAGGAGGGCGCACTTTTTCAAGACCTATATGTCAAAAAACATGCAAACACTCAACCAAGCCTAAAAGTGATCCAAACAGTCTTAAATGGTCTCTAAGAGTTCCATGAAGCCTTCATACAGATCCGATGAAGCAGTATGGGCTGAGAACCATGAATTCTTGAAGTCAAAATTGCTACAAACTTGATGGAATTATAACATAAGCCTACCCATCAATTTACAGATCTGATAGCTTGTTGGGAAGGTAAAAAGGAAAACAAATCATGCTGGAAAAAATCCAAAATGATCCCCTTATGGATTTAGAGAAATCCATCCCTCAAAGTTCACCAAAATTGGTCAATTTTTGACACTTTTTGACTTCCTACAAACCCAATTGCTGGAATTCTTGGCTCTAACTTCTAGGACAGCTTCAAAAGACTATGATTCATCTTTTCCCAGCTTCAATTGATGTTCAACAACCTCCTACCATCCAATTCCATGAAAGAACAAGCAAAAATCATGAATTTTAGCCCTTTCTTGGTTTTTTCACCATGCACAATTGGAAATTAATGGCAAGAACGTTTTCCAAATCCACATGCAATCCAAAATACAAAGTTATAACCAAACAATTGATCTGATCTTGCTGGATTTTGAATTCTACCCTCAATTTTGTGCCAATATCATGGAAAACAAGCCAAATTTGGCCACAAAAGAGCCTAGAATCCAAATACATGGGAAGATCCAACATGCAACCTGAATTTCAACTACTTCAAAGTGAAGTAACTTGCTGGAAATTTCAGATCCTTCACTAGTTTTGAGCTACACATGCTAAAACTCCAAAAAAGACACCAAAATTGATTTCCTAGCACAATTCTCCATAAACCCTAATGAATTTGAGAGAGATATGGAACATGCAAATTGAATTTGGGAAGATCCACCAACTTGCAACCTTGCTCCTCTCCTTGGATGAGATTATTAGTTGAATACCACCAAGCTCCAATGAAAAGCACCAACTCTCCAAGGCTGTAAGCCTTGCTCTGATACCACTATAAGGGAAGCTCCTTAGATCCTGCTTACAAATCCTAAACACAAAAGGATAACACACTGTGGAGAAACCACCCAACCAAGTAGAAGCATCCAATCAATCTCTAGAAGCCTCACCCCCAAGCCAAGGAACAAGAAGCATGATAGTAGAGTGAGAGCCTGGCAATGAATCAAGAACCATGATGAGGAGTAGGGCGAGTTTGGACCTCTTATATAGAGCCAAAAGCATCCTGGGCACATAGCCATGAATAGCCCTATGTTCCCTATACATAGATTCACCTAGAATAGAGTCCTATGCATGGACCAACTATTCATAGAATTGCTATTGATAGCTCTACACATGCATACAGTCTCATACCTTGTCTAAACTCCATTTAGTGTGTTCTGGGCCTCACAAGGATATTAGTTACTTTCGAGTCACGTCCAGTATGACGTGGCATAACTAACGGCTTGTTTCACTGGAGTACCGTGTATCCAAAACTAGGAGTATATTGTATCGTATGTACTGGTCATGGACATAACACCACCCCTATACTTGCCCCTTCAGTTCCAGCTCCTTGCATTGTCCCTTCGTCTCCTCGTCCTCCGACCCTTCGACCTGCTTTTGTCCGACATTACCCGTCTGCAGAGTTCGCTAACCTTTAGGATCCTATATCACACAGTTTGAGCGAGTTGCCTGATTTACTTGAGATAGTTATTGATCTACCTGAGCTCGTCATTGTATCCCATAGTGAGTCAGAGTCACATATACAGGTTCCTACTGATGCTGATTCACATATACACGTTGCGGCTGATATGGTCCTTGATACTGATATAGCATGTTGTGATTGATGATGCTATTCCATGCTTTGCTATTGTTGTTGAGTACTTTGATGCTACTCGTGTTCCTGAGCGCCATGCTATAGATGTTGTCGCCTATGCTCCTTATTTTGATATTATTCATGGGTCTACGGTTTCAGATGCTTTGGCTACTCCAGTAGATCTCCATATGGCATACGACTGGTTCTCTTCACTTGGTACTGTTGCTATGGATCTCTCTCAGCGGACACTTTCCTTTACTCATGCTGGTCAGCATCATTTACTTGTTGGTATTGATCCCAGGGTGACTATCATGGCCAGTATACGTTGCGGCTGATATGGTCCTTGATACTGATATAGCATGCTATGATACTATTGATGATGTTGTTCCATGCTTTGATATTGTTGTTGAGTACTTTGATGCTACTCGTGTTTCTGAGCGCCATGCTATAGATGTTGTCGATTGTATACTCACTAGCTGATTTTGCTGATACCTGTCTAGATGAGTATGCATTTCTTCTAGATGCATATTTAGGCCAGAACTTATCAGTTGATGCTTCTATTATTCTAGATGCGGGGCGAGAGTATAATGCTTTAGTGGATACAGGCAGTACACATTCATTTATTAGCAGTTACATTTCCACCAGGGTTCGTGCTACACCTGTTCCAACTTCCCAGCCTCTCAATGTTGAGGTTGCTCGTTCCCATTCTTTTCCCAGTTCTCAGATGATTCAGGGTTTGGATTATTGCATTGGTGATTTTTCTGGGTCAGACAGATTTCTACATCATTTCTCTGAAGCACTATGACATTATTTTTGGTGCAGACTGGTTCTCTTCACTTGGCACAATTGATGTGGATCTCTTTCAGCAGACACTTTCCTTTACTCATGCTAGTCAGCATCATTCACTTGTTGGTATTGATTCCCAGGGTGACTATCAGTTGGTTACTGGGAAGCAGTTTATGCGTAGCCTGGCAAAGGCTCAGGATGTAGCTCTTCTTTCCATTCAGAGTACATCAGTTGCTACTTCACTTTCATCATCCGTGGGTCCTCTTCCTCAGGTTGATGTTGCTCCGGATTTACAAGTTCTTGTTGTGTGCCTTGTGCCTATATGCCTTGATTCGCAGATATTGTATTCAGTGGTCATTCCTGGTTCATTGATATTCAGGCCGTATACCTTGGTGGTATTTCTACTATTGCTTTTGCGCATACCTCAGATAGCCCTTCTGGTTCGGTGGTTGGTGCAGTATCTTCTCCATTGGTCTCTATATCTCCATCTCTTGAGTCCGTTATGGCCGATGTTCCTGCTGATTTCTATGGGGTTCTTCACGGGTCCACGTTTGATGGTTTTCTCGCTATTGGTGATCAGGTTGTATCTTCTTTTGCTTTACTCCATGGATCTCTGCTTGAGGTTTGTGAACCGCCTCATGATATTTCTACGGTTCCTTACATGATTTATGCGCCTTTGGCCCTTACCAATACACATTTTCCATCCGAGGATATTTGCCAGATGGTCACTATTACTTATCTAGGGTATTTATATGCTAGGATCTTTCTAGATGAGTGGCATCCTTCAGTCTCCTTGTGTTTCTACATATAGGTTTGCTGCAGTCCATGCTGATGCTATGGATATATGGCATTCCTGGTTATTACGTATAGCTTGGTTTCCATTTGGACCTGTTGATTGGTGCTGGTTTTTCCATATTACTGATCATCTATGGTGCAGATATCTCTACGATTATGCATGTGGCTCTCTATCTGTTCCTTGGATTGTTGCTCATTGTCAGGCTTGGCATATCCTGATGGCTTGGGTTATTGCCTCCGTTCCAGCTACTGTTTCTCCAGGTGATCTTCAAATTCCCCATCATTTCAGGTTGCTCCATATCGCTTGGTCTCCGATGCTAAGTTGCCACTTTGTTCTGGTTTTCCGAGACCTTCAGAGTACCTTGAGAGAGTTCCTTCTCCTCTCGGATAGTTTTTGGGGATGTTGCCGCCATATGCTTCAGTATTGCTCATATGTGCTTTGGTACTCATTCCCAGCTACACGTGGATATTGATCCAATGCTTGCTACTGATGTTGGGGATCCTATTCCTCGTTCCAATGCATTTCTTCTATTCCTCACTTGTGCGCCTGGTGTGTACTTTGGGATTACACTTGCGGCCAGTTCCGATGGGCCATCCGATTTCATGATGCATTGATTTCTTGGACCTTCTGGAGCTTTTGGCATGCTGCTCGTCTCGTGATAGGGGCCTTGAAGGTACCGTGTGCCATTGCTACTTCTCATTCATGGGCCTTATGGATACCTTGGGCTTTTGACCATGATGGTGCAAATTTCTCCATTTTAGCTATCCTTTGTCGGGATGATCTCTTTATGATCCATGTTTCCTGGCACATCGCTTGCTTTTCCATGCTATTACAGCGTGCCTGTCATCCTACTTATGTTCCTACTCCTTGGTGTTGGTCTTCCGATGCTGCTATCTTTTCTTGGGGCACCTACATCACTGAGTTTGCACATATGGTTGATGGTTACGTGTATGATGCGACTATTCGCGATGAGTGTCCATCTCTTTTTCAGTTTCCTTATTGGCTTCTCGTTGCTGATGCAGCTCTACCTTCTCGGGCTTTTTGGATACCTTGGTATGATGTCCCTATCTTTTGGGCTGATCCTCTACTATCTTGGGCATTACGAATACCTTGGCATTCCTAGTTGCTGCTTGATCTTCTTCTGGTTCCTTGGCATTCCTGGTTGTTCCATATTGGTTGGTTTCAGATCCCTTCGTCGCCATGATGTTGATCCTGAGCTGTTCCTTTTCTTACCAGCTGCCATTCACCAGGTTCGCCTTCACCATAGTCGATGCTGCCAGCAGATTCAGTTTTTGGTCCAGTTGGATGGTCGTCCTATTGAGGAGGCCACATGGGAGCCTATTGATGTCTTTTATCATACACCATCACTTGCGGATCAGGATCGTGCTCTTGCTGCACTTGTTGATTCCTCTACATCAGATGTTGCTCTAGTTGTTAATGCACCAGGGGTTGCTGCTATTTGATCTAGTTTCTTTTCGGCAGTTGGGTCTTTCTTCTTTTTATGTCGGGGAGAGTTATGGACTTAGCTCATTACATTCGCCGCTTGCATTTACATTTACTTTATGCATAAGCAGGCCTTGGGCCCTTTTTATTCATTAGTGACACTTAGACTATATGGTTGGCCTTTGGCCTTATTATTCATTATTAGGCCATTTGGACATATGACTGGAGAGAGTGGGGGCCTTTTTGAAGGGCGCACTATTATCCCTCCCAGTTGGGCCCTAGCCACCGGAAGCTTCCTTTTAGGGCTTCCTCTTGGCTATAAGTAGGGACCGTGTCATTTGTTATTCAGCTGATGATATTGATCTCTCTCTTTAGTCATAGCTTAAGTCTTGCTTATGTGATGCTTTCTTAGCTTAGCTCTAGATCAGCTGTGGCTCCATTCGTAATTTGCCCCAAGTAAGTGTAGACTTTTTGACACCATTGTCACCCCTTCAGCCTTGTATGCAGCAGAGATATGGTGTACAAGCCTCTCCTCTTCACATTGGGCCAGCATTGCACGATTGCAGACCGCCATGTTAACTCGCATGATTTGGGCGAAACCTTCTGTTCCACATGAGATCATTCTTGCTGAGTTTGCCACCCCCCCCATCCAAATAGAGGCAGCCTTCCAGCTTATCACGTACATCCAGAGAGCTTAGGCACTTCTTGATACAGAGCAGAGATATACACGGCTTGCACTCATGTCCTCCCACCACCTCAGGCTCACGGATGCCGGTTGTCATGGTTCTCTCAGGCATCACATTTCCTCATGGAGGCATTTGGTATCACTATCACTGATCTCTCCCCTCGCGTACACATAACAAAACATTAGACGGTTTTTAAATAGCATATTTTGACCGTACTTGGCGACGCCAATTGGGGGTTAAGCCTGATTACTACCGGATTCACTTTTTGGAGCAGGATACCGTTGAAAATCTAGTTTTACCTCGATATTTGACCTCATTATCATCACACAGTCTCCGTTTTAGAGTATCCTCACACTGTTGGCTATGCTTGGTCAAGTAAAAAGCAGCCCATTGTTGCTACTTCTTCTAGTGAGGCAGAATATAGAGCGATATTTTCAGCCACAACGAAGTGTTTGTGGCTGATTGTTGACATGAAGTTTGGCAAGCCCTCAGCCATTCTTATCTTGAGTGATAGTCAGAGTGCTATTGCCATTGCATGGAATCCTGTTTTTCATGCGAGGATGAAGCACATCGAGATCCATTATCACTTTGTTCGGGAGAGACTTCATGATGGCGACATTTTACTTGAGTATTGTCCTACAGAGGATAATATTGCAGACCTCTTCACTAAGGCGTTGCCTAGAGTCAGAGTTGAAGCTTTATGCGCTTTAAATTTAATACCACGTGGCGGCTTTATTACATTGTGAAAATTTCAGTTTTTTTGCATTGTCATTTAAGGAAAGTGTTAGAAATAAATGACTATGCTAAAGTTAATCAATAGGTTACTTTGACCCAAAAGGTCAAGAATTGTGTAGCCATGGGTATTTAGTTACTTAGGCCGTGTTAAGTTTGTCTTAATTTGTGATGAACCCAATTTTGGTCATGTACTGACTCGTGCGTCCTTAGAGGTCTAATTTGGTTTAGGGGCCCTACTGCTTGACTTTTGGGGGTGCCCTACATTTAGTAAGTAGGTAGAGTACATATTGGCTTATTGTGTCACATTTTTCAGTTTTGGCTAAGCATGCTCTCCATTACTTGTGTTGTTGTTCTCTCTCTCTCTCTCTCTCTCTCTCTCTCTCTCTCTCTCTCTCTCTCTCTCTCTCTCTCTTCGAGGAGGGCGCCCAGCCTCTTCTCTCGTGTCTTGTGGAGATTGATTGAGTTCTATTCACGTATGGAAGTAGCTACTAGCTAATGTCACTGATGATATCAGATAGATCATAGCTAAAACTGCAGGCAACAGATGGATCAAGAACCCTAAACCACAGGTGACACGTATTGTTAGGTAACAAGACTCGGGAATTGTAAGTTCGAAGTTCCGCATCAAAATTCAAATTTCATTATCCATTAATCAAGAACTCGGAATTATAATCAACATGTTACCCATTAACGCCAAGAAAGCACTTGTTTTTGACAAATCGAAGGGTAATTAAGAGAGGGCGGCGGGACAAGGGGGGGAAGAAGTTAGAACCCCAAAACCGATTCGACGGTTCGAACCTAGAGAAGCTGATTCTTTCCCGATTCAAACACGGTTCGAAAAGTTAATTCGAAAGGTACCATAAAACATTGGCAGCAGGCATGATGACAACTTGCTATACCATTTCACCAGTTTGTGACTACTTTGTAGATGGATCTATTTTTTAGTACTTCAATATGTATGTATTTTCTTTATTCTTTTGGAGACGTTGATATGCTCCCATTTATAGACACACTTGACATGTACTTTTTTGTCTTATATGCCTTTTGGCATGGAAAAGACATTAATAAAGTTTTCTTTCACATTTTGGCCAAAATTATATCATGTGTCCTGGGTATCTAGCATAAACACATAAATATGTGAATAAATCAAAAACCAAAAAATAGCTAAGACTCAAGAAAATGGCTATAAAAAAAAATTAAAACCAAGATACAAAATAGTGGAAAAACCTAGAACTTTCCTCACATTGAGATACTAAAGATGAAGGCACATTTCCAATCTTGGGATACAAATCTTTCTAGCCACCCCTTTATCATAAATGACCATGTTTGAGATTGAGACGAAGTCTTAGCACAACAATCTTGCCTATCCAATGAAACACAAAGACCAAAGGCAACCTTGGGTCATTTCGTAGTGGCATACATATTCATCAAGAAATCTTGGCACCACAATGCCATCATTCATTCATTTTTTGTCGTATATTTTTATTGAGAATTGTCCCATCATTTGACACCTTCAAGTATGCCCAACAAATTACCAAAGAAAAGCTTCCTAGTTTTTAGCTTTTTATACTAACTCTACTAATTTCTTGAACCTTGATCAACTTCAAATCTATTGCATGTGTTTTTAGTACATACAGTAAGCTTATAATATACATGCCTTTGGTTGTTTCAAAAAAATCTTGCACGCCTAAAATTCATAAAGTGGTTGCACGTACACAATTTCGTCACAAGCCTTTTCAAAAAGGTCATTAACAATTCGAAATAGTCATACACAAATCAATCTCTCAACTCCGTTGTTGAGAAGTGCAACCCATTTGCCCCTTATCTAGCTTGTGTCCCTTGAACACTTTGTTACTATCCTTTTCTATTCCCTCTGATAAGCCTCCAGTTCCTAGAAATGGCAATTCACAATTCTTGAAGAACTTCAAGAAAATATGTCATGTGGTCCAGCACAATTTTGGCATAGATATTGTAAAGTCCTACACACAGGATACTAGTCTAAGCATACCAATCAAAGCAACAACACAAGGGAACAGGTGGTGGATAAACCAACCCAACCAAACCTAGATCGTATGGATCTAGCCCCCAAGCTATGGATCAATAACAGTCATGGAAAGAGGAATCACACTAGCAGCATGCAGCTACCAATCACATAATCAAGCATACACTAGTGGGAGCCCAATAGGTATACTTATACCCTCCCAAGGCCCATGCACCACTAGTAGTGCACTGTGACACCTCACTGGACACCTCTGCAGCCAGCCTATCTGGGCCATGTCATCCAGTTTCCTAATGACTCACTGATAGACCCATACCCACTCCACCACCCTGCGTTTTGGCCTACAACCATTAATTATGACCATGTACACATAAGGGCCCCAATTCCCTTCTAGTCACAATTAACTTACGGGTTGTTGGTCTACCAGTCCCTAGCGTGGACACGCTACTCGAGACCAATCATGGGCATGACAGATATACTTTAGCACATACACTCTTATATCAACAATCTAAGTCATTTCCCAATTTTAATCAATAACCTTCTCGTCGAGCAAAGGAATGAGTCCATGGAACTTGTGCATTGACTTGATTTTGCTTAGATCTCCCTTTGTTACTTACTTTTCTTGTTTGATGTTTTGGTGTAAGCAATGGGCAGAGTTTGGTAGGATATCCCACACTCTTTCATGTGGCTCAAACCCTCAAATCCAACACTAGAGATAATGCACAAATTGCATATTTAGTGGCCTTTGCACTCACTCAAACAGCCCAGCAACCCATGTCAACCAACAATAATAAACCCATAAAAGAACAATGACAAAAGATATTTACATTGAACTTGACTTATTCAAAACACTACTACAAGCATGAACAAGCAAAAGGCAACTTTTGAGCCCTAAAGTGGGCAAGGTACCTGAAGTGTCTTGCTTATTTTTCACTTTCAAATGTTGCTTAATCCCTTGCTTTTCCTTCCCTAGACCGGTGCCCTCTTCCCAACCCTGCAAGGCATCAAGGTTAATAAGCATGTACCTCAGAAATATTTGAAAGCTTGTAATACAAAAGTTTCAAAAAAGAAAAAAGAAATGCAACAATCCCGCAAGTAGCAAATTCATCGTAAGTTATATTTGTTATCTAAAGCTCCTAAGAATAAAACTTCTTCATTAAAAAAACTCACAATAAAATGAGTGCATATTATTGGTCATAACAATCGTTCCACACTTTTTACTCAAAAATTCATGTAGACAATTTCATGGTATGCCTTTTTAGAAAGTCATTAACCAATCTATGTAGTCATCTACAAATCAATCCATCAACTCCCTTGTTTTCGAACTATAACCCCTTGCCTTCTAAGTTTTGCCCCTTGCCTAGTGTTATGCCTCTAACTAACTACAATTAGTCAGTGTCTAGCATCGGATGGGGGTTATGGCTATATAGGAGGTCTTGTGACATTAAGTTAGACATTAGAATAAGTCGGGGCCATAGTTGTGTTGAATCGCGATTCATTGAAAGAACCGCGATTCGAAAGACTTTTTCGAAAAGGTCCGGTTCGAACCGTTTTTGACTGTTCGAACCGTCTTGGTGATTGTCACTAGGCAAGGAACCTCCCCCATGGGGTGCGCTATGGTGAAATGGGACGCCATAGCTACTACTTAGTGGATTGATCGATGACGCCACTATTGTCTCCCAGGCTTGGGGTGATCACAGAATTGAGATCCACGTCTTGGTGGTGTGCAGCCTCTCTCTTACATCAGATGAAATGCACTCGCTAGTTGACCAAATTAGCCAAAGTTTGTCACCTTTTAACATATTTACATCTTTCAAGACATAGTCCTTTGCTTGTTTGCCTTATTTTAGGAGTTCAATCATGGCTTTCAAATCCTTACCATTGCCATACATGTCCCTAATCATGGAGAAGCTCACATGGAAAGCAATAGAAATGTGATGGACCTAGGCCTCCTAGAAAGGCATTAGCTACCTTGTTATCTTTTCCTAGATAGTGAAGAAATTGTAAGTGGAAGATATTCAAAAAGTAGCCATTTCAAATGTTTTCCTCTAATCAGCTGTTGTGTGGATTATGCAAATCTAGAAAGACAAGGACAGGTCCCGTAGTTAAAGTATGTTTGAGCTTGTCAAAGGCTTCTTGTTCTTTGATATCCCCATGGAACTTGACTCTCTTTTTAGTGAGATCATGAGAGAAGATGCAATATGAGGAAAACGATAGATGACTCGTCAAAAATAGAAATGTCATGACAACTATTTTATGAATGCTTAAGTCAAGTTCATCCAAGGAACTAGAAGAAGATCAAGCAGCAACTAGGAATGCCAAGGTATTCGTAATGCCCAAGATAGTAGAGGATCAGCCCAAAAGATAGGGACATCATACCAAGGTATCCAAAAAGCCCGAGAAGGTAGAACTGCATCCAGCAACGGGAAGCCAATAAGGAAACTGAAAAAGAGATGGACACTCCTCGCGAATAGCCACATCATACACGTAACCATCAACCATCCGTACAAACTCAATGATATAGGTGCCCCAAGAAAAGATAGCAGCATCGGAAGACCAGCACCAAGGAGTAGAAACATAAGCAGGATGACAGGCACGCTGTAATAGCATGGAAAAGCACGCGATATGCCAGGAAACATGGATCATGAAGAGATCATCCTGACAAAGGATAGCTAAAATGGAGAAATGTGCACCAGCATGGTCAAAAGCCCAAGGTATCCATAAGGCCCATGAATGAGAAGCAGCAATGGCACACGGTACCTTCAAGGCCCCTATCACGAGAAGAGCAACATAAAAGCTCCAAAAGGTCCAAGAAATCAATGCATCATCTAAAAAGACATGATGCATAAAAACACTAGCAACAAATCTAGAAATAGTAGAGGCCTCGACTGAAAAACTATAGCCGAAAAACTCATCCAAAAAGACCTCATATGGACATACCAATCCATCATAGGAAAAAACCAAAAACGGATGGAGAATTGGATGACCCATCGGAATTGGTCGCAAGTGAAATCCCAAAGTACACACCAGGCGCACAAGTGAGGAATAGAAGAAATGCACTGGAACAAGGAACAGGATCCCCAACATCAGTAGCAAGCATCGGATCAACATCCACGTGTAGCTGGGAATGAGTACCAAAGCACATATGAGCAATACTGAAGTATATGGCGGCAACATCCCCAAAAACTATCCGAGAGGAGAAGAAACTCTCTCAAGTACTCTGATGGTCTCGGAAAACCAGAACAAAGTGGCAACTCAGCATCGGAGACCAAGCGATATGGAGCAATGCCATATATCCATAGCATCGACACGGACTGCAGCAAACCTATATGTAGAAACACAAGGAGACTGAAGGATGCCCGTATACTCATCTAGAAAGATCTCAGCATATAAATACCCCAGATAAGTAATAGTGACCATCTGGCAAATATCCTCGAATGGAAAATGTCTAACGGTAAGAGCCAAAGGCGCATGAATCATGTAAGGAACCGTAGAAATATCATGAGGCGGTTCACAAACCTCAAGCAGAGATCCAATGGAGTAAAGCGAAAGAAGATACAACCTAATCACCAATAGCGAGGAAACCATCAAACGTGGACCCGTGAAGAACCCCATAGAAATCAGCAAGAACATCGGCCATAACGGACTCAAGAGATGGAAATATAGAGACCAATGGAGAAGATAGGTGATGAAGTAGGGCGCTAGACAGCCTCCAATCAAGAGCTAAGCTATGAAAGCATCACATAAGCAAGACTTAAGTTATGAAAGCAGCACATAAGCAAGACTTAGCCCTAGAAAGCAGGAAAGAGAGAGATTAAGGAGACTAAAGAGAGAGATCAATATCATCAGCTGAATAACAAATGACACAGTTTCCCTACTTATAGCCAAGAGGAAGCCCTAAAAGGAAGCTTCCGATGGCTAGGGCCCAACTAGGAGGGATAATAGTGCGCCCTCCAAGAAGGCCCCCACTCTCCAGTCATATGTCCAAATGGCCTAATAATGAAGAATAAGGCCAAAGGCCAACCATATAGTCTAAGTGTCACTAATGAATAAAAAGGGCCCAAGGCCTGCTTATGCATAAAGTAAAGTAAATGTAAATGGACGTGGCGAATGTAGTGAGCCAAGTCCATAACTCCTCCTCACCTTGAAGGAAACTCGCTTCACTTAAGAAGAGTTAATATTAATTTTCTGAGGCTGATCAATAACCTGTCAGTTCAACAAATGAATCTAAAATTTTTGTAACTTTCACCTTTTGAAGTAGCTTGATATGGTCAACCCTCGCAGTACTTGTATTATTCACTTGAATATGCTTCAAATTTCTCATCGAAGTCTCCAACCAACCGCAGCCCATAACATGCATTCTTGCACGCAACCCTAACTAGGTTCACCTTTGGCATTTAGGCCTTCTTAGAAATTAAACCGTCATATTGTCACCAACTTTGACGGTTTTTTAAAAATTCTTCACTGGTTCTTCTTCATAAAAGGTAAACCTTTACAAACTTCAAAATTTGTTGATTCCTTTTCAAACAATGGTGTGCTTTTGAACTGAACGATATCATAACAAATCATTGAAACTTCTAAATTCTCTGGTTCTTCTTGAATATGGCCTTCAAACTTCAAAGATCTTGACAAACTTCAAATCTTCATTGGCCTTTTGTCAAATGCCAGTTCTGACCTCTAATCTGGTTCCAGACTTGGAGACATCCTGATCACCATCCTCCTATATGCAAACGATGAGGTTCTAGTTTCACCTACTCGAGAAGGCCTACGAAGGCAGATCAATTGCCTCCATGACTTTTGTTCCAGATGGGGCCTAGGGGTTAACATTGAGAAGACCAAAGTAATGATCTTTCACGTATGATACGGGCTAAGCCCTCAGTTCCACACCAGATCATCTTTGCAAAGTTTGTTGTTCCACCCACATACTTGGATGCCATACTCGCAGCTCATCACATATATACAACGAGTCAACGAGTTCCAAGCTTCCGAGCAGAGATATATACATGCTGCTCTCATCTAATCTCAGCGCTTACATAGTCAGAATAATCAGTTAGCTTGGTTCTCTCAGGCCTCTCACCTCCTGGACACACTTGGCATCTTTATCTGTGCCCTTCTTTCAGGCACCCATGATTACATCGGATGATATATCTACACGGCTTATCTTGATCGAGCTTGGCATGGTCAGTCGGGGGTCAAACCCGACTTTTATCAGCTCCACTTTCTGGAGACAAATGTATTAGGGATCCCACGTCTACCACGTTACCTATTTTCTGGGTTATCACATGGTCTTACATTCATACTGGCCCTTGGGTCAATTCCAACTTCCGTGTCTCCTCACACCAACTTGAAGTTGAGATTGGTCAGTTTCACGGGACCCCATGAGAGGATAGGATCTGCTAGTTATGTTCCCTAGGCATTGTGGAGACTAAGGAGCACTTTATCTTCATGTGCCCAGCCTACTATGAGATTCGTGGAAGATACTATTGTCTGTTTAGGGATGTACCAGTCACCTTGCGCTCACTTGTTATGTATGAGGATCCACGTTGGGTAGCGCTTATGATACAAGAGATGCTTCTATTACGACGAGGCCTCCTGCCTTCACACCAGAGCACTCCAGACACATCTTCACATCACCTCCTTTTTCTCCAGACAACGATCACGACTAGTTTCTGATTCAAAGGATGATGAGAATGATGACTCAACATCCCATTGAGCTCAGAAATTGTGCACCTCCCTGTGCTATCCTACAGTTAGACCTACAGTCCTTACACAAGGAGAGGTCCCTCTCATATTAGACATCGGCGGCACATCCCAGTTATACTTCCTACTACCGCTTGTATTACATCCTTCTTCAGTAGCAGCAGCACCATCAGGATCACCGCCACCTCCAGGACATGATCTGGGGCTTCTTTCATTCATAGCTAGCTCATGATTCATACCTATGTAGTTTCTTTATCATTGGTATATGTACCTAGATTTATATTATATGCATTTTCTTTACGTATTCGGACATGTTTTCATATGCTCCCTTTCATTCTACACACTTGACAAGTACTTATTTGTCTTATATGCCTTTGGCATGAAAAAACATTAATAAAGCGCTCTCTCTCTCTCTCTCTCTCTCTCTCTCTCTCTCTCTCTCTCTCTCTCTCTCTCTCTCTCTCTCTCTCTCTCTCTCTCTCTCTCTCTAGAATGACTTTTTGCAAACTAGAGATCAAATGGTTACCAGCGTTCTAGAATCTTTCTAATTCTTCACATCAGGTGGGCTCGTCAATCCAGTGCAGTCACATTCGGAATATTTCTAGCTCATGATTGCGACTTGGCAAGCTTATAGGCAAAGGATTGGGAGCTTATCTAAGTTTTCATTGATCAACATCGATCAAAATGTTTAGAAATCTAAGAAGGTACAGGTTGAAAGGATCAGCGATGAACAGTGAGCGCCCTCAGAGCATTGGCAACACCCATAGAATTGTTGCTAGCAATTGAAAGGAAGGTGGAGTGTGGATTGACAGTGATCAACATCCATCGCTGATCCTACATCGCTCTCTAGTCATGTGTTTGTTGGGACGATCAAGATTTGATTAGAGGTAGGCCAACTGGAGCAGTTTGGATCTCATACGGCTACATGTCATCCTTCGAAGATCGCCATTGAACGAGAAGGAGCGTAGCGGATCAACACTTAGCTAGCGAAGCTCAAGCGAGGCCTATTTCTGAGGCGGCACCCTTTGTATGAGGAGCTTATTCCTAATGGAAACAAGGCTCTTGATGAGGCGAAAGACCTTCTTGTATCTAAGCTTGCACATAATATGGAGGGATTTGACACTGCTTGGCGGAGCAAATTTGATGATAAGGTCTTATTCCTAAAGTTTCATTCCATTGAACGACGCAATGCTGCTTTACGCCTAACACACACACAATGGCAAGCGAGGAAATTGGTCATTCATGAGGCCAATGCTAGGAATCAAAGAGTGGTCTTTATTGAAGGCAAGCCTAAATTCTACGATAAAATTTCACAATAGGAAGTCGGGGATCCTGGGAACAACTGCCCGAGATCCCCTCAGCCATTACGAATTAGTTTTTGGAATTGTAACGGTGTGCTTTCATCTTCTTCAGCAAGAGACTACTCCTTTTTGCAGCAATGTGATATTTTTCTCTTAGCAGAGACTCATGAATCACTATATCGACCCCTTCCAGCCATTCAGGATTATTCATGGCATTCAGCATACAGGCCTTTCGTTCGAGGAAAAACCACACGTGGCTCTGGTGGTGTTGCATGTCTTACCAAGGAAGTTTATCATACTCATTTTAAGCTGCTCAAAAGTGATCCATTTGCACGTTTCATCTGGTTACAGTTTTTTGGTCACTACTTGGGGCTACCTCATGATCTCTTTATAGCAGTTTGTTATTTTGCACCTCAGACATCAGCGTTTGCAGACTATGGTGGTGACCCCTTCCAGGCTCTCTCAGATGATATAGCCAGCTTTGCATAGCAGGGCCTTATTCTTTTAGCAGGAGATTTTAATGCTCGTACCAGCACCCAGCAGACAGAGTTTCATGCCGATAGTGATTTCCTACATATCCAGGTTTTGGATGTGAGTTTGGATAGGACCTCTCAGGATGCAGATACCCTGGCTACACACTTTGGAGAACAGCTGATTGGACTTGCAGAAGCTCACTCGTTAGCCATTTTGAATGGCCTATCTCGATGGCCATCATCATTTGTGTATACCTGTCATCCGCACGGGGGTGGTCACAGCGTTGTTGACTACTTCATTGGATCACCAGCCTTGATTCCATTTCTTCATACTTTTCATATTATGCACCCTACCATTTTTGATCACTCTCTATTGCTCCTGTCTATGGGTCGTGCCACTCGTTGGACTGCTACGACACCTCATTCCACACGTCACAATCGTCCATCTTTCTCCCCACTTGGTCTTCCTACGTACACTTCCTCTCTGGCCACACTGCTCGCCGATTTCCCTTTCTCATCTTCGGTAGACTAACAAGCTGCCTTTTTATCTCAGTCGCTTCTTCACTCAGCCAGCGCTGCATATCCTCCGAAAACTTTCTCGTCTCATAAACGCACTTACAATAGATGGTATGATGATGAGTGCCTCTCTCTACACAAGCAGGTTGTTCACGCTCAATACCATTCTCCCGACACCTTAGCATCTAGACAAAAAGAATACCATAGAATGACTTTGCGGAAAAAGACTACGTACTTTCAGTCTCTGGCACAGAAACTCATCGATTCCTTGGACTCCTCTTCTTCTACCTTCTTTTGGAAGATGTTTTCTAAAAACTCGTGTCGGCTCCTATTGCCATTGAATCTTGGATTGACTAGCTGCAAGAATTTATACAATTGACTCTCCTTCCATCTCTCTCTCACCGCGACCCTCAGAATTCACCCTCTTCACTCCGTCCATGATTGAAAACGCCATAAAAAATGGTCAAAACCATAAAGCCATTGATGTTGACTCTCTAAGTATGGACTTTCTAAAACCTATCGCCCATATTGTTGCTCCATACATCTCCCACACTTTTAACCAATCTATTATTTTTGGCATTCCCACATCCTGGTGTACTAACCTGTTGCACCCTATACTTAAGGCTGGTGATCCTCTGAATGTAGACAACTATCGTACTATTATGATCAGTCACACTATGGCTAAGCTCTATGGTTCAGTTATGCAGTCTATCATCAACTCTTATGCAGAGACAGAGGAGTTATATGCTATGGGACAGGCTGGTCTTAGAGCAGGCTATTCCACAGCGGACCAGATATTCATACTGAGGTGTATCATTGAGGCGGCGAAGCATCCCTTGGTTTCTCACAGGAAGTCATTGCTGCTATCATCACATTATACGAGAGTTTTGGCCCGATTCCGTGATGGAGATGGATGGTCTTCATATATCCATAGTACGGTCGAAGTAAAGCAGGGATGTCCCTTATCACCCACCCTATTTGCTCTATACATTGACGACCTTGAGCGGATCATTCGGGAAGAAGGTGGAGATGGCTGTCCTCTTGCAGATCTTATTATCCCTATCCTTCTTTATGCAGATGATGTGGTTCTACTCTCTAGTTCAGTTGTAGGACTTCAGCGACATCTGGATGCCTTGTCTACTTTTTGTCATATATGGGGGCTGATGGTGAACATTGGTAAGACTAAGGTTATGGTGTTTAACACCAACAGGCAGCATATGAGAGACACTATGTTCTATTTTGATGGACAACTTCTAGAGATAGTGGCATCTTACACATACCTGGGTGTTCTCTTCTCTGGCCCATTGCTTTCTTTTAGACCTGCTGCATTGGCTAGGCTCCGCAAGGGGCGCTCTGCTCTTGTTCAGATGGAGAGGTTTTCCTCCTCTTATTACGTGCATGACCCGGACACACGTTGTCGCCTCTTCTCTTCGACTGTTTCTCCAGTTGCACTGTATTCAGCAGAGACATGGTGCCCTGGCTTATCTAGAGACACCTGGAGTGACATCTCGCGTTTGCAGATTCACATGCTTAGCCGGATGATTCGGGCCAAGCAGTCGGTTCCTCATGAGCTTATTTTGGCGGAGTTTGCTTCTCCTCCACTGATTGTAGAAGCTATTTTCAGGATCATCACGTTCATTCATAGAGTCTCAGAGCTTGAGTCTTCCAGATACGTGGTAGCAGCTTTTACATCCTCTTGCACTTTGGCCGAGCAGCGGGCTAAGTCTTCATGGTTTCAGTATGCTTCGGACTTTCTACATAGCTGGGGATTATATATGTCTGACCTCCCAAATGGGACTCATGTGTTCATTCGCCGACAGATCTACAGAGCATACATACATATTGTTTGGTCTCACCTGGATCCCTCACGGGTTAAGCTTCATTTCTAACGCACTCACTTTCTTCACCTGGATGCTTCAGGGCTACCCGTTAGACCGAGTTATCTCTCTCAGACGCTGTCTTTTGGCCTGCGCTACCGCATTGGTCAGCTTCGGGTCTCTTCTCATCAACTAGCTATTGAGACTGGCAGATAAACAGACACGGCACGCCCATTACAGATCTGTCAGTGTTGTACTCTACATGAGGTTGAGGATGAGTTTCACTTTATTTTCATATGTCCAGCTTACTATGAGATCAGAGGCAGATACCACTGTCTATATTGGGACACTCCACTCACGCTTGGTTCCTTCTTTGCCTATCCAGATGCGAGATGTGTTGGTTTACTTTTGCGAGAGATGTTCTCTTTGAGATCTTCACTTCTGTCAGATGATCAGGATGTTGACCGCGGCCAGCCACATATTACACTTTTCTTTCAGAAAAGAGCTAGGGAAGATACTTCAGATAGTGAGATTGACATTCCAGCTCGTCGACCGAAGCTCCAGCGTCTTCCTCGACCATCCAGAGTTCGTCACCAGAGGCCACCATGTGCCTCACACTAGATCACACAGTTTTTCTCTCTCAGTGAGTGAGTTTTATTCCTCCGCGTAGCTGGTGGTTAAGCTATTGCTTTTGTACCCTCACCATAGCTGGAGGTTAAGCTTTGGTTTTTATTTCCAGTTTATCTCTGTTTTTTAGTTGTAGTTGATAGCAATAAGTCCGACATGGACACTGCTCCTTTCTGTACTTTTTCTTTGTCTTATGTGCCCAAGGGCACTCTATAGACATTAATATATTCTATTCTATTCTCTCTCTCTCTCTCTCTCTCTCTCTCTCTCTCTCTCTCTCTCTCTCTCTCTCTCTCTCTCAAACAACTATTGACATGATGAAAGTGAAAGGGGTGCAGGATCTTCATTCGCAACAAGATGTGGAAAGTAAAATCTCGTCTTGGCAAAGGAAGTGGAAGAAACTCGTACTTAGGCTTCAGTTCTTAAGCAAGATGGTAATGTGTCCTCTAACCAAGTTCAGCCCTCTTTAGTGCATTCTACTTTTGAGAATGTTTTTACAGAACATGAGAGAAGAGCCAAGAAGGCTCTTAATATCCGAGTTAGGGATATTCCTAATGGAAACAAGACCCTTGATGAGGCAAAAGACCTTCTTGTTTAATATTGAGGGATTTGACACTGCTTGGCGAAGCAAATTTGATGATAAGGTCTTCATGTGGTCCACATACTTGATATGTACTTATTTGTCTCATATGCCTTTTGGCATGGAAAAGACGTTAATAAAGCTTTCTTCTCTCTCTCTCTCTCTCTCTCTCTCTCTCTCTCTCTCTCTCTCTCTCTCTCTCTGCCCTTATGGCGGCTCCTTAGCTGCAGCGATGGCTGCTGCCTGCGATCAGATCCTTTCATAATATCGCCCTCCTGTGGACCTCATCCATGAGCTCATCAAATCCAACAGACCTTCCCAGCACTTCATGCTCCAACAAACCTCATCTACATGGTAAAATAAATGGGTCAGGGGCATTCCGGTGGCAGGAAACAAAGTGATATGAATTCCTCCACAAAATCCTCAAAAAGTAAAAATGGTAGTTAACACCTTCAAAGACTAAAAAATATTGATCTTCTGCTGTCCTACCTGTGCCACTCATAATGAAGAAAGTATGTATTCTTCATTGCCAAGCAACACGAAATCATAAATGAAAACTCAATGAAAATCCAACCCTCGTAGAGAAAGCTGAAGTCAAAAACAATAAATTAGGGTTTTCCCTCGAAAACAATGATTTGATCAAAAACAATTCTATAAGCAACGATCTGAATACAGCAGAATGCAGCACCCGATCCCACTTGGCCATAAAAGTGATCCACTTACAAGTTATCATCAAAACAACACAAGAACTTAACGCAGCTGCCAAAGCACTGGAAGCCTTTGTAGCTGTATGAACAACTTCATGAAAACGCCAACAAAACAACTGAAGGAATGTAAGCCACCTCACTCAATCACCAATTCATGGCAATCATCACCTAATGATTGCCATGAAAAAAAAGGTCCTGCGACAGCTGTACGTAGACCTTAAAAATGCCACCAGTTTCCATGGGTTGCATTGCAATCATTAATGCATTGAGATTGTCTACAAAATCAAAACAAGTTTGCAGCATGCAATTGTATATAACTCAGCAGGCGGCTGGGACAAACTAACCTGTGAATAAGGAGGTGAGATGTAAATTATTTGCGGAGATTGGACATAACGAAGCTCATAAACTATACTGTCTTAAAAGTAAATGAGCGATGCTCTTGATAAATTACACAAAACCATGAAACTATCCATTCCATAGGATCATCGCGAGAAAATAATACAAACCAAAACTGGCAAGCATTGCTTATGGTCTCTACAACGATTTGATCTTAGGATTGATATCAGGGTTTCATCATGTGGTGTTGAGTTTCAGCTTGTGAACAACAACTGTGATCATCTACTGAATTCAGGAACAATAAACGTGAATCGTTTTATTGGAAGATTGAGTATTAGATGTCTTTTGAAGTTGGTTGATACTAGGAGTGGCTCAATGAAATGTCATCATTGTTATAATGCACCATCGTGTGTAAAACAATGCTCTGCTAAAATTTATTAGTACATTCCATCTGATACAAGGGAAACGTTAAGTCTTAGCCTGACCTCCTTGATCGACAGAATAACCTAAATCTCCTTGATCGACAGAATACCCTAAATAACAAAAAACAGAAAAGTTTGGAATGTAAAGTACCATTTGCTTCATGAGGCGGAAAGCAGGAGACTCCTTCACAACACCCTGGAACATAGTCGAAGATCCTTCCATAGCTGGAGGAGGAGGAGGAGGAGGAGGAGGAGGAGCCATATCTAACTGTTTCAGCGTTTTCCTATCAATTCTCGTGCGATGGCGCCTGCCTCTGGCCTCAAAAGGCGAGAGACGCAAGAGTTCTCTGGCTCGCCCCCCACCTTCCACAATACGTGTGTCAACTCACAAAGTATTATGGAAGGAGCGGGCACAGGCCATTCTGCCCGGTAAGGATTTTCAAAAAAAATTGGGCGAGGCAGGACCGGGCAGAAAGGCATGTGCCCGGCTCCTTCCATTGCGTAATGGAGTCTTTGACTTTTCCACATGCCATTTACAAAGAATAATCAGCAGTGTGGGTTCAATGAGAAACTGCCATGTGGCAGTCTGATGCGGACTGACGCGCAGTCTGACCCGCGTTTGGAATGTGCTTTAGAATTTTGAAATTTTTTCAAAAAAAATCCAGTGACATTTTATGCTTTTTAAAAAGCCCAAAAATTGGGCGTAATCAACACAAAGAATCCATTACGTATATATATAGTAGTTGATTGTGCCCGTCACACTTCCCACAAGAAGTGTTTATATATTTGTAGAGGTCGTGTTCTTTTTACCAATTTTTAGAAACTTATTTAGCTTTTCCTTTTGCAAATGGGTGACATTTTTTTGCTGGCAAAAGCGTGACATTTTTTATGGCACCTCACACATTTTCTCTCTAAAATAGGTTTATACTATACTAGTTGTGAGTGCCCGTCGTTGACGGGCAATGGCGGCCGATGTAGGTGACGGCCAATGATTTGGAACTTCAGTATGTCGTTGACGTCTAATCCAGGTGGCAGCCGATGATCTAGTGGGACCTAGGTGTGACATTAGGTGTTAATAGTTGCCATGAGAGGGGAGAAGTACGCGTGACATTATATGTGATGGGTAGGTTGTAGGCATGGCAATAGTCTCACTAAAACATGATGACGGCCGATGATTTGGATGATGGCCGATCTCGAGTCTTTGGAAAAATTCGAGTCCTTGCAAAAAATTCCAGCCTCGAAAAAATTCGAGTCCTTGGAAAATTTGAGTCTCATGAAAAAATCGAGTCTTTCGAAACATTCGAGTCTTTGAAAAAATTTGAGTCTTTTGAAAACTTCGACTTGACAATACAAAGGGTCCTTCAATCCTTTAAAAATTTGAGCTGACAGTTCGATCCTTCGGAAAAAGTTGAGTCTTTGGAAAAAATTCGAGTTGTCAAAAAGATTTGAGATGTTCCAAAAATTCAATCCATTGCAAAAATTTGAGTAATTAGAAAATTTGAAAAATTCGAGTACTGGAAAATTCGAATCATTGAAAAAATTCTATCATATGGAAAAATTCGAGTCTTCAAAAAAAAATTGAGTAGGTCTCAAAAAATTCAAGTCTCCAAAATTCGAGTCTCGAAAATTTCGAGTCTCCAAAAATTCATGTCTCCAAAAATTGAGTCTCGAAAATTTTGAGTCTCCAAAAATTTGTGTCTCCATAAATTTGTGTCTCCAAAATTCGTGTTTAGAAAAATTCGAGTTCTCCAAAATTTTGTGTCTAGAAAAATTTGTGTCTCCAAAAATTGAGTCTCGAAAATTTGGAGTCTCCAAAAATTGAGTCTCCAAAAATTCGTGTCTCCAAAAATTGAGTCTAGAAAAATTCATGTCTAGAAAAATTCGTGTGTAAATTTCGTGTCCAAAAATTTGTGTCCAGAAATTTGTGTCTAGAAAAATTCGTGTCTAGAAAAGTTCGTGTGTAAATTTTGTGTCTCGTTGACGGGCGAAGATTTTTCGATGATTTGAAAATTTAGTATGTCCTCGTTGACGGGTGGAAGATGTGTACGCTGGCACGAAGTGTCGCATTGTTCGGGAGGGGAAGGCATTTTTTGGGAGGGAGAGGGGAGTGTCGCATTTTTCTGGAGGGGGAGGGCCAATGTCGAGAAAATTTCGCGAAATTTCTTTGAAGGTTTCGCGAAAATCACTGAAGCCTTTCGTGACATTTCGCCAAAATGCATGAAGGCTTCGCCAAAATTTCGCGAAAATCGGCGAATCCTCAGGAAGCCATTACGAAAATGGGCGAATCCTTTGCGAAATTTGCCTTCGAAAATTTCGCGAAATGCAAAAATACCTCAAAAATGTTTTATGGAGGGATCGAGTTCGCGACAATTGTCCGACAATTTTGAAGCAACAGTCTTGAGTGTCACGACAGTTTCTTGACAATGTTGAATTTCAAGTGATGGAAAATTGCACTCGCTGAAATTCAAAAGGCAAATCTGAATTAGTGTCTTGTTCGCGACAGTTTCGCGACAATTTAAAGACTCGAATTTTGCTACAGTTTCTAGTTTTGGGACAATTTATTGTTCGTGACAGTGTCTAGTTCGCGACAGTTTCACGACAATTTCTTTGTTAGCGACAGTTTCGAGTTTCGAGTTTCACGACAATTGATTGTTCGCGAGAGCATCTAGTTTCATGATAGTTTTGCGGCAGTTTCTTGTTCGCAACAATTTCGAGTTTAGGGATTCGTGAAATTTTCGAGTTTTGCGACAGTTTCTTGTTCGCGACTGTGTCTTGTTTGCGACAGTTTTGAGTCTCGAGTTTCGCGATAGTTCGACTTTCGAGTGTCGAGTGTCGAGTTGTGATGTAAGAGAGATGTGATGCTTTGATATCACTATATACAACTGTATAAGCTTTGATACCACTGTAGGTGGATATAAGATGCTCTGATATCACTGTAGGAAAAATTCTGAGAATTCTTTCCTGGAGAACGCGAATAAAGTTCGAATAAATCAAACTAATATCAGCATCTTCAATCGTGCGTGGTTCTGGTCTATGTACTAATAGAGCAGTCTCTACTTTGATTGAATTATGCGTGCGGAAATAGGAAATATATGCATGAGTGTGATAGACAATTTTAGACAATCAGAAACAACTGTTTGCGACGGTTTACTATTCGCGACAGTTTACAATTCGAGTCGTTGAACAATTCGGGTCATTGGAAAAATATGATCCTTTGGAAATATTCGTACACACTTCGGAGTAATATTGCTTGCACTGTTTTTATCCGCCATCTAACCGCACTATGTAGAAAGACACAATTACACGCTGTATGCATCCAAAACACAAACAACAAACATCATCCATGCATCTATAATCCAATCAAAACGACTTAAACTGTTTGCAAAACAAACAAACATCTATTTATGGCACTCTTCATGCATATTTTCATGTTGAACCTTAGTACACAAATTAAGGCCTTTAACAAAAAGAACAGATATCTATTGTATTTCAGAATCCAAATCCTTCATACACAAAATAATTGGTGTCTATGGCAAAAGAGTGGAACCTCAATCCACAACATCATGAACACCTATGTCCTCTAAATACTGAGCAAAAACAAATATATCTATAACACTTAACATGTTGTCCGCAACTACAATGGAGTGTTTATTGTATACACTCGAAATATTATTTATGAGGACTTCACTGTCCAAATTGACAATAGCAATGTCAGGAATCTCAAATCCAAAAGATTAGTGGAATTCATAATATTCCGCCATGAACTGTATCATCCATAGGATGCTGCTAACTCGAACAGTAACTCCCTTATCAAAAAGACCAATGACCTTTCGAGCAAAAGTATCGCATGACACCTGAATCTTCACCATCTGCAATTATGAGAATGATTATGTGTCGATTCATATTCAAGAGATCTAAACTCTAAGTGACACACATGAGATTAAGATTCTCACACTGAAGCTTTAGTTTTATGCTCTTAAATTTGTAGAGAAATAATTAGTGGAGTAAAAGATTGTGTGAAACATGGAATCAGTCACAAGCTCGCGTAATTTTGGTAATGTGAGAAATCGCAGCTTACTATTGAGCTACTTAAAAGACTCCTTCTACATATACATAGCTACATATGAAACAACAAACTGAAGTTATTTGATGTTATCAGTTCTTGTCTTAAAAATGTCATTATTTTCTTCCTGTAGCTTCCACTGCCCATTTTCTAACATCACCGAAGTCAGCGAGCCAAAGTGCATCTATTTTTTATTATCAGTCAATATGCTGCTCTACGGCAAACTATTTTTTGATCACTATCTTGCCGAGTAAAATTATGAGATAGATCTACAAAGCAATCACATCCTTTGTGAGGTATATCACGTTCTTTAAAAATTTAAACATATAACTCGTAGTCACAAAACCTCAATACAGCATCTGCAAGTATTCACAAAGATTTGCAGGATGACTACGTATATTTAAGTTGGCTCATTTGCAACAAAGCAATCACATCCTTTGTGAGACACACCACGTTATGTAAATATTCAAACACATAACTCGTAGAGATTTGCCAGATGAGTAATACATATATTTATATGTAAGCAAATGGATATTTTTCAATACATATATTGAGAATGCTCATGGCAAATGGATACTTGATCTTACGTAGACCGAATCCTTCAGGCAGAAAAGTTGAAAGAAGGTTTGAAGAAAGTGCAGCAGTAAAATAAAGGGTACACCACTCAAGTGATAATAAAGGGCACCCTTTATTTCTGCAAGCTATGTACACCACCCAAGGTTGAAGAGACCCAAATGTTTTAAAATATTGAAGATTGAACACTTCTCTCTATTGTGCTAATGAATGTTGGAAACTGACACACAGTTTGAAGGCCAAGATCGTTTTTTTTTTTTAAGAGATAAGTGTTCGAACTTGTGAAGCCCAACAGGCCATGAAAGAGTTGTTGAAAGGCATATTCATAGTGGTTTTCCAAAGTCTGAAGGTCGCACCTAGGCAAGCGGGTTGTTGAAGAGCGCACCTATGCAAGTAGGCTATTGAAGGCTGTTGTCACGCGGGTTGTTGAAGGTTGTTGTCACGTGGGTTCTGAGGCAGCAGTTGATGAAGGTTGTTGTCACGCGCTTGTCTTTCACCATTCCATAGTTTCGAACTATCGTTCTCCTTCTTCATTCGGAACAGCCAGTGCCCTGATTATCTACGAAGACTTGCTCGTACAAATTTGATAGTAGTCATCATGAAGAAGTTCTAAAGCAGCGGTTCCATCGACCTATTTCCATTCATGAAGTTTATGAAAGGTGCTATTGAGGAAAGCTATGGCAGTCTTCAGTGGCAGATCTGTGAACGATCCAATGTAGGCTAAGAGGCTGTTTACAGGTTATGAACTACTATTTCTCCTCTGAACTATCGTTCTGCCAGGCGGACTCCAAACTTCAGATATACTTGTCAGGCGGATATGTATATGAATTGGGAAGGGCAGAAATTGATTGAGGAGATAATGTCATATCTTCTACTTGCATCTGCATTGATTTTCTTCAACAAAGGCTTTGGCTTCAGTTTTGTCTAGCTCATATATAACATCTATGCCTCTGGGGCGCTGCTCACCCTTCTCATCACTGTTCCGGATTGGCCTTTCTACAATCGCTGGCCTCTGGTGTCGCTTGAAGCCAAAGTCGAGGAAACCTCCGATAGCAGGTTGTTGAAGGCCAAGGCTGCAGCCCAACAAAAAACTTCAAAAACAATGAAGAAGTGGTTGCGGGATCTATATATGCACGACTGTGAGAAAACGTCTGCATTAGCGCTGCTACTAATCGCCCACAATCCCAATCGCCCGAGGGAAGAGCAGGAAGGCAGAGAGAGAAGCCCACGAATAGAGAGGGGGAGAGAGCTGGGGCACAAAGAAAGTAATGAGGGAGATATAAATGTTGCGGCGGGCAACGTGCAAGTAATGAGAGAGAGGCAAGTGCTGGCAGCACGGAAGTAGGGAGGGAGAGATAAATGTGTGTTTAGAATATTTTAAAAGCTTACATAGGGGCAGGGAAGTAGGGAGGGAGAGATAAATGCGTGTTTGAATATTTTAAAAGTTCACATAGGGTTTGAAAAATACGATAGGTAGAAGAGAGAGAGAGAGAGAGAGAGAGAGGTCCCACCACATGTCATAGACTTTAAAGGTCATAATGAGAGTGAGGGGGAGGGAGGGGTGAGAAGGGTAAAGGGCACAAATTTGTCTCACTGTTCTGGATTGGCCTTTCTACAATTGTTGGCCACTGATGTCGCTTGATGCCAAAGTCAAGGAAGCCTCCAATAGCAGGTTGTTGAAGGCCAAGGCTGCAGCCCAGCAAAAAACTTCAAAAACAATGAAGAAGTGGGAGCGGGCTCTATATATGCACAGTTGTGAGAAAATGTCCGCATTAGCGTTGCTACTAATCGCCCACAATCCCGCAATCCCAATCGCCCTGAGGGAAGAGCATGGAGGCAGAGAGAGAAGCCCATGGAGAGAGAGGGAGAGAGAGTCGAGGCACAGAGAAAGTAATGAGAGAGATATAAATGCTGTAGCGGGCAACAAGCAAAAGTAATGAGAGAGAGGCAAGTGCTGGCAACACGGAAGTAGGGAGGGAGAGATAAATGTGTGTTTGAATATTTTAAAAGTTTACATACGGGCAGGGAAGTAGGGAGGGAGAGATAAATGCATTTTTTGAATATTTTAAAAGTTCACATAGAGTTTGAAAAATAGGATAGGTAGGAGAGAGAGAGAGAGAGAGAGAGAGAGAGAGAGAGAGAGAGAGAGAGAGAGAGAGAGAGAGAGAGAGAGAGAGAGAGAGAGAGAGAGAGAGAGAGAGAGAGAGAGAGAGAGAGAGAGAGAGAGAGAGAGAGAGAGAGAGCCCACCACGTGTCATAGACTTTAAAGGTCATAATGAGAGTGAGGGGGAGGGAGGGGTGAGAAGGGTATGAGAAGGGCACAAATTTGTCATCGTGAAGGATGACAAATAGTTAGTGCACACACACACACGCGCGCGCGCACAATTTTAAACCAAGGCCCACATCTGCATAATTTTTTTTTCAAACATTTTTTAGCTTTTGCCTTTGCAAAAGCATGACATTTTTCGCGGGTAGAGCGTGACATATTCGGCGGCACAGCCTGACAGCCTGACATTTTTGACGACAAAAACACAAATCTCTCTCTAAAATAGTTTTATACTATATAGATTAGTAAAGCGTGCCCGTCGTTGACAGGCAATGGCGGCCGATGTAGGTGACGACCGATGATTTGGAACTTCAGTATGTCATTGACGGGCGATGACGTCCGATCTAGGTGGCGGCCGATGATCTAGTGGGACCTAGGTGTGAATCGTAGGTTGTTGCCATGAGAGAGAAGAAGTAGGCGTGACATTAGGTGTGATGAGTAGGTTATAGGCATGGCAACAATCTCACTAAAACATGAAAGGGGGGGACCTAGGTGTGACTAGTAGGCTGTAGCCACAAGATGGGGGACGTAGGCATGATATGGCTCAAGGTTGAGTATTAGGAAGTATTGGTAAAGAGAGAGATGTATAAAATGGAGGAGTAACTCACATAATAGTGGATGCGATGGTGATGGAAGGGATAGTACAATAGCTACATCTGATGAATGCGAAGGAAGTGGAGAGGAAATTGTTGTAGACATGGGAAGAGTGGGCACAGATAAGAGAGCAGCATATACAATTGCAACAACTATCATGCATGGCGTTAGTACGTTGAAGTGACACGGGACGCGAGGCGGATGAAACAATCTTGTTGCATATACGTCGACGATTATGAGAAGAGTTCGTGTGTTCTTGTATATGGTGCAACTATGGTGAGAATTGATTCTCGATGAAAGCCCTTCACCTTATTCTCCATGACTGTTACTACAAGTGTGGACAAAAGTGCCCGCAGCAAACTTCTTTTGTGAAGTAGGCTTGAGCACTTTCTTCAACTCGACCATGATGGTATCATGCCATTTATATGGCAACGCGGTATTAGCTACCATCTCCTAATGAGATTTCACCAATCGATTCAACAGGAACGATGTGATGCACTCCTTTTGTAGATTGCCTACTACAACAAATTGATTTAGAAAATGCAATGTTGAATTATGGATGGCCTCGATGAGATGGGCATCGTGGGTTTGTACTTGTGAAACAGAAAGATCCACATAGGGGAATATAGTATAGATGGCTAACCTAGGGGATGGGGAGGGACGTGCCCCCACGACGAAGCTTATAGTTGCAAGGGCAGCCTCAAAGACACACATCTTGTGTGTTACATCCTGGTATTGGATATAAAACCTCGGCATTGTTTCATTTCATGTGGCAAAAGCCATAAGAACTAATTTTAAATTGATGGCATTATTGAAGGAAATGGTGTGAATGTCCATTGCTTTCAGTAAAGGTCTAGGAAACTGGAGCCATTTAACTACTTTCTTTGTGCTAGGGAGCACCAAGATATCATGTTCTAGAGGAACAAGCCTCTGGACAAGTGATTTATGGATATTTGAATCAGTGAAATTAGTTGACTTATCAAAATTATGCACTTGTTTAGACATGATGGAATGTAAGCCAAAAGGCTGGTAATAGGTGTAGGACGGCAGGTTTTCAGTTCAAAAAAATTTCAAAAAAAAAAAAATCTGCATGAGCTCTACTAGCATTTATGCAAAATGAGTTGAATCCCATGTTTATATAGAGGGTACTACATTTAATGGATTTTCACAGGGTTTCAACCCTCTCCCAAGTCAATTTTGATGCTCTGAGTCCATATGTCATGTCTACGAAGGTTCATAATAACATTTTGATGCCTTGCGAATGTTCCCAAGTTTCCATTGAGCTGAACCCTCACAAATCTGAGTTTCTTGTCTTATGATGCAAACCAACCCTAGTAGAGCTCAACTTAAGCAAAATGTACTATTTGGAACTGATAATAATCTCTGCGAAGGTTGGTTTGATTGTTTGACTCAAAAAATAGCAATTATAGTGATTTTTGGCCCCCTTTTTGCCTGAAATTCATTTGTTTTTCTAGAATTTATTTTTTGATCTTTTCTTTTTTCTTTTTTCTTATATTTTTCCCATTCATTTTATTTTCAAATGTCTTCTCCAAAGAAAATAGAAAATCACCAAATCAAAACAACAAAGTAAAAGTTAAAGCAAACTAAAAAAAAATTCTCAAACATACACTAAGTAGGAAGTTCAAGCTGCCAATACTTTATGCCATTAATGGGAGTATCATGTTCCAAAATCACCACTCCAAATGACAAAATGTCTTGGACTCAACAAGGTCCTTCTTCTGTAAACTTTAATTTTTCTGCGATCAACTTCCTTTTATACATCAACACCAAATCTCTAGCTTTAAGATCTTTTTTATGCAATCTTTGATCATGCCAAGCCTTATGCCATGACTTTTTTTGTAGCTAATGCGTGAACTTCGATCAATCGTGTTTCACAAAATTTATGTAAGGCTTCATGTCGCAACTATAATGATCAGGCCTCATCCAGACATTATGTTGCAGTCATCCTTAAGGATGGTGCAAGAAATTCAATCGGAATTACAACATCCTACCCATAAACCAATTGGAAAGGCATTTTATTATTGTTGATTTTTATTTTTGTTATATGTAGTTTGAAACACCCAAAGTGCGGCATGCAACTTATGCTCCAATCCAATTTACTGGCCTCAACTGTCTTGGTAAGAATGTTGCACAAAATTTAATTGGAGGATTCTCCTTGGCCATTTTCACATGGATTTTTAAGACAATTGTGGTGATAATCGTGTACTTGGAACGTGCTCTATCTCTACAATAGCTTCGATGATAAAAAATCAATCGATAGCTTATTCTAGATCTCTATTGAATCCAATTGATGTAATAACATCTATTGTGTTTGCTAATTGATTATAATGATCATCTGATTTCAAATGCTTGTTGATCGATTGAATAATATAATGCTTGATATGCATCAACTTATCTAATGATGATAATCATATATATACAAATGCATAGAGACGTCGAGCTATGCCATTTGAGGTGGATCTTGGCAACAATCTGGAGTTTAGGGTGACAAGGGTTTGAATGTTCAATTTAATAATTGCTCAAATCAAACATTCTATCGTCTGTCAATATTCAACACTCAAAACTTCTTCGATAGTTCAACCTTCCTCGATAGTTTGACTGCCTTTGATAGTTTGACTATCGTGTAGGTACTTGTCTTTGATTCTTGTGTATTTCTACAAACTGTGTGACAATGCGGGTAAATATGTAGCAACATGAATGAATCTAGATTAACTATAGGATTTAGGGAGAGAAGGAATAAATCCAACAACCCCCTTCCCTCCCCCCTTACTCTGGATCCATGAATGCCTTGATCTTTAGATTAAGCGATGCACAAAGTTTGTTGTGTGCATCAATGCTCAATGTCTTAGTGAATACATCTGATGTCATGTTTGGCATTTGACAATAATCTAAGCTTATATCTTTGTTGAGAATCTTACTCCTGACATAGTGATATTTAATTTCAATGTGCTTACTCCTAAAATGAAATCTAGGGTTTGTCAATAAGGCAATGGCACTTTCATTATGACATAATACAATTGTCAAAGCATACTGCTTCAAACAAATGTTTGATAGCAAATTTCTCAACCATACAACTTCTCTAATAGCTTGAGGAGTAGCGATATACTCTAATCTATTAGAAATTTGGCAAAATTAGCTATTGTAAAATGGTCATTTGACCTGTTTGACCATATAAACTTTATGTGTACATATTTAGGAGCATGTGACTTCTCTTTCATTGTATTTGTCAGCCTCAAACATGACCTCATGCACTTATGGAAGAATATTACATCAATCATGAAAGTTGGTAGAGTAAATCATGTGATTATGCATAGATCATGTCATAACTAATGGAGCTTGATTCAAGACATGATTAGGGAGAGATTAAGGGTCATAGAAACCTCTTAGAAGGTCAGACATAAGATGTATGTATATGTGATCAATCCTTTATAAATTCTTGGTAAGTGATTTCCTCTTTTGTGAGAATCAAGTTGTTGGGAATTTTGGCAATCTTCTTGTTTATGTGATGCATGATTATTCTCTAATCTTTTGAGTTCATTTGTTTGGATCCGACCTGAATCAAGTACTATACTTTTCACACTTGTGACAGGCCATGGGGATTATCAAATGCTAGTTTGAGTGAGGTATTCAAGTGCTCTTGCCAATTTAGATGCAAATAAGCTAGAATTGAGTGCTAGTATTCTATCTTATAGATCTAAGTGCAATCCTTGATGCTTGATTACTTTGTTAGGATCCAAATAAGGTTGATTTGTCTGGGTTTTCAGATTTTCCATCATAACTCTATAGAAGAAAGAGAACTAGAGGTTTGCTTACGATTGTTCTGGGAAATAGGATCACCGTTAAGAAAAAAAATGTAAATCTAGATGTGGATTTATGAGTATCTACATCTCCCGCCCAACTTGCATTTATGTATGCACTGAGTATGTGGAGCTTGTGTTTGTCAACTTCTCCATAGCAAATGCATAAGTCATTTGTAGCTTGAATATATCTCAAGACTCTAATGAGAGCCTTCCAATGGATCACGCTAGGGTTGGCCATAAATTGGCTTAGCAAGCTAACTGCAAAAGAGATATCAAGTGATTGCATACATGAGAGATCCTACTATCGACTATTAGGAATAGTCTCTCATTTGCTCCTCCTCCTACTTTGTCTGAGGACATTAGTCCTTCGACAATTGTAGGTCTAGGTCCATTGGTGAGTGAGTTATTTTGCAATTCATCAGATTGTTTTTGATGAGTGTATTGTGAATATACCTCTGTTGAGTGATATCGATCAGCCTTCTATCTCTATCTTTATGGATTTGAATTTCTAGACAATAGTGAGCTTCGTCCAGATCTGTCATGTCAAATTCTGAGGACAACATCATCTTAGTATTTTTTATCAAATTGACACTATCACTAAAAGCCAGTGTGTCGTCAACATACAAGGTGAAAATGATAAAGGAATGTTGCACCAACTTGAAGTAGACACTATAATTGGTAGTGCTTGCTTTGTAACCTTGTTGGATAAGGAAGATGTTACCATTGAGAACGTATCTCTCAGGCTGCATCATGTAGATGTCTTCTTCAATTACTTCGTTCAGATAAGTTTTATGTACATCGAATTGATGTATCTCAAGGTTGGATGTAGCAACATACGATAGGAGTGTCATGATCGAGGAATGTTTGACTGCAAGACTAAAAGTCTCATTGTAGTGAATGTTGGAGATTTGAGAAAATCCTCATACTACTAGTCGATCTTTCCTTCCATCGATACTCCTGTCAGCTTTATATTTGATCTTGAAGACTCATTTGCAATTAATGAGATTGATGTTGACAGACAATTCGACAATTCGCCATGTCTAGAAGAGAAGGAAATTACAACCAAAGTCATAGAGATAGAGTGAAAAATGATTAAGAATTTTATTTTTTGCTAGCTAGGGTTTTATCATATAAAAGATTGGATCTTTCATTAGAAACAAACTTTTTTTTGGCCTATAAAGTCATGGCATAGGGTGCCACAATCGCACGATTGAGCTAGTAAGTGGCCATGGACAGTCACAATGTTGGGAGGAGATTCTATCAAGATTTCTATTTTGAAAATAATGGTTTCAAGAGGAAAAGGAGGAGCTCCATAGCTTGCATGCCCTCAGGGCGAGAGAGGCCTTAGTGTATGCAAGGATTAACGTGATAACAAAATCAACTCACTACTATCAAAAGTATAGCTAAACTATCGTTCACAAGTGTGGATAATGAATGACAATTAGATAATTATGCTAGTTTAAAATTGTTGTATTCTATAGATTTTTGTATTTGTCAAATTTGAAATCTACATTAGAACCATTGAAGTAATTAACAAATGAAGTTTCTTTTTTTCATTGGTTCCTACATGTTGTGTATTTCAATAAAATGTAGCCTGTGCTTGCCACTGTGACTTCTCCATCCCTTGTGATAATCAAATACTCAGGCTTCCGTATGTTTTTGCAAAAAATGTTGTATGATCTCTTAGTATATGTGTAAAGACCACTAGGGAAGACCCCTAAGATGAGGATAGGAAAACACGAGAGACTGTGGAGCAAAACCACCCAACCAAACCTAGATCCCTCCTGGATCTAGCCCCCAAGCTATGCCAATGTGACAACAAGAGGAGAAGAGCTCAACAGGTAACCTAGACCAAGTCGTCGACGGAATAATCACTACTTTAATATATAGAGAGTAGGATCTTGTGCATGAGCACATGCAATTCCCATGCAGGTCAACTATAAATACGTCACAGCTCTTCAAGCATACCTCCTGCCTATATCAGTCACACGTACATGCACTACTCCATATGTCTCAATTAGAGTATCTGGGTCCTCTCAAGGTCATTAGTCACCAACAAGCCTCGATGTGGAATAAAATCTAGGTGTGACCAATAATCTTGAATACTGGAGGGCCGGTCTACCATATTAGGACTATTACAGGTCCTTAACCGAATATGGCCGTAACAATATGCTACACATGTCAAAATTGTAGTGTTAGTCTTATGCTTGAATCAAAATATTTATTTCAATAGAAAGCAGCTCTAGTCAATTCTACTAATCATGCAATGAGTGATGTGGTCTGCTCCCCATGCTTTTGATACTACATCAACAAACTCGACAGAAGTCTTTTGTAGAACTTTCTTATCAATATCAAAACATTTATCTTTTCTTAAAAATTTAATCATACTATCAAGCTTCCTCCATACATCAACTTTTAATAATCTAGTTGAGCCTCTCACCTCAAAGTCTTGAGTGGCAGCTATCTTTCCATATTGGGTGTTGAATATTAGAAGCCTTACCTGTGTGGTTTGATAGAAATCGACGTGCTTTTGCTCCTCCTATGCTTGGCTCAGTAGGCATATTTCTTGACTTTTTTGAAAACTTTTCATCTTTCTGTATTTTGACATGTCTCTTATGAAGTCCTGCTTTTGATAGAACATCTTCTAATCGAGAGATATCTTCTTTTGAGGATGATCCTGGCTTGGTATTCCAAGCAGAAACTATGTGAGGATATATAAGCTTTTCTATTATCCTACCTCTGCATGAAGAGTGCAAACGTGCACATTTTCAAAGGAATCGACAATACAGGCTTCCAGTTTGGATCTACATTTTCTCTAGTAATGTTTGTACTCCTAGTAACATCTTTCACCATTTTCATGGAATATAAACAAGGATGTTTAGACGTAGCACCATAAGAGACATTATACATGCATTTCAATAATATTTCATGAATCTCAGACCCCCACCATTCCTCACAATGCTAATCTACAATTTGAAATCCCTGATGGAGCTTTAGACCAGATACATGAGTACGGCCAACAATAGGTAGTGCATACGCTTGTTGCTCTAGGGTCCAGTGTTGGAGGTGATACAATTCTACTTTTATATATCTAGCTTGAGTACAACAACGTGCAGTTGGATGTGTAAGTCCTATGCCCCACTTTTTGAATGGTATCAGGGTAATGATGGATTGTAAGGGCATCCAATCTGGCTTTGGTGGCTTTCGTAAACATTGGCACATATCACCGGGTCCAACGAATCGATAGACATCCTTGTATAAGGTTGTCCACCAAAACCCTCCTTGAAGGATTTTCTTAGCGGTAAGGTCTGCAGCAAAGTGTCCATCCCCAACTCCTTCATGAGTCAGTTGGATTATGGATTCGATTTCATGCAGTAGAACATAATGATGTAAGATTTGATAGGGCCCTATATTGTATAATTGGCCAATTATTACGGTGTAAGGAACATATTTTAATATTAATTTTCATTATTCTACCTTGTTCATAGATGGGGGTCTACTCATGAGATATTCTGCTATTTCTGCTAAACACTTTGATACTCCATTAGAGTCAAAACAGAACTACATTAGGGCAATTCATCTGGCACCCCCTTGTTGGCTGACACATTCCTAATTTGAGATAGTTGATTTGCTAGATAGTGCTACGGTACAAAGGACTAAAGACTAAAGTGGGCCCCTATCCCTAGCACTTTAAAATCTTCATCTTGAAACTCAAATTGGGTCCCTAAAGATAGGCCCTTAACTTTCAAGAACTGTTTCACTACTGGTTTTTGCAAGAAAAGTGTTCAAAGTGCTAAAATAGACAATAAATTGAGGTGGGAGAACACGATGAAATTGAAGAATATTTTTAAAAAGGGGCAATCTGTATGTGATCAGCTACATATTGAGCCAAAAATATCCAAGATAGGATGGCAGAGAGAGAAAAGTTTTCAAAGGTGAGGAAAGATTGTATATTAATGATTTTTTGAGTGCATTAGCCATTTAAGACAATTTTTCAAGTTAGCATCATTTTCAAGTGACACATTGGATTGGGACATAGCCAAAGATGTCATTGATCAATTTTAACATGAATATTTTGATTTTGACATGAATATTCATTAACAATTTAGAGTAAGATTTTGGGAGGTCTTTTTTTTTTTTACAATTAGTGGTTTTCTTAGCACAACAAGTTGTTGGAGATGAGCATCAAAATGGACACTTTTACACTTTCGAAGTCAAACAAATTGGATGGTAAGAATTTTCTTGTGTGAAAATTCATAATGCAAAATTTGCTTGTAATGAGCAATTTTTGGTAGATCGTGATAGAAGAAGAAGAAAGATGGAAGGTGGCATCGAAGCCGCATCACAATTTGACAAAAGGAACTAGAAAACCCTTTGTGTAATCAATATGTTAGCTCATGACAACTTGATTCTACATGTGAGCTCTACAAGTCTAGAGCACACTTGAGAGTATGTTCGAGGTCACATTTTCAATTAGACTTCTATTTTTGAAGCAAAAATTCCATGAAGATATTGGAAAGTGAATCTATGACTGATTTTCTCACCAGAATGAAGGAACTTCATGATTAATTGCAAGCGATTGGGGAGGACGTTGATGATGTATCATACAAGATCCTATCAAATTGCATTTTATTATATAGAGTGAAAACAATGTCATTACCCTAAAACAATCATAAGGTTGTTAACATGATTTGTAGAAAGGATGAAGATGAGTGTAAAAATAGATCCTTGTTACCCTCTTGAGTCCATCCAAATCTTTGTAATGATAAAAAATAAAATCATCATGCATGTGAATTCAAACTTGGTATAAGACCCAAAACTTGTATCTTCGCTCTTTGATTTCCAATTCCAACTCCATTGTTCTCAAGCACTGCAAATGCAGTTGTTGTCTTCATTTCCACATAATTTTAGAAAGGTTTGAAAATGAAAAATCTCTTTATATGCTTGGTGATGTTCCATGCTCAATAAGATATGACGAGCATTACCTTGAATAGATTACAATCAATGTATCGACATTTTGTTACCACTCTAATAATAAGAGAGTCAGCTCCTTCATTTCAGGAGATATCAAAAAAAATTTACAAGAAGAATTGAAGAGATTTGGATCAAATCAAGGAGCTAACATTGTGGATCAAGCAAGGTTGATACTACATCCATGGGGAGAGGCCGAGATTAAAACAAATCCAAACCAAAATGCCAAATGCCAATTCTCAAGAGCAAAAGAAATAAAATTGCTTCAATTAAGGAAAAGGCTAGGCATCATGCATCAGAATGTTGATCAAAGCAACAAGCAGCCACAAAAAATCAAAGCAAAATTAGATGTTTCCATTGTAAAAAAATCATTTTATGTGGAAGCCCAATGCAAGATCAAACAATTAGTGGTAGAGGAAACGACCAAGGGCCAAACAAAGATGCCTATCAAATAAAAACAATCTTGTGGATGAAAATGTCGAAGAACTGAGAGAGCGTAATTTAGGCACTAATTTCAAAGAATCAAGACAATTTAGGTGACAAATATAATGCAGATTCAGGAGCCTTATCACATACAACCTCACATGATAAATGGTTCTCATTATACGAGATTGGAGGTACTATTTGGCAAAGTGGTGCTTGGTGATGATATCACCCAAGAGAAAAAAGGGCATGAAAGTCTGCCAATTCACCTAGATCAAGGCGAGAAAGGTAAATTAAGAAATACTTTATTTATTTATATTCTTGCAATTTAGAGCTCATTATTTCTTGGATATATAGTTGATAATGACACGAAAATTGAGTTTTATGAAGATAAATTTCTAGTCAAAGACGTGCATGAATTTTGGTGTGACTGCGAAATCAAAAAATCAAAGTGTTTAGGACAGATAGGTGTGGTGAATTTGATTTGACTAAATTTAACAAGTCGTACAAAGAAGATGAGATCAAAAGACATCCTACCATTGCCTGCAAGTCACAACAAAATGGAATTGTGAAAAGGAAGAATTGCACTTGTGGAATGTAAAAGAAGCACGTTGAAAGCACAATAGTGAGAAAGCAATAATGTTTCATCTCTCGGTTGGAGGAACCATTTTCCTATGTTCATATCTTATATATTATTATGTTAAGATACTATATATATCAATGTTACATCATATAGAACAAAGGAGACATGCAATCTTCAACCGTATGGAGTCCACCCACAAAGTCTCAAACCATCAAGTTCATCATGCATAGCACTTATCAAATGCTCCGACATCCTTACGTCATCAATGCACAAAGATATGTCCACATAAACTTTCATACACATACTCGTTCTTTGTTGTACGCAACAACATACATACTTAGTCATGATGAAGGCTAGCATGAAAGAGCAAAGCTTGTCAAATGAAGTTCCTACAAACAAAGAAGAATTAAAAAGAACAACATTTTCCGACTTCAACTTCTTCAAAACCCAAGTAGAGAATAATTCATGGCTGGCAAAATGCACTATTAAAGGTAGAAAATTAAGGTGATTCTCTTTCAATTCACAAAGTGTTCCAACATCAAAAATTGAGGGGCCAATTATTGTTAGAGTACATAACTATTGAAGTCTTAAAAACAGATCCAAGGAAGAAAATAACCTTGCCAAATCTAGCTTAAACATCAATCCAAATCAGCTCCAATCTCAATATGTAGTTAGGGCACTGCTCTCAACAATGCTTCTTGGTTTCCAAGGGGAGGCTCGAACCTGGGACCAAAGAAACTTTGGATGCCAAGCTAACCAGTTGAGCCAACCCCGTTGGGTTGCTCTCAACAATGAAATAACTCCCATGCACAAGTGTGGAAAGCTTTTTGCTTCCTCCTCTTCCAACATCAGAGGGATGTTCAGTGGCTCATAAAACTAAAGACTGAACCATCCCCTTGTGTGGACACGTGTGCGTTGGTGCCCGGAAAACTCAACCAAGTCCTGCTGGTGCCCAAAGAACTCGCGTTGGTGCTCGCAACAAAGTTTTCCTGGACAACCATCTGCTCGGGCAGGGCCTTACCAATAGCGCCACATAACGCAATTCTCTTGCACTGTGCCCAAAGGCACTCAAAGGCAATTTGATTGCCTCTAAGGCAAGTGGATAGCTCCCCCCATCTCTTTAACCTACGAGCTTACAAAGGTTTTATGAAGTTTTTACTTTGATATCTAAGAAGAACAACTATTCTCCCATAAACCCTTTTCCACTCAAATATACCAAGGAGCACAAAATAAGAAAAACGTGCATGTCGTAAAATCATTTTTTCCCTTTTCATGAAGAGAAAGGAGGTGCCTCCCAAAATCTGTGCGTCTCCTTTTTTTTTCAAAATTTTTTTACATGCACCTTCCACATCATGCCAAAGGTGCATGTAAAAAAATTCAGTTTTTTTTTTACAAGACCTTCCGCGCGAAAGGTGCATGAATTTACGGCATAAAAAAGGTTTTAAAAAAAGTAAAAAAGTTTTCACGTTGAAGAAGGTCCACCTCCTCGACCGTTCCGCCGAGGACAGTACCCTTGACAAAAGGCCTTTCCCCGGCGGAACGGCCTTGGACGGCGACCTGCCCCCCTTCCTCATTTCACTAACACAAATAACCTCATCAATACTCTCTTGCATAAAACATGGTCCATACTACAAACGATGGAATCTGTTTGCCAATTTTGAAAATGATGAAATCAGTTGACAAGAGTGCTCGAGAAACCTCTTTTGAGTTATCCTCAAAAAACCTGCATTATGCTTAAATAAAAAATCGTCAAATATTTTATGATATAAATTCTTGAGAAAACTTGCCGGTTCCATTTCTATACTTTGCCGATTTCCCAAGCAATGTCAGATGGTATCCCCTGGAAGAATAGTTCTACCAGCAACTCTTGTGATGAGCTTGCTCTCAGTGTGACTGTACAGGACTCTGTTCCAGAGCTTCCTCTGCATCATGGAATACAAAATCTTGGTCTGGCATATATGCCCTGCATTTGTTATCTGATCAAGCAACCTTTTGAGCTCTGCCTGTATGGCTTCAATGCAAGGAAGCTATTGTTATATATATCAACCACAAATGAGCTAACCTGCTGATTCACCTCAGTCTGAGCAGTCTCTGGCTCTTGATACAGGTCTTTAAGTCCTCAAATGCTGGCCCAATTCCTCTTGCCAGCGTCTGCATACATGTTTGATAGCAGAACATACCCAGAATCATTTTCAGGATCCAGCTGAAGCAGCTTTTTGGCAGCACGTTCACCCATTTGCACATCACCATGAATTCTGCAAGCATTTAGCAAGGACCTCCATACACAGGCATCAGGTTGGCACCTCATCTCCTGGATCAGCTTTTCTGCCTCGTCCAGGCAGCCAGATCGGCCAAGAAGGTCAACCATGCAGCTGTAATGCTCAATTGCTGCTTGGATTTCGTAAATGCAAGTCAGGGATTCGAAGTAATTATGAGCTTCATCCACCATGCCTGCATGGCTGAATGCTAAGAGAAGAGGAACAAAACTGCCTTCATCTAGCTCCACACCTTCTAGGCACATTTGCTCGAACATGAGGAGAGCTTCCTTTGCAAGCCCGTGAGTGGCATAGCACATGCTCATGGCACCCCACAACACCACATCCCTTGTATGCATGCTGTTGAACACACTACGCGCATCTTCTATGCTTCCACATTTGCTGTACATGTCAATCAAGCAACTCCCTATAAACTTGTGTGATCCCATCCCGCTTTGATTCAACTGTGAATGTATAAGCTTGCCCTTTTCAAGCTCACCTATACTTGCACATGCATTTATTACTGCCACATAAGTTATGCTATTTGGCTCCACCCCGTCTTGCTGCATTTGTTGAAATAACCTTATTGCCTTTTCCCCCTCCCCGCCTTTAAGAAAAGCTCCCATCATCGCACTCCAAGAGACAACATTGCGATCCGACATGTTATTGAACACTCTGCAAGCTTCCTCAATCCGACCACATTTGGCATACATGTCAATCAAACAATTTCCCACAAATACATCTGACACCATTCTAGTTTCAATGAGGTGTCGGTGAACAAACATGCCTTCTTCAAGAGCTGCTGCACTGGCACATGCCTTAAGAACTCCGGCAAACAAAAAAGTGTCTGGTTTTACCTCTTTTTCGTGTTGTAGGTACAGTTCCAATGCCTCCATCGTCTTCCCACATCTCACATAACCTATAATCATGGCACTCCAAGAGACCACATTACGAACTGACATATTCCCAAAAACCTTCTTTGCCTCCAAGATGTGCCCACACTTAGCATACATATCGATCAGGGAATTGCACACAAATGGATTAGAGGCAAACCCACTTCCAATGATCTCTGAATGAATGCGTATCCCATCTTGTAAAGCCATTAAGTGAGCACATGCCTTGATCGCATGAACAAAACTGAATGAATCTGGCTTCAAACCTTGTTTCTTCATTCTCCAAAAGCTCTCCAAATCTCTTAGGCTTCGCCTTGTTTTCACTTCATACCCTGAGAGCTCATTCCTGCTTCTTAATGGGTTGTAGCTGGGGTGTGCTGGAACATGATTGTGAATGAACCCGCTGCGGAGTTGATCAGCCATGCCTTCAGAGAAGAAATAAAACTTTGCCATGGATTATCATGACTGTTGATCCGGCCAGCACTAGTTGATTGAATCTACCATTGAATTTGCTAAAATCCTGTGATTGCTTGCACTTGTTGTTGGGTTTCCAGTGGTTTTGTGTTGCTGATGAGAAAAAGGAAAAATCAGAGCTTCACTCCATTCCCATTATTCATCTTTTCCCCAAAAAAAAAAAAAAATTGATTCCCTTTTGATTCACATTCCATTTCGTTCCTTCTGGATTGCCAAATTCTTGCATTATCCACCTCCCACACCTCTGAATTTGCATTCTCCACCTCCCACACCTATCCTAGGGATAGGATACATCATTAAAAGGTCACCCACCAGGTTTGATCTAGTGTTGGGTAGGTATTGATATTTTTAATACCGGGTCGTGCTATTATACCTTTTTTAAAATTTTTGATACTAGTCAGGTATTAGTATCATTATGTTTGTAAATTGGTGGCTGGTATCAACTATCAACGAGCTTGGGTATTCGATATTAGTATCATCATGTTTGTAAATTGGTGGCGCTTGGGTATTGCAGGGTGATACCAGCCGAGTACAAACACCCAGGTATGCATATATAATTATTGTTTTAAATTAGCCATTTTATAAAGGGTACTATGCATTTCATAAAAATCATGACTTTTTAAAATGTAATATGCATAAGATTTTAAAGGCCAATATTTTGTTGGTGCTTTTAGGTAAAAAAAATTTAAGTCTTCCAATGACACAATGAAGATTCAAGTCTAGTTCCACAATGAAGATTCAAGCCAGTTAAGGCAGTTCATTTGAAAGTTGCCTTAATTGGCAAAAATTTTTACTTTTGAAGATTATAAGAGCAATGAATACATTACAAAAACATAGAGAAGAGGTTTCTAAGAGTTGATGTGCAAGAAATCCACCATCATTACTAAATTGGTGGAGTGCCAATCATATCATATAGGGTCTCAATAGTCCATGGATTTGGGTAATGACATGGGATTGTCATGTGTTTGAGGTCTCATATGTCAAAGATTGTAAAAAGTATAGATGATTAGATTGATGATTGTCATGCCCATGATTGGTCTCGGGTAGCGTGTCCACGCTAGGGACCGGTAGATCGACAACCCATAAATTAATTGTGACTATAAGGGATCTGGGGCCCTTATGTGTCAATATAAAGTTCTCAATCCAAGGATCCTATTCTAAGCATGCCAATCACAAGCAACACAAGGGAACCTGATGGTGGACAAACCAACCCAACCAAAACTAGATCAAACGTATCTAGCCCCCAAGCTATGGATCAATCACTCAGAGAGGAATGAGGCATCACACCAGCAGCATCCTGCCACCGGTGATGCTATCAAGCATACACTAGTGAGAGCCCAATAGGTATACTTATACCCTCCAAGGCCCATGCACCACTAGTAGTGCACTATGACACCTCACTGGACACCTCTGTAGCCTATCTGGGCCACGTCATCCAGTTTCCCAATGACTCACTGATAGACCCATACCAATCCACCATCAAGTGTTTTAGGCCTACAACCATTAATTATGACCATGTACAAATCCCTTATAGTCACAATTAACTTACGGGTTGTCGATCTACCGGTCCTTAGCGTGGACACGCTACCCGAGACCAGTCATGGGCATGACATTCTTCTCCCCTTATTCAAAATTTGTGATTCCTTGGAAAATAATACTGATTACCCGTTGACCATGGACGATGTCACAGAAATGGTTAATAAACCGTTTTCTAAACTTATTTTTCTCTACTTGAATCTTCAAGAAATCTTTATATGATTTATAGGTTATTTCTCAAGCTTGGTAACCAAGAAGATCTTTGATTTAGTCGTCGTGTTGGGACATCATTTGTATTTACTTATACTGATGCAACACTTCTTTGGGATTTCAAGATTTTCTTGGATCTCTTCTTAGACTCTTCTCCTAGGGCAAATCTTAAATGATCTGCACCCCTTGGAAACTCGTGGTATTTCCTGTTAAAAAGGGGGAGAAGTAGGAAGAAAAGAGATTTATCAAGGAGAAACATCGATCAAAGATTCAAGGAGGAATCTGTTATATCGATGATGGACCTGTTTTATGAATCAGAAACGATAGGATATTTAGATATTACAGAAATCCTTTAGGGATTATTGTTGATATCTGGTTTGAAGATTTAAAGGGGAAAAATTTAGAAAGTACTCTTGCGGTAGAAAAGTGGCTGATTACAAGTCCGATTGATTTGTGTCATAACCTAGAATTCTATTACAAGATAGGAGTTTGTTGAAAATTGTTCCTTGCTGGATATAGTCAACTTGATCTTAGTTTGGATTGAGATCCGTGGGTTGATGCAAGGACGAAAGTTCATGCTAACAATATATTCTTTTGAGTGAATCTCAGGTTGAGATTTTGGATGTGAAATAGCACTCTTTGAGAAATATTCTCTCTTAGAGGATAACTAAGTTATAGGATTCTCGATTATGAAAGTGTTGTGTACAGATCAGGAGTTATCTGTAGAGATATGTTGTGTAGTGAATCTTTGTGGGATCATTAAAACCTTGTTGTACAAACTACTAATCCTGTGGATCTACAAAGTATTCCGTAAACTAAGTTAATTTGCATGCATAAACTGGTTGTTGATACATAGGCATATTGATGAGAATTGTGTTAAGACAATTTCTCGCTGATGAGTCATTTTGGATTCATTTACTGATGGGTGTGCATAGAATACACGAGAACTTTTGGGCCTTATCTTTTCCCCTTTGGAATAGATGGATTGCTATCCTGGAAGACTCGAAAGAGTTGGATAGTTGTTTGCCAGAAGTTAGAACTTCACGTAATGAGGTTCCGATAAATCTTAAGTTATTCTAGATTAGAACTTAAGAGGAAAATCTAGACGTATTCTAGATTGGGACCCTAACTTTGGAATGACAATTTGTGCCGTGTCTAAAGTAAGGGCGTTTTTTAGATTACAATCCTTATATTGGCAGTGTGTGTGAGTTGTAAAAGTCTGGAACTTTCCAGATGGAAAGGACTTTGTGAACAACTCATGTGTCTTTTAAGAATTGTGATACACTCTTATGATATGGTATGGTCTCAAGAATCTGGAGAGTTGAGATTGGTAAATCATAACTCGGATTCTAAAAAATACCTAATCCATAAGAGAGGATAGTATTCATACCCCGGATGAATAAACAAGTTTGGTACGACTGATCACCTTACCAAATCGACTATGTTTATTCGGGTATAGACCAAGAAGTTATAGAGTGTATGTTTAGGCTTTGCGGATTACCAAAGTGACATATGAACATTCGCGTTTCGAAGTTCATTCGTCGCTTTTGGTCGGCCGTATTTGCTAAACTAGAGATGACTCTAAGCTTAAAGATTTTCTGATCATTGGTTGTTGCCTATGTGAGGGTATCACGTTCTTTTTATTGAGTATAGGACAAGAATCTGATGAATTATGATTGATGAATCATAGTTTAGATTCTAGTTATACTTGATCGGTTAAAAAAAGGATTACCTACATGATCAGAAGATCAGTTAAGATATCTATTCATATTTTCATAGCAATCTCCTCGAAGAGGTAGTCACCTTGATGGAGATTGGGTTATAGTAAGCATTTGGCTACCTGTTCATGCTTATGTATTGTTTTTAAACCTATATCACTCATTGTGGTAGAGACTCAGATGATCAAGTTTCAGAAAGTAGCGGATTTCCTACATGATATGCAAGAAATGCTATGGATTGCACGTGAGAATGTCTAGTGTACCTAGGATGGGGACCGACATTATGCAAGTCTGAAAAGATCACCGAGAAACGAGGGATTGGGTATTTTTTGAGAATCCAGAAGGATTCGAGTGTAATCCATACTGGCAAGCATTATAAGTTGTCCCCTAGATATAGAGGACCGTTTAAGATCTTGAAAAAGATCGGATCCTTAGCTTACCAATCGGAACTCCCGGATGGATCTCAAGTGCATCCTGTATTTCACGTAAGATGTCTCTGAAAGAGTCTACGTGAAGGAGTGCATCTTGGATTTGGAGATCGATTGAACCTGTTGGATGCATAAACTAGTTGTTGGTACATAGGCATATTGATGAGAATTGTGTTTAAGACAATTTCTCGCTGGGTTATAGGAATTTCTCATTGAGAATTGCTTAGTAACCTAGGATTGATTTAAAATCAATATAAAGTTCTCAATCCAAGGATCTTATTCTAAGCATGCCAATCACAAGCAACACAAGGGAACCTGATGGTGGACAAATCAACCCAACCAAACCTAGATCAAACGGATCTAGCCCCCAAGCTATGGATCAATCACTCAGAGAGGAATGAGGCATCACACCAACAGCATCCTGCCACCGGTCATGCTATCAAGCATACACTAGTGAGAGCCCAATAGGTATACTTATACCCTCCAAGGCCCATGCACCACTAGTAGTGCACTGTGACACCTCATTGGACACCTCTGCAGCCTATCTGGGCCACATCATCCAGTTCTCCAATGACTCATTGATAGACCCATACCAATCCATCATCAAGTGTTTTAGGCCTACAACCATTAATTATGACCATGTACACATAAGGGATTTGGTTCCCTTATAGTTACAATTAACTTATGGCTACACAAGTGGAAACATTATTGGATGCTAGATAAGGCTGGCTACATATAGCCACAAAATGTAGGCTATGCAATTCTGTTTCTAGCAACTTAGAAGTGGTGGAGTATGTGTCTTAAGGACGACAGAGTCATTTCACACTCAAAAAATTAACAATCGCCATTGATGATGATTTGATGCCTCTACATAAGGTCACCAGGGCTCGACACAAATGGCTTGAGTTGAAGAATGATAACTAACTTCTCATAAAAATAAGTATAATAATCTGCTAATGGCAATCTCTATAATGGAAATTAATATGCAAGTTTACTGAGTAGTCAATGTTCTCTTGAGGTTGGATGTGTTACTAAAAAGAGGCCTATAACTCCCAATCACGCAATAAACATGTGACAATTTATGACAAACAAGGAAAACGCTAGATTCTGGAATGTCATGAAAGAGCTTGTCAAAATAGTCAATCTAACAAAAACAAGGTACAACAAAATGTTTAGTCTAGAAACAAGAGGCCTTAAAGGAGCATGATAGATTCTACCTTGTCTCAAACGAGGTATGCTTGATAAAGTTTCATATGATAGTGGTATGTTTGGTAATTTTGAAACAGCAAATTTGATCAAGAATGCCAGTTAATATGATGCGAACATCCTTCATCATGCCAAGTGATTTCCTATATTGCAAGTGCCAAATATCTAATAGTCAACCTCATACTAGAACCCAACACAATGGTGGATGTGGACACATGCATTGCAACGTAAAAAGTTTATAATTGAATGTATAATATGCAATTTATCATTAAAAATAGTATACCTTTTAACCGTAGCTTCGATTGAGATGAAAATTATACCGTTGGAAAACGCCCAATGAGAGCTTTCCAACGGTATGCTACATGACATACTTCTAAGTTTCCGTTAAAAAGCTATAACCAGTCAAATTTTTGAAAAAGTCAAATATCGCTTCTGTGGGCCCATGAGTACCCTCTCACTGAGAAGGTGCTCTATTCGCGCACAAAAGTGGTTTCTCCTTTGAGAGGTTTATGATGCTATTAAAGGAGTTGGTTGGACGAGACACGGGTTTATAACATGACCCCAACTTTAGTATGCTCTTTCAATTTAGCTATGCAAGTCCCTACTATCATTTCCTCTGCTATATTTAGTTCCTAGACTCTCGTCTCATATTCGCATTCTCAAGTACACAATAGAGCTTACATGTTTGAGATTGAGGTTAAACTTGCCTATTTCTCTAGTTATTATGGTAATAACAAAAATTCGCCTTCGTTAAGCTTGAGAAATATCTTGAGTCATCTGACGGGAGTTGTGTGCAAAGGATACAACTTGCTTCTATGCATATGGATGGACATGCCTTTACCAGGTGGAGAACCTATAAGTTCCTAGAACATTTAGGAGTCAAAGTTCAAACAACCACCCCCCCCCCCCCCCCCCGAAAATCTTAAAACAAGACGGCTAAGAGAACCTTGCATAAGACATACATATGTTGGCAACAAGAAAAAAGAGATGGTGTAAAATGCCTTTAGAATAGCAAACAATGATAGAAAAGGAGGCTAGTTCCAAGGAGTGCATTTGCAAGATGAGATTTATCTTTCACGATTCAGAAATTCATATAGGTAGATGAAAAGAAATAATGAGAGTCCAGGACAAATTCCACAAAGTTTCTAAGAAGAAGAAGATAGAAAATGAAGCCATGTGATGTTGTTCTGCAACAAGTATGACTACATAAGATCTTGCCACAACATGCAAAGCTTGGATCCAAGGGATTATATTGTTACTTCACTCGAGCTAGGAAAGTTCAAAGTATCAATACATACATAGTCAAGTGCAAATTGAAACTTTTGGTAGAGATGAGTCTATCCCTCTACAAAAAGCTGTAAGGGGTCGTCTTGTTGCGTCTCATAGCTTATCTTTTCAGCAAAAACCTTGTCTTGTTCACAAAGTCAGTGCCTCAATCCAAGATCAGTTCCTGTAGAGCACTGAATCTACATTTACATTCGATCTGTTCCCATAAGAATCTTGCAACCTCTGCGACAGTGACTTTGGCGAGACTCTCTCTCTCTCTCTCTCTCTCTCTCTCTCTCTCTCTCTCTCTCTCTCTCTCTGCAAAATAGTGTGCACACATCATTGCACAAATCCTAACTACCAATTCAAAGAGAGCATCTTACCTATCCTAGTTCAGGCCAACTCAAGTTCCTCAATTTAGTTAAGAATTCTTCACATGAGAACTTATGTACAATTAAGAAGAAATTTGAATTAATTGAGCTGTACAAAATATCATAAGAACCAGAGGTGATTGAGAGGTCTGCAATGCTTCAACACATACAATCACTTGAGGATCGGCACTTCTAGCCTATTATGTTGCTTCATAGTAGAATAAGCAAATCCAAACTTCACATATTCTCAAAACATATCCTTCAATAAAAGCCAACTTCACATGAACATTGCAAGGTAAAATTCAATAGGAAAAGAAAAATTTCCAGCTTGCCATGTTACACAATGTTGTCGAACTTCCACTTGCAATCAGAAACTTTACTCTCCACCATTGGGTAGACCGATTGTTTAAACATCGTAATCTACACCATCGAATGAGAGCAGACAAAATACCTTAAGATAATTGAAAAAAGTAAAGTTGGATAAACAATAATCCCCACATTGGTATATGTTGTGAAAGTTTGCAAGTGTAAGGAAATCCCACGTACACTAAATGGACTGCGGTCATGGTTTAAAATTGATAAAATATTCATTGCTAGTGATTTATAAATTTTGTACAATTTTGCTTCAACATGATTGCACAAACTTGTATTTTTAATTACCATCCTCGAGAACACAGATCCATGATTAAAAAGCCTAACGTTTTATCAATTGCCCGATTCCAAGCATGGGCCAAGTCTTCCCGAGCTTCCCTGCCAAAGATTGGATTTGGAACCTGCAAAAACTCTCCAACAATTTTCACAATCTAAATCTCGGGATAAACCCATTGATCTGAACATGGCATAAAAACAGAGTATCTATAAAACCAGAGCAATGTAAACAGATGAGCGAACGTTGTGGCATCTCTGATTGGAGATTTTCTATCTAAAAGTTAACAAGAACACTTGAACATGACATCGGCAACAAGCATAAAATTACTTATAGCACTTTGATACTTTTCGTTAAGGTGAACCTGAATAACATGAAGAAAAAAAAACTAGTTGCAAAGAGGATGATAACTATCGATGTAGAAAACTGAAAATGCCATGAATCAAGGCAGATAGTATAGAGTTCTCAAAAGTTGCCTAAAAATGGGGGAGCAATTGAATTCTAAAGCAATATGACACTGGGTATGTCCAATTACAAAAATGAGAAGGTTTCGAAGAGCATTAAAGGAGGACAAAAGAACAATTCTGCAAGTCACACTCGATAAGTCAATCTAAGTAATTGTTTACAATAATCCCTTGCTAGTATTGCTTTTTGGTATCCATTGCTAGTAATGCTTTTTGGTATTATCAGCCCGTGGGATCCATTGCTAGCAATGATAGTATGCATAGGAAAATGTTTCGTAAACATAAAAGGATATCCATATACGCTTTGTTAACAAAGATATAATTATTTGACACATGCAATTTTTCTATATTATACCAGATATTTCAAAATTTAGAAAAGTTCCCAAATGTTTGGAGCATCTTTTTCAAAAATTTACAGCACATTTCAACTTTCCAGTTCATAGTTCCAAAGAATCGCAATTAACTGGCCTTAAATTGATCCATATCTCAGTTCTAATTGGTCAAAAAATTCAAAAGTGCGAAATTTCCCTCCACTGTTTAAATTTTGACGATAAATTATGGTGTTTTTGAGTCGTTTGGAAGCTATACATGAGTTTAATTGTTTGTAGGCAATGGTAAGTGTTAGAAACCCCATTGTCAAAACCAACCAAGGTAAGAGCACAATCAAGTGGTGATGCTTCTGTAACCGCTCATCCATAGAGATGCTACCATCTCACTCCCATGCATTGGAGCTATAGACCACCATCAAGCACGCTCAAGCTTGCAGCAAGCCACGACGTCCTAGCTTTGTCCTTCAAATACCTACATCTTGAGGCAAGATATCGTCATAGCCTAACCACATGCAAAAGCTCATGATTGTCAAGCTCATGGAGATCCACCTCTATACACATGGTACAGGTGGGGTCACCTCTGCCAACATCGTCATGTTATAACCATCATACCAATATGACCTGGATGATGGGTGAACTATTGCGTGCCCTTATGGGTATGTAACATCCCACCCAGCCCTTTAAGAGCGTCCTCCTAAAGGGAGTAAACTAGGAAAGTTCAGTCCTAAGTAATTTTCCCTCTCCCAAGTGTCCTCATCATCTGATTTCCCTTTGTAGTGGACCAAATATTCAAAAACCATCTAATTTCTCAACTTCTTTTGACGAACGTCAACAATTTTCTCTAGCAGTACCCGTACAAAAGTAGTCAAATCCTCTTAACTCAACTAGTTCACCTTCCGGAATCAGGTTATCCTTTCTACTAAGTCGTTCAAACAGCTTACATGGAATACATGATGATCTTCGACTCCAATTGGAAGATCTAGTTGATAAGGGACCCTGTTAATTTTCTTTACAACGACTTACAATACTTTCCAGTTCAAATACCTTAGGATTTTTGGGATTTTAAGATACACCCAAGTTCTAACCTCAAACTCTCGAGGTGAGCGCCTATAGTTAGCATAATTCTAAGCTCTAGCCTAAGCAATTTCATTGCTTTTTTTTAGCCACCTGTAACATTTATTGCATACCCTGGGGCCTAAAAGAAGTCAACTATAGCTTGCACCTTAAGACCTTTGAGACCGACAGAAACTAGAGAATGTGGTTGAAAGCCATACATCAATATAAAAGGAATGAATCCGGTGGCAGAATGCTTCACACTATTGTGCTCGAACTCAACCATTGGGAGATACTTTTCCCAATAGGATTGTCTATGAGATATATCCTCCATAGTCTTGTTGATATGTTCTGTCTGCCCATCAAATTTTGGGTGATCCAAAGAACTTAGACTAAGAGTTGTTTCAAGTTTTTCAAATACTGATTACTAGAATTTGCCAGTGAACTTGGAGTCTCAAATCACTAACAATATCATTTGGCAAGCCATACAATCTAAACAACTTTTTAACAGAAAGTTGGGCTAGTTCAAATGCCTTGACAATAGTTTTAGTAGGTATAAATTGCGCCAATTTGGTTAGCTTGTCAACCACCACCCAAATGGCATCATGACCACCAAAATGGGATCATGCCTCTTGCCAGTTTTAGGGAGTCCAGTCACAAAATCCATTGAAATACTTTTCCATTTCTTACTAGGATTAACCAAAGGATGTAAAAGACCCAAAACTTTGAGTCTCTCTGCTTTGGCATGGTTCGCAAACTTTAACATATGCCTCGACATGAACTTTCATCTTTGGCCAATAAAAAATTTGTTTAACAAGGTCCAATGTCCTTTGTATGCCAAGGTGACTAGCACAAGGGTTGTCATGACACTGCTGCAGGATTTGGGCCCTAAGGTCCTCCCTATCCGACACACATACCTTTCCGTTCCGGAAACGAAAGCCATTCCTTATGAAATAATCATTTAGTATCTTATCATTTTGAGAACTTTTGAGATTTACATCCCAAGGTCTTCACGAGATCTAGACTTTCCTGCTAGGACATCTAGCGAGATGCGACCAAAATATCCATTAGTCAAACAAAGATCTCGAAGTGGAAGATACAACTTAGACTGGATCTCAACAAAACATAACTGATGAATATCTCCAATCCAACTCAGGGCCTTGGCTACATAGTTCGATCTGCCTCTACGGTATTTAATGAACTTGAACTCGTGAAAGAGTTTCGACCACCTAGCCTTACAACCTCTTAGGTCAACAACATCACATATATACTTACAGAATTGATGATCAATCATCACCGTAACCTCCAAATTTTCAATACGTGAATGATTGCAAAAACACGGTGCTTGAGAGTTTCAAAACTATCATTCATTTCATCAGTCCAAACTACAAGTGGACTTTTTCTACAACTACATTTCTTCTTCACCCCCTTAAGAACGTTTGTTAAGGGCAATGCTACAATAGCATAGTCCATAATGAACCTATGTAAAAATCCTATGAAGCCAAGAGATGATTTCACATCACGGATTGTTTACAGTATCAGCCATTCTTGTACTCTATAAACCTTATCATAATCGATCTTGATGTCGCAATCAAATATGATATGGCCCAAGTAATTGACCTGGGTCTTAAAGAACTCACATTTTGATTCCTTAGCATAGAGCTTTTCTTGCCTCAAAAGCTCCAAGACATTACAAAGATGCTTTTACACTCCTCAAGGTTTTGACTATAAATTAATATGTTGTCCAAACATACTATTACAAACTTCCCCAGATATGGACAAAGAATATCGTTCATGATTTGCTGGAATGTAGCAGGTGCATTCATGAGTCCAAAAAGTAGCACCAAAGACTCATAGTGGCCATACCAAGTTCTAAAACCAATCTTAGAAACATCCTTGTTCCTAATCCTTATTTTGATGCCAAAAAGCATATAAGACGAAGTAGTACATCTCAAGTGTGTAGTAGCTAGGGAGCATAGTAACGCTAGAGACAGACATAGAGTAGTATCTACTATCTAGAGAGAGAACGTGTGCGGCATTGTGTGGCATGTGCTATTGACGTTTATGGAATTATGGATTCTAAAAGTTGGAAATTGGAACCATTGTATTATCAATTATAACTTATGACATATGTAGACAGTAGTACCATGTGGCATGTGATGATGTACATTGTAATGTGTATGTGCTATCTAGCACTTGTTTATGCCATAATAGATAATAGAACGCTAGAAATAAAATCCAAAAAAAAAAATCCTAAAACCATTTCGACGTTTCTTTCTCAAGGTTGCCGATTCTTTCTCGTTTCAAACCCTTTTCAAAAAGGTCCATGGAACATTGAGTAACTCTACCTAATGGTCTACATTCCTAAAGGGAGGTAGGCCCTCAATACATGCTTAGGAAAAACGTCAGCAAAATCCTGCCTAAGTATTAGGGAAAGCACCTCAAGATTCTGCTTACAAGACACACACAAAGAAATAATAGTAAAGCAAAACCACCCAACCAATGAGAGGCTATTGATCAATCTCCCATAGCATGACCCCCGAGCCACAAGATAGGATGTAGGTGTAGAGAGAGGAAACTGGTAATGAAAACCTTTGCTTTTACTGTGCATGCTCCCATGCAAGCCTAGAATATTACCATGAAAGCTTTTCATTAGTATTGATACTCTACACCACGCCAATAATCGTCCTAACCCATTTACTAGCTCCACATGTCATTAGATGTGTGACTGGGTCCTCACAAGGTTATTGATTACATTTCTGGCCTAGATCGGAATAACGAGGCGTAATCAATAATCTCGAACACTGGAGTACCATGTATCCAAGTCTAGGATTATGTCGGATCCTATATGCAGAACGCGGACGTAACACTAAGCCTCCTAAAAACTCTACCCTTAGGTGACTCCTTATCTACAGGGTTATTAAGAGGTCTACTTGCGAGAGGATCCGAACTACAACTTTGTGATACGGGAACATTGTCCCCATACTTCAACCACCATCTCACTAGACGCAACATGCTTTGGCCTCAATTGGGCTGTAGTAGATCCAAACTCAAGGAGCTCACCTCAGAACACAACCAAGTCATCCTTGAGTGCATCTTGTGTGACAGGATCAGGATAGACCATCCTAACGTAGGTGTTCCAACCCTCTATAAGCTCCTGGTCACGAAACTGCGTCACTCCACCACAAAGGCTGATGGAACTATCTCGCCATATACACTTAGTTTCTTCCTACCTGTGAAAGTCCAAAGACAAGGCTTCAACATTGAACACCGTGTATGAAAATAGTCTAGTAGTTTTAAGCATTGAGCATGCAAGTTAAAAGTTGCAACATTGAGAATTTGGAGATTTTAAATGCACCTGTCTAAACTGAGTGATGAGCATGCTCAGATGCTCCCCCACTCTATCCATTGACCACGCTTGTAAAATTGTTCGATTTGCTTGAACTCATGATGTATCAAGAATTCATAGTATGTACTCCTTACTCATGAAGAAGGCCCAAAGTGGGACCCTCTTTATTTGTGAGGCACAAGAGAGTGTAAATAGGTTGTATAGCCCAATGACAATAGCACGTGCCTCATCCCAAAATGATGCTAACAACACGATAGTCTTGAACTTTCGTGACTTGGGCTCTCATGATGGCCACCACTCTTGCTAATGGTTTGAAACAACCATTTGATTCAGGCTGCTATGCACCTTCAAGAGGCGCTCCAAAACGAGGAACACGTATGTAAACCTATACAATCAATTACTATTTAGAAGTGTACGATAGGTCAAGACTCAAGACTCAAGTTTCAACGTCACTCAAGCAATTTGAGAATGACAATGTAGAACGTACAGATCATTTTTTGAAAGGAATTGGAATTTAACATTTGGAAACAACCTGGTGGGGACAGGTTTTACAACATCCAAGGTCGAAAAGGATCTGAACATGGACAAGACCTTGGGACATTTAGTGATTTACCTCACCAAGAATCGTGCTACTCCCACGATCTACTTGACCCAAGGTAATTTAGCATTATCCTCAATAATGAGGTAGTAATGGGCAACACGACACGTCCAAAATATATGGGGATAGGTCTCATTAACGAGCCTTCACATGGCCACGCAATTTGACACATTGTCATTGATGACCTGCATAATCAATGATCATCAATGTTTAAACTGCATCTTGAATCAAATTTCCATAATTGATTGATAGTAGTTCAAAACTTAAAGTTCAAACAATGACCACCACATTCAACATTGACATTTGACAAGCAATTTAAATTACCACACAACATTATCTAGACCCACCTCCTCAAAGGCCTCTCTGTTATGGCCAAACATATACTCGTTGGCGATCACGCTGCCTAAAAGGGACATTTTTGCCAAGTTGTGAGTCCTATATTGTAAGTTGTAACATGTAGCTCAAGCCTCATTTACAAATCACAAATTTCAACATACATCAAATTGAAAACTCACAAAGGGGCTTGACTCCAATCACCAATGCATGCCTCATATTGGAGATTTGGAATTTTGGAAAGATATCTTACCTGCATCAAAGGTGTCGATGGCGCAAAGGAACATAGTGCCCATGCAAGAAGAGACCAACATATTGATGGCTTTTCTTGCATCACTTCATCCGTCAGAGATGATAAAGCACCCATACCATGATTTCCTACAATTTTTTAATTCGGTGTGATTAAAGATTTTTAGAAAGAACTCCGAATAGCAATGCAGGTAAGGTCCGTGCTCTCTTGCCTAGATGATACGTAAAAGTCCCTGCTTTTGGGACGGGCATGTACCCTGGCCCAAGATCTCGATGGTGCACCAACAGCACGGCCTACTCCTGCATCCACTGGTCCCTCATTCTCACCCTCAACATCCAATGTTCAAATCCTGAAAATTCTATGGAAATATTCACAAACTAAGGAAGAGGGCATGCCATGTGAGATAGGCTCTAAAGCCTGTGATGTGGGAAGAGGCTCTGAAGATCCTGTTCAAAAATCAAGAATTAGGATTCACAATGCATAAAGTGCCAATTTCCAAATTCAAATGTTCAATGAGAATTTATTATCATTCTTACACAAGATATAACAACTTGCAATCACAACTAAAGCAAAAGTGACAAGCAAACATTCAAACTTCACGTACATGCAAGCAGCTATGTCGTAGCCACGCACTCCCCAGAGGTGTGCTCGAATCCGCAAAGGACCACATGGATAAGTGACACTGCAATACCACCTCTTTGTGTCTGAGCTGCCATATTGTACAAAAATTGTCACATACTCCCAAGCAAAATCTCTCGCCTTCACCATAATCCCAGATCCCAATTCTATATACCCTAAGTTCTAACCCAAGTTCGACTCCTTTTACTATCCCATTTGTGACCTCTTGGTCTCTCTAGACTCCATCCATAATCCACCCCTCTCTATTATCTAGCCCTAAGACTCAACTTTCAAGTCTCAAAATCAAATTTGCAAAAAGTCTATCCTAACTAGCTAGAAGCTTCTAACTTCAAAGTTCTAAAATTTTTAGCACTAGCTACTAACTTCTAAGCTCTAAGTATTAACTGACCATCCATCTTCCTCTCTCCAAAGTCCACTCTATTAAGCTCAATCCTAAGTTCTAAGAACTTCTAACATTATTTCACCTTCTTCAAAGTTCACTCCCTAAACTATCTCTCATCATTCACACTCTCTCCCTAAATCCACAATGCACATTCTCTCAACCCTATCAATTATGATTCTCTCCCCCAAATTAACATTGTCCAAGTTCCCTCTTCTTCTCAAGGCATGCTTCTATATCATAGTTGCAGCGAATCTCAATTCGCTGGGTCTGCGATTCGCGGGTCGCGATTCTGCGAATCGCGATTCGCGACCCAGAATCGCAAAAAAAAAAAAAAAAAAAAAAAAAATTTTGGAAAAATAGCTTATTGCTGAAATTTTTTTAGGGGATCAATGGTCAAACCAGCGTTTTGCCTCTCAGAAGTGCAGTAGATGAGGCACAAACAGATCTTATTTTCAATAGCTATTCGGTTGTAATTTGCTCTGGTTTTCAGTAAATGTTAATGCTACAGTTTGGACTATCAACTGTATGGATGATGATCACTTGCAATTGGTTCACTGGAGATGTGAGTGCAATGTACATACAGTTGGGGGCATAAATATTGGGCCCTTCTCGGCGCGCATTTGGACCCCATTTTTATCCACAGGGGGGTGGTGGCATTTTTATCTACAATGTCTATATAGCAAGAAGCTCTAGGGGGTTCGGGGGACAGTAGCCCCCCGGGAAACGGGGGGTTTGGGGGGTGGAAGCCCCCCGAGAAACGGGGGGTTCGGGGGGCGGTAGCCCCCTGGTGGGGTTTTGGGGGGCAACGCCCCCCAACGGCGGGGTCCGGGGGCTGCCGGTAGACCCCGGCCCCGACGGTGAGGCCTCTTCATGATTTGGCCTTCCAACTCCCCAAGTGAAAACACACTTTTTGGTGTTTCGCACCCGAAACAATCGGCAAACTACACAATCATAGTCCCCTCGATCGGCGCTTTCATCTGATACCCATATTGCCTAAAAAAATTTCAAAAAAAAAAAAAAAATCGATTCTACACGATTCTGGGAAAATCCCGAATCGCGAATCGGAATCGCGATTCTGAATCGCGATTCGGGAATCGCGCTGCAACTATGTTCTATATCAGGCTTCTGATGGAATGATTGAAAAAATGACTGGAACCGATTCGGGTCCCCACCGCCCGACGAATTTGGATCGGCCGGCTCCAATTTAGTTCCAAACCATTGATTCTTTGCCTTCGAATCGGCAATTTGTGCAACTTTAATACAACCGATATTTCATGTAAGTCGACTTAAGAAAAGTCTATGGGAAGGGGATCACCTTGGTTTTGTGAATCTATTACACATGTTAGAGGAGTCATCCAGTGTGACTCGATTTGAACCTGATAAGATCTTGGATATAAGAACTAAATGATTATGTAATTGTATAGCTACCGAGCATCTAGTTCCATGGAAAGGTCATATAGATCATGACGACTCTTGGGAACAACGACATAGCCCTAGAAAGGACTTTCCTAACTTTAAGTTGGGGACAAAACTTGTTGAAGAGGGAAAGTATGCCACACCCACGATTGGACTGATCTAGGATTTACATCCCGTAAGGAGGTCAAGAGGCCTATCTTGACTCGTAGATTGGTTATGACTATGAGGGGTTGGGGCCCTCATGGTATTAAATTACTAATGGTTTAGAGGCCTAAAACCCTTGATGGTGGATTTATATGGAACTAGCAGAGGTAAGTGGCTGATGTGGGCCAGTTAGGCCACTGATGTGTCCCAGTGAGGTGTCCCAAATCACTCCTAGTTGGGGTAGTAGCTATTATGCAATAAATCTCCTAATTTTCTCACACAAGGGACCATAATTCATGAAAATTGCATACAAACACGGAATAGACACTAAACAAAGAAACGTGCCCCACAAAATTGGATAATACACATTTCAATAAGAAATGCGCCCTAAGGTTTTATTTAGATTTAAAACTTAGCCCGGGGACACATTTTGAGGCCCTTTGACCTCTTTTGGGGTCTTGGGGTGCAAAATGATTCTATTTGAAATTTGAAACTTGAATGTCAATGAGTTTGTCACCAATACAATTTGAGACCAACTTTTATGATCTTCCCAAGGTAAAGTACATGATAGTACCCAAAGATCCAAAAAAAAACATGCAATCTCCAGTCTTAGCAGGTCTTAAACCATCAAGTACATGGCATGTGCTATATTTTACAAAATTCTCCTGCAAATCGTAGTACCCAACTACAAGTGTAAGATGCATGCATAATGCTATGTCCACATTGATTTTTTCCCTTGGAATCTCGACCAAATAGTCCTCCTTTCCTCATTGAATTGCAAGAAATCAATAAAAATTATTGCTTTAGTTTACTAGTAACGATAATAAGCCCAGAAAAGCTGGTTGGTGGACAAAGTGCACACCCTCCAAATTAGTAAAATGATGCTGGCTGGACCTTCAGATTCATAATTGTCAGCAGTTTTAGAAGGTTGCACTTGCCAAGTCAGAAGGTATGTCGATGATATGTCTAGGATAGCATTTGAACATGACAGTTAAAGACTTGCAGTCTTCACTTATCAAGTCCACCAACAAAATACCTGATATCGACTCCATCGTGCATTGCCTGGACCATATACTACCCAAGTAGGTGCAGATCACGTACATAAAGATTCGTCCACATTAGCTTACAATTATACATTACAAATTGAATGGCAAAATACATCTCGATACTTAAGTACACCCAGTCCATTCCTACTGCGGTTTGGCATAGGTGGTGAACATAATAGCAGTATACATTGAACCCTAAACAGCTTTTACATAATCTTCCTTTAAATCCATAATCGGATCAGCAATTTTCACAAAAACATTAACTCCAGCAGCAAATTCAAGCAAGATCCGCAAATATTCGTTATGTATCCTTTTTGAGGCGGAGCAAATGGTTTTTCGTGCGAGAAGGGAAACTGTAATTTACACGCCTGTTTGATAGGATGTAATAAAACGTGGCACGAGAACATGGACAATGGGAGTGTGGTACCTGGACAGAAGGATGGGCGACTAAAGTTCCGCCTGAGACTGTCTGAGCAAGTGTTGCTGTGGAATTCCAAAAGCTTCTTCGCTCATACACCAGCGTACTCAGCCCCAAAGCCATCCCTAGTGTGGCTCCAAGCAACCTTTCCTGCACAGCCCCATTCAAAACCCAAAATTATAAAAACAATCTACACTATGTCATCTCATTCAGCTGCTGCAAAGCTGAAAGAAAAGCAGATATCTATCTGCATGCAGGAGATCAAAATGCCATGCGAAAACAGATGGCAATTGCCTGGACGAGCAGGGACGCCATAGCTCTGTCTGTCTGCAAGCAAAGAAATCCTTCCCTTCAAAACCCTAAAACAATGGCCTCATTTGTCACAAGAACACTCTTATGGGCTCTCTGCATAGTCTTATGGGCTCTTTCCATGCTCACCCCCTCACCCGCGCTGAGCATCACCCATGCTCACCCTACGTCACCTTTTCTACAGAACGCGTGACCCAACCCCTTCTCTCCAAGAGCTGATTTCTGAAGAACTTGCAAACCCTCTCACCCCAGTTGAGCAACCTGCGTTGTTGCTTGACATCACTTTCCCCAGGTGAGGGGGGTGAGCATGGACAGGCGCTCTTAGCGTGGAAGATGTGGGGCCAAAAATACCACACAGGCAAAGCCAACTCAAGCTTCATTGCTTGGCCAATCCATAGAGAATGGCAACTCAACTTGAATGGGCTAACTAAAAGATTCATTTTCGAATTCAACCAATTAAATGGATAACAGAGGAACTGTGAGAAGTTTCGCTTAAATTTAAGAGAGGAAGCAAGAGACTCAACAAGATCACGCGATAAGTCTACATTTTTTTCAACCGAGATGCATGGCAAGTGTTGTTGCCACTCCACCTAGTCTCAAATCTCAAACTCTTGTGCATTGGGGATGTGCGAATCATAGTTGCATAGTGTTTCCATTGCTAAGAGCTCCCACTCTAAACACCCCACATGGCATAGGTTATTTCTACCTGGGGAGAACTAAAATTATTTCTTAATTTCTAATGTGCGCATTCAAGAACTAAGATTACTTCTTAAATATCAGTTCTTGGATGTGGATATCCAAGAAGCCTACTTCTTAAATAGTTATGGATGTGTACAACATCTAGGAACTAGCTTAACTAGAACAACCTAAAAGTGCAAGCTCTTAAAAATGAGTGTTTAACATGGCTTGCACTTCAATAGGGGTGCATCAGAGACATGTGGTAGATGTAAAACATAGCTCACAAACTTTCAAGAAGCCTACCACTTTTGGATGTGGAGAGCTTATTATGAACCCTAGTTCCTTCATTCTTGCACATCCAAAAAATCGTCCTATTTTTAATCCATGATCTAGACGTATTGTAGGACAACCAGATAAGAAGATAAGATGTGCGTGATAGTCTCGTTTAGGAAATGTGAACCGAGATTCCCAGGAGCCTCCCATCATGCCAGCATAGAAATACAATCTTGCCACTGGCAGTTGATCTTCAATACTATATGACGACATTGACTTATTTGGATCAAATGCCAAAGTGGGAAGGCAATCATCCCATCGCATTGCAACGGACCCCAGTAGAGTTAGATCTTTTGCGAACAGCGCTGATTGCCTCACTGTTGGATCGGGAGAGTGGACATACTCCTGCTGGTATGCTTGTAGGGCTCTCTGGAAATCCACTGATATCTCCCAACTATAAGGTTGGTGGATTATTGGCCAATTCGGCATATGGATGGTAATTTTGTCCATGGTCAATCCCAAATCCTTCCACTTATTCCTTCGCGGCATTGGAACGTAGTATGGATCTACGCACAACTGACGAGAGCTAGTCACAAAACTCCTAATTGATTCCAGAGTTTTTTCAAAAACTGTAGTTCTCCAGGCTGGCTGCTCTCCCAATGTAGGTAGCTTATCCAACTCTTTGTCGGCCCCAATTTCAGAGAACTTAAACTTAATGACCCAACCACGACGTGAGGACTCGTGGGGATGTTGCGCTAAGAAGCTTTGGATCTGATTGGTCTTTTGAACAATGGTCTGGTCCCTGAAGTGGATGGACAGCCTGTTTGCGTTGCCTGTGGAACTAGCTGAACTTCTTCTACTTCGGGGGCTCCACCATGTTCCATGCCTGAATCCAAACCTGTATTCAATCCTATCGTTTCCTGTTGTTGAGACGAGAATTGTGACATCAATGGAACTTAGATTTGAGGATTAGACTCCAAAACCTGAGCGGCAGCCTTTTCATATTCATTGATGGTTGCTTTGGCCTTTGCCAACTCAGTTAAGGTCGTACTCTTGAATCTGTCAAAGCGGCCTTGGAATCCTTGAAGGGCCACTTTATAAGTCTCAACTTTTTTAAACAAATACCCGATTTCCGTTGGAGTTACCGGATGATCAGGAATTTGCGTTTGAAGATATGCATCACGCTCAAGGGTGGTCGCATCCAATTCACCTTGAAGACGTGTGTGATCATGTTCAGCCATCTGCAGTTGACCCTGGAGCAAGTGCACTTGTTGTTTTGCATCCTGCATGGCCTGGTCTACCTTGTCTTGGGCGGTTGTGAGTGCATGCTGCAATGTACTGACATAATCTTCGAGGCGATCAGCATTGTTGTGCCTTCTTCATCTCAACTTCAGACTTGGCTTTGTGCTGTTTAGAAATCTTCAACTCTTTGTCCAGCTGGATGACTTTCTGGCTAATAAGTGTATTTTTGGAACCCATATCTGATATGCGCTGCTCCATTTATTTTTTCTTGTCCAGCATAGACTAGATCACTTGCGCAAGGCTTGAGACTAAACTGAGAGCATCACCAGAATCTACTATTGTGGAGATGGTAACAGCAGGAGGACCTGGTGGTACTGTCCTTGGTTGGCGTGGAGCTTGTGCCCGTGGTTCTTCTTCTTCAAATATGTCTTCTTCCTTGTAGCCCTCTGGTACCGTGGAGTTGAATTGTTTTGGTGACTTGGCAGCTTGCCCGACCCGAATTGTATTCGGCATCTGAGCTGCAATGGTTTCTTGTGGTTCCTCTTGAAAAGTGTCTTCAAAAATATTTTACGAATCATGGACAGTCTCGAATCCTCTTCCAAGGGAATGGAGTTCAAAGAGCGCTGGACTTTGGGGCATGACAAAAATTTCTGAGGCCCTAAGAGGGTCGAAATCATCGAACATGTCCATGAAATGTTGAGTATTTGGTGATATTGCTCTGGTGTTTGGAGGTGAGGCGGCCTGGGCAGCTGTGATGGGAATGGTAGCCCCAATGGTCACAGACTGTCCTTGAGAGGAAGCAGAGGCGAGGGAAGCATCAGAGGCAGGGGGAATAGGTAGTTCAATGCGAATAGCAGCGGGGAGTGAAAGCGCAGCTGAAGATGTCTGCCTAGCCCTTTGACGTGACGCGGAAGGCAGGTCAGGAATAGCGATCTCGCTGCGTACACGACGATGACTATGTGAGGTAGATGCCTAGTGAGATGACTCTACCGCTGCTTCTTCATAAATAGATAGCACGAAATCGGAAACAAACCCACGAAGCATGTCCTCCAAGTAAGAGACAGATAATAGAGAGAGGAGAGGACCAGCCACAAATTGTTGCTTGGTGTTCTCCTTGATTGCCCTCTTCAACTCTCCAAAAACCGTCTTATACCAGTTATAACGCTCGAGGGGGCTAGATCCTATCTTGTAGTTGGAGTCAACAATACGGTGCAGGATCTGTGAGGAAATTCGTTCCTTCTTGAGATTGCCAACCATCAGGAAGTTGTTCCTGGATGACAGGATCTTGGATGGAGGGAATAATGTTATGGCCATATTCGGTTAAGGACCTGGAATAGTCCTAATATGGTAGATTGGCCCTCCAGTGTTCGAGATTATTGGTCACGCCATGATTTAATTCCATGTCAAGGCCTGTTTGTGACTAATTACCTTGAGAGGACCCAGACACTCTAATTGAGACATATGGAGTATTGCATGTCTGTGAGACGGATATAGGCAAGAGGACTGCATGAAGAAATGAGACCTATTTATAGTTGACTTGCATGGGGGTTGCATGGTTTCATGCACAGGACTCCACTCTCTATATAATGCTTCTTGGTTTCCAAGGGGAGGCTCGAACCTGGGACCAAAGAAACTTTGGATGCCAAGCCAACCAACTGAGCCAACCCCGTTGGGTCACTCTCTATATAATGAGGTAGGGATTCTCCCATCGACATATTAGGTTTAGGATACCAGTTTCTCTCTTCTCCTCTTGTTTCACATGGCATGGCTTGGGGTCTAGATCCAGGTTTGATCTAGGAATGCTTGGGTGGTTTGGCTCCATAGTCTCTTCTATTGTGTTCTCCTATCCTCATCTTAGGGGTTATCCCTTATGGTCTTTACATTGGTATCAAAGCCCGACTAAGATGCAATTTTGGATGGTTGGAGACAAGTTCTACATTAAATCGGAATTGGAACGCACTTGGATTCACATCCCGGATGGAGTGCTATTTTCTCCAAGGAATTTTAAAGTTGGATTCACTAATTCCAGTTCGAGACATACTTATCAATTATGGTGGTTGAGTGCCTTTTACTCATTTATGGTGGCATTGATGCTGTGAATTAGTTTGTAATTCATTCTTAGAATTCTGATAACCTTGGTGAATCTTTCGATTGATGTAGAATAACATGCATGAATCTATAAGGCTTGAATCTTGTTATCTTTTTGATGTTCATTGAAAGGTTGATTCCCAATCAATTCTTCCAGATGTATGGACTGTTAAAGAAATACAATAGGATGCTAGCAATTGCATGTTGAGGATATGTGAGTTTTGAAGGTTCTGTTTTCTGTTGATACTGTCTGGATCCTACAATATGCTGTAAACCTTGCTTCATTGGTAAAGCTGGATAAAAGGATTTGTTGCAGGCAGATTTGTCCCCTGTGAGACAGTATCAAGAAGTCGGAGTTGATAAACGACCAGTTGTTGGCTTTGCCTGGTGGCTGGTGTTGGATAAAAGCATGCGTTCTTCTGCTTGAAACTTGTTTTGGTTTCTGAGTAGAAAGAGATGAGGTCTACACCAGTTTGGCAACAATCAGATGCGTTGGTTGCATGATTCCAGACAGAACGTGTTTGAAAGTCCAATCCTAGGCTTTCCTTTCCAGTTCACATGTTGATGGACCGTGGAGGTCTATAATCTTTGGAATAAATGTTGCTTCTGAGCCTCAGAGAATCGTTACCCTCTGATGGTGCAATTCTATGGGTGTTGGAGCTTATTGCAGCGGGTGCAGCGAGTGGAAGGGTGGAGTTGATCACTCCCAGTGATTGCATATCTCTTCATTGTTGGTATTGATTAGACGCAGATGTTTCAATCCTTCTGAGAAACGCTGAGATAGCAGTGTCAGGAAAACTCACCCTGCTTTGAAGCAGATTGTGCCCTGTAAACTACGATGGCGGATTTTTTAGGAACCCATTTGGCTGGAGCTGATTGATCGAGTGGATGGCACGTGATCCCGGCTACTAAGTTGCTACTGTGGCGGCCGAGGAGAGGAGCGTGACTTCCAATTCCTAACACATTTGCTTGTTTAGGGTTCGGGAGGAGCATGCAGCGATGGTTGGCTTCATGGTGGAGCTCGATTAAGAGATTGCCACTAGAAGCATCTCTCTCTCTCTCTCTCTCTCTCTCTCTCTCTCTCTCTCTCTTTTGTTGATGGCCGAGCTGTCCGTGGTGGAAGAGAGAGCCGGCCCTAACTCTTTTTTCTTTGTTGAGGGTTTTGTTTTGTGGGCCCATGGCCTTTTGTGTTTTTTAAACCCTTATTGTTTGGGCTTCTAGCACGAATGTGCAAAGTGTCTTGAGTCAGTTACATGCGTGATGAGTGGTTGGCAATTTTGTAAACTTGGTTGACTATTTGCATTAGTGTGGGTACATGCCAGTGGATCAGGGCTTTGAGAGAATTTTTGACATTTGGTAGCTTTGAGCTGGTTCGAAATCGGTTTTCGAGAACAACTCCAAATATTCAAGTTACTAGCACCCGAATAGAGAAATTTCGGTTTCTTGGTGTTTGATAGTCAAAATTTAGCCTTGAACTTTTGTATTGTTTCTCGTAACGGGAGTAGAAGGAATTGGAATTTCCTTTCTCTAGGAACAATCTGCATGTTTTCGAGCTTTATCACTTTGACATTTTTTTATTGCTAAGCCAGTTTTGGGAACTTTAGTACTATTGGACCTTTGGTCAAGCTGTAATAATCGATTTTGGAAATGAATTTTTTTTTAAAGCCGATCTTGACGGAAAGGTAAGAATGGTATGGTTCTCAAGCATTTACTCAGGGGAGGAATTTGATTCCTTGGTACGATGCTATTTGAACCATTTAGCTCTGGAGTATTGGTACTCCCAATAAAAGAAGTTAAATCGTGTTTTTTTGATTTTTTTTCTCTTTTTCAAATCGGTGGACACCGATGGATTGGTTATTGTGTTCTTGATGATTTTGATCATTAAGATTGAATGAACCAAAAGCTTTTGACATACTTGTTAAAGTAATTAATTGGAATAAATGGAGAATATTTGGAGGTAGTTCTTTATTCTTCAACAAAAATTTTGTGTTGAATATAGAAAAAGAAATACCCGAATCCAAATTTTATGTATTTTTTTTTTAATTACAGATTACTTTAACGAAGTAATTTTCAAGCCAGTATATTGAAAAGGAAAAAACTGACCAATTTTATTGGGAAAACCGTAATAATAGGAACTAAAAAAAAATACTGATTTCATTTCCAGTTAAATCCCATGGTGAATTATATTCAAAAAATTAGACTAGTAGTTGATTTTTGTATATCAGTAATTCAGCCAAGGTATGGAATAGAAATGAAATTATTTAAGATTTTTTCGTACAGGTTTTAATTTTAAAACATTTACTAATGTCGTTACATCTTCTTAGTACCTTAGCTGAAATAGATTTTCAGGGAACTGAAAATTCTAAGGAGGGAAGAAGAGTGGACATTAGAGGTAGTAAGTGTGATCGGAAAATATATTTTGGAGTTAGGATTTTAGATGAATCCCAGTAAATAATTGCTTAATACTGATTATTAAATTCCTGGATAGAATTCATTCAGTTGAATTCATAACTTATATCTTTGTAACCATTGAGTTGTCTGCAGTTTTGGATGTCAATTGTGATGTTAGAAGTAGAATCTGATACATGGATTACATTGAATCTGTTAATTTGATAGAAGCTTGTCCCTAGAGTTAATGCTCTTGGATCATGGGGATTTGAAGTTTATCATTAACCAGAAAGGATCAGAATGTAATGTGGAACCATGTTAATTCTTTTGTCTAAATCATAGAATCATGGTGTGGATTTTTGGTATCCATCTGATGGGCATGCCAGTCATCCAAATAAATGGATTCTCCAGTGTTTGGGAACAAGAAATAATATCCTGTGGTGATTATAGGACAACTAGATGATCTGCGGATCTCTAGAATATCAGATAAGACAGTTAGGGATTTTCTGGAAGGCAAAGCTGATGGTATGGGACATCAGTAATTTTGGAAAGGGAATTCTAGGATTGTAAAGATCTGATGATCAGTGTGTCTTAGTACCTAGTCGCGATATGGGAAAAATAAAACCGTTTGATCAATTGTGGGGTATTTTGGAAAAATTTGAGGTTTAATCTAGATCCCAATGTCGTATCTCATTATTTACAAAATCAGAGACCCTCAAATCTATTTCTTGTTTTCTTAATTAATTCTTTACCTCTTAGTAATTTCTCGAATATAGGACATCAGACTGGTTTATATGACTCTTTCCAGCATGAAGTTATTCTTTTGAAAGACTGTTTGTTATGTCATATAAATTACTACTTGTGTGAATAGACTTGGAAGTCAGATAAATTCTAAAGTCAAAGTGGTTCAATGTCTTAAGCCTTGGATATTTTTGTTGCATAAATGGATTTAAGAGGAATGATAGTTTTGTCACTCAAATTGAAAATATTTGAAGGAAAAGTCCTGTTTGTAATAGAGTGAATCATTTTGTGGAATGCACTTATTACTGACTTTTCATGGATTTGGATATTTTCATATGTCATCTTTCCAGTTAACTTTTATGGAAATTAATAATTTCCTTAAAAGGTGGGGTGAAGTGATGGGATGATATTCTATCTAGGGATTTGTTGGTTGCATAGCTTTCGGAAGAGAACCAGTTGTGGTATAGAAATGAGATTTGGTCTGAAAGTAATTTTGGATAAATTCAGGGTAAGATACCTAATTGGAACTTTTCGAATAAGAGAAATTATCTAGAGATTGTGTGGACAATCTGGAACTAGAACATGTTTGAAATTTGAATCATTATCTATAAGTAGCACAATAAAAAGTCAAAGGTTACTGATTTCATTTTGATTGGAATAGAAGTAAGTTTGATCAAAATTTAAGTCTGAGAGTTCTGTATTAGATCAACCTAATCTTAGTTTGAGTAATAGGATCAGAGAGGGGTTGATTGAGTGGAAGAAATTAAGTAATTAGAAGGTAAGTTGGATTGCAAAACTGTTGAGTGTGAATGTTATTCGTCTCAAAGATTTTCTAGATATGTTATTTACTCGTGAGAAATAGAAAAATCTTTTGTAGCTGAGTTACAAGATCTCAATGAGATATGTGAGTAACATATGTGGGTTCTGGAGGAATCTACCAGATAAAAATGTGTTTATGCATTGGGTCATATTGAGATTATTCACATATGTGCACGATTAATCTTGTATGAGTCTACTGTGTATTCCTGGTTACTAGGGTTATTTGGTGCACTTAATCTAGTCGGTGAACATAGACATATGATCAAGTATTGTTGTACAGATACTTGCAAAGTTAACAAATCTTTGTATAGAAGATTTATGGATTAACCTGTAAATGATTTGGGTAAGGATCTAAATGTGGTGTCATACTAGTATAATTGAATTCTTCACCTAGACATTTGAGATTTCTAAATCATTGGCAATTAACTTGAGTTGTTAATTACTCCAGGATGTAGTTAATTGGTAAAATGATCAGTGTGAAGAGGATTCATCAAGAACTGATGGTTTTTGAATTTTATTGCATGTAAGACGCATGATTAGTGAATCATTTGGGGATCATCAGTTAAAATTATGTGCATTGGATATACAATATTCTTGGGATAGAGTATTCCTTAGTTAAGGGATAGACTCATCACATTAGTGGTTGTATCTCAGAGAGCTCGATTGGATAACGAATCATAATGAATCCGAGAATAATAATTGAATCGATATTCAACAGGACTTTGGATATCTAGATTTGATTCTAGATTGTAATCTAAAGTTTTTTTTTGCAGTTGAAGATGATTATCATTTTGGTATGCGTTTAGTCTTTAATTACCAGTGGTTTATAGAACTTGAATCTTGCACTTCAGTTAAGAATGTTGTTTGAAGAATATTCCTAAATCCAGTATTTTCTTAGTGGAAAGATTTTGGAATGATTCTTACTTTTTCTGAGTTATGTTGGACATATACTCTAGTATCCTGTAAATGACTAACTATAATTTTCGATTCCAGAAAATTATGATTGACGAATCATACGAATCTAAATATTTATGATTGATGGATCATAAATAGATACTTAATTATTGCCAGAGGATTATTCGAAATTGTTATGATTCTTAAGTGTGACGATTAAGTCCTGGTCTATTAATTGAGTAAGAATTCAGATCAGTGTTCTGAATCTCTTTACTCCCGTATTATTGAGAACATATGGATCTCACTTCATTTAATTGGATCTTAGTTATCATAGGAGACAGACAAGTCTATTAAGATGAATGAATGCTATTTTATTGCATTTGGTGCTAGATACATGAGCATTTAACTCAAAAGAGTATCTGGGATACTCAGAGCTGACTTTTTAATCATTCTATATCTTAATGATTCTCCTAGAGATTCTAGTTGAATGAATTATCATATCTTACAATTGGATTCTAAGGATAGTCGTACTTGGAAGCTTTTTAAAAATTGTTTGCCAGAGTTTCTGGATAATTTCAGACTGTAATTATTATTTCTTTCCTTTAAATTTAATCTCCTAAGTTAGGAGTAATTTCACTGAGTTGGTTCATGTAAGTGTTTTGCATGATGGTGAGATTAACAATTGGAAAATTGATTATCTCTGAGTACTTGTTTGATATGAAAGTCAAACTAGGGATAATGATTTCCTAGATTAATATTGAAAGTTAAAGGAATTGTTTTTGTAATTCTTTCTTGTCTTGAGGAGCTTCTCAAGATAGAAGCTGTTTAAGGAGGGAATAATGTTATGTCCACATTCGACTAAGGACCTGGAATAGTCCTAATATGGTAGACTGGCCCTCCAATGTTCGAGATTATTGGTCACGCCATGATTTAATTCCATGTCAAGGCCTGTTTGTGACTAATTACCTTGAGAGGACCCAGACACTCTAATTGAGACATATGGAGTATTGCATGTCCGCGTGACGGATATAGGCAGGAGGACTGTATGAAGAGATGAGACCTATTTATAGTTGACTTGCATGGGGGTTGCATGGTTTCATGCACAAGACTCTACTCTCTATATAATGAGGTAGGGATTCACCCGTCGACATATTGGATTTAGGTTACCAGTTTCTCTCTTCTCCTCTTGCTTCACATGACATGGCTTGGGGGCTAGATCCAGGTTTGATCTAGGAATGGTTGGGTGGTTCTCCTCTTTAATAAAGACTTGGTTGTATCCTGAAAAACCATCTAAAAAACTATAACGTTCAGCTACTTGGTCTGAAATGATATATGTGTATGGCAGTAGATGGTAGTCTTTTGTGGTAGCTGCATTTAACTTCCTAAAGTCCTGACAAACTCTAATCTTTCCTATCTTTTTCTTGGGTACTATTCATCTTGATCATATCACAAAAAATCTTGATTTTTATCCTCGTCAGATTACAAAAACCTTTGTCCGGTTGTCCATATTTTTATTTGTGTCAGACCTTCCATCTGAGAAGTCGACGAAGGTTATTTCCCAAGAAATTGTCTAAAAAGTGTTCAGAGAGTTTTTATCCCAAACTAGCATTGTTGAACCTTCGCCGACACAACCTTCGCCTAGAGAACCTTCACCAGTCCTAGTTTTAGTTTCTGATTTTCCAGATCAATACTCTGTCAAAATTTGGATCAAATCTGATATATTCTAAATTAGACTCTAAGAGATTTATCATTTTTGAGAAGTATCGATTGATCAAATTTTGGGTAGTTTTTCATCATATAGAATCAGATTCTTGAAAAGTGGAATAGAGCTAGCAAATCTAATATGAGATAGTTTTTTAGAAAAATCTATATCCAATCACATTATCAATTTGATCTAAGTTTGTAAGATGGCTGCCCCTGGAGCTGCTCCTAGAGGGGCTCCACAAGAGGTCAATCCAATTATTGTTAGAAGAGCACCCCGATTGGATCTACCCGAATATAATGGATTAACAGATCCAGTTAGATTTCTTCATATCTATGCTGAATCCTGTGAGGTCTATGGTGAGATTATCCTCAAGATAAACTTAAGCTATTTCCTATGGCCTTAACAGGCGCAGCACAAGATTGGTATTGTAACCAGATGAAACTGAGCGTACAGATTGCAAGGTTGTTAAACGAGCCCTTATCACACGGTTCAAACTGCAGAAGTTTATGGAAGACCCTTACCTACTTTTAAGTAAAATTAAAATGGGAAAGCAGAAAATGGTTTGAGATTCAAAAGGGTGAAATGCCTCATATTTGAGTGCAAACCTGAGCTGATTAATGAGAATGCCATGATTATGTGGTTTTTGTCATGTCTACCTAAACGAATCAGACGTGAACTGAAACGCCATAATGAGTACACACTTTTGCAAAATACGATGGACGATGCAATTTGGGAGGAGGATGAAGATTCAGATGATGAGCCGAATGTCAGTATGTTGCCTTATATAGCAAGGCCGACTAATACGACATTCACCACTATTGCATCAACGAATGCCAATGCTACTCCAGAAATGATGCTCAATGAGTTCGAGAAACTTGGGATGACCCAACAGAAACAAATGGAAAAGTTGCAGTTGCAATTTGATGAGAAGATTCAAGCATTAGAAAATTTTCACGGAGAAGCGAACAAGGAATCTGAGAAGTTTGCAAAGACTTTTCCTACCAGGGAAAATGTCTGGTGTTCTATTTGTACAAAAAATCACACAGTGAACGAGTGTCCTCAATTGAAAAAACGAATGGAAATTAGTGTTTGCCATCTGTGTAATTCACTTAACCATGAGACTGCCTTTTGCAACTTCAACCCTCGGATAATTTAGCAACGGTATGCCCAGATGGGATATCAAAAGCCACAGTATGGAGGCAATCCAGCAGCAAGACTACGACAATCTACTCTTGGATACCCGGATCGTCTAGCTTTGTCTGCCCCACCAAAACACTCTGCTCCTCTTGCCAATTTGATGGAACCAGAACCTTACGGAAGTGATGAGCAAAGGAGCTATGGTAATGATCAGGAAGGTGAATCTTCAGAACAATATGCCATTTATGCTGCCGCTCAACAACAAGCTTCGAGAAATTGGGCCAGAGCACCATTTGGATGCTTTGCATGTGGAGAAAATCACAGAGTTGCAGAATGCCCAAATAAAGAAAAATTTGTACCATTCTGTCGTGACTGCGGATATGGGCGTTGCTATAAAGACTGTTCAGCAAGACCGAAGCCACCTTCAGCTACAACACCTATAAATTTGATAACAATCGAGCAAGGATCGGTAGCTCATAATAAACCAAGTGCACCCTTGATGGTGGTCACTAGAGCACAAAAGCAAAAAGAACCAGTAGTGGATTCAGTACCTACTGATTCTATACCATTGAACGATACACCAATAGCATCGGAAGTCTATCCAAATCTTAATGCAGAAAAATGAAAATATCAGGATATGAGATAGTGGATTAAACATCTGCAAGAAGAAGAGGAACTTGAAGCTGCTAAAGTAACAACTAAAGTTCGGTCGTCACCATTGCAGTCTCCAAGAAATTTACGTACGGATATGAATGATCAATTACATCATCACGAAGAACCCTTCAAGATGACTGAACCTGAAGCACCGCATACAGAATTACTCATGAATATTTTGTCTAGCAAGATCAATATCTCATTGGGAGAGTTCCTAAAGTTGGTGCCAAAAGCAAGAGAAGTCTTAGCGCAAAAGTTAGCTCAAGAAGAATCAGAAGACCATTAGGAGCCTCTTTTCTGTGCTGGATTTGAAGAATCTAACGATGTACTCCATGTTGGAGCCGCTTGGGAAAGTGAACAAAAGAATATCACTCTGCCGATACAACATAGACAATTTTCTAAAGAAGCAACCATGATAGACGACGGTTCAGGAGTTAACCTGATTTCTACAATCCTATGTACAAAATGGGGCCTTACAAAGATTAAGCCTGCTACTTTTGCTATTAAGCTAGCTGATCAAACAGCGGTTCGTCCACGAGGAATGGTAGAAGATATACCTATCAAGATTGCTGGAGTACAGTTCGTCATTACTTTCGTCGTGATGGACCTACCAGAAGCACCAAATGTCTACCGAGTTCTCTTAGGACGTCCATAGTTATGAGTTGCGCAAGTAATTCATAACTAGGGTACCGGCAAAATCACTTTTGAAAATCGTGAACGTGCAGTTAAAATTGATCCTATGACTTGGACTATCAAGCCAGTGGTTCAAAAAGTGGATGACGATTCATCAATAACGGATCACACTTGTGATCGACCAGAGAAAAAATTGGGAGTTCATTATGATTCTCAAACGGATATTGTCAATTGGAACAAAGCTCTTGCAACAATTGATTGTACAGCAGGATATATGTGTCAACAAGATATTCAATCAGAGATGAGCGAGATTTCCTTGTTAGATCGAACTTTGGATACGCCAATCACGTTTCCACTAAATGTGCTGAATGTAGTCTGGATATCAATGGAACCTGTACCAGATCCAATTGAGGATGATCTCATACCAATGAGCCATGCCTTAACTTATGATGGCAGTGCAGAACTTACGGATGAACAGATTCTACATCATATGGATCTGACCATATTTGGAGTGCGTAATGTTCCTAATGAACCAACAATCAAATGGTCCAAAGCAGTTATATTGAAGAGAGACAGGATGACAGGTTCGATGACGACGAAACAAGCAAAACAACATTATAATACAGTCCTGAAATGGGAAAATTCCTCTCAAAAGATTGATTTTAAGAAAGTGCCACCTCTATTGGTGAAAGACAAAGGAAAAGTCAAGAATGATTCTTCAAGTCAGATCTCCAGCAAGACATCATCATCTAGGAAGTCTTCACATGAGAAGAAAGATTTATCATCCCGAAATTCATCACCTCCACGATCAATTTCTGCTAAGAAGACTAAACGAAGATCCAAGACAAGTCCTTTCGAAAAAGAACAAGCACATGTAATCCAGCATGATATGCAAAGCATTTTAAACATTATACACTATGATGTGGTTATCATGTTACCTAAAGCACATCATGAATCCGAAGAACACATGTCGGAATCTAAAGAGGTTTACGATGGCCCAGCTAGGACGCAGCCAATGAATCTTGCAGAACCTGGAGAACCAGAAAAGATTGTACAAGTGGGATCACAACTTACTCCTGAACAGTATCAAGCACTTCGTTTGCTACTTATTAAGTATCAAGATTGTTTTGCATGGACTTATCAAGATTTGAAGGGTATTCCGACATCAGTCATTGAACATACCATACCTTTAGTACCTGATGCAGTACCAAAGGTTACAAAGCTCTATCACTGTAATCCTAATGTGGCAGATCTGATAAAGAAAGAACTTTAGAGATTGCTTGACGCCGACTTCATTTATGAGATCAAGCATACCGAATGGATTTCACAGATTGTCATTGTTCCTAAGAAAAATGGGAAATTGCGAATCTGTGTGAATCTCAAAGCATTGAATAAAGTGACACAGAAGGATCACTTTTCGTTACCTTTTACTGAAAGCATTTTGGATTGCCTTGCTGGAGCGGAAGCTTATAGTTTCCTGGATGGATTTAAGATTGCACCTGCCGATCGTCACAAAACTGCTTTTGCAACAGAATGGGGCACCTATGCTTACAAAGTAATGTCGTTTGGACTCTGTAATACACCAAGTTCATTCCAAAGAGTAATGCAATTTGTCTTTAAAGATTATCTGCAAAAATTTCTTGAAATTTACTTGGACGACTTGGGAGTTCATAGTATAGATACAGACCACCTGGATCAATTGGAGAAAGTCTTTGAAAGATGCCGCAAATATCAGATTTCTCTAAATCCGGAAAAATGCCAAATATGGGTTTCTCACGGAGTGGTGCTTGGACATGTGATATCGAGACATGGTATTGCCACCGATTACTCTAAGATCAAAGTTATTGTGGAATTGCCACCGCCATCAACAATTCGAGGAGTTTATGTGTTTATGGGTCATGCGAACTACTATCAAATTTTTATTATCTTCTTTGCGGATTTAGCATGACCTATATACAAATTAACTATTGTTCCTATTTGGACAGTAGAGGCGTTAGAAGCCTTTGAAAAGTTAAAAAAAAACATTATCTTCAGCACCAATACTGCGTTCTCCAGATTGGACATTAGTGTTTCATGTTCATACGGATGCCTCAAAATATGCCATTGGATCAATTTTGACGCAGCCAGGTGACTATAAGAAGGATTATCCTATACGATTTGCAAGCAGACAGCTTACAGATCCAAAGAAGAATTATTCAACAACAAAACATGAAGCGCTAGCCATGATTTTTTCTGTTTGAAAATTTCGTCACTACCTCATGGAAATGCACTTTGTATTTTGTACGGATCATCAACCGTTACTTTACTTGGTAAATAAGACGTGTAATACTGGACGTATTGCAAGATGGTTATTATTATTGACTAAATTTGACTTTCGAATTGTGGTCAGAAAGGGGAAGCAACATTATCTAGCCGATCACGTTTCGTGAATTGAATTCGCACCAGTTAATACTGAAGTGGATGATGAACTGCCAGATGCTATGTTGTTCTATGTTGAAGTAGTACCTGAGTGGGCGACAGATATTTTTGAGTACCTGATGCTAGGACAACCGAATGACTCTTTAACAAAAGTACAGAAAAGACAATTGATTCATAAGGCTCAACCTTATCAATTAATCACAGGACAATTGTATCGTCGTGAATCAGATAATATTTTACAAAGATGTGTTTTACCGCATGAAGTACCAAATGTAATCATGTTTTTCCATGATGACATGGGTGGAGGACACTTTTCTACAGATATTACTGTTCGCAAACTTTTGCAATCCGGTTGTTGGTGGCCTGCACTTCATAAGGACACAGAAAATTTTATTCAAACATGTGATGTCTGCCAACGAGCACGACGGCCTACTCGACAAAATTATGGACCCTTACATCCGGTTTTATCGCAATCACCGTTTGAAAAATGGGGACTGGATTATGTTGGTCCTATTCATCTCGCTGCTCAAGGATCTCAGACCCGCTACATTATCATCGCAACTGATTATATGACCAAGTGGGCTGAAGCCAAAGCAGTCAAAGTGACTGATGCGAAATCTATGGCCAAGTTTCTATATGAAAGTATTATAGTCAGATTTGGATGTCCGATCAAAATTGTCAATGATCGGGGTACACACTTTGTTAATCAAACAATAAAGTGTTTACTGAAAGATTTTTTTGTTATACAGAGATTTAGTACTCCCTATTATCCCAGAAGGAATGGCCAAGCTGAATCTTCCAATAAGATTCTCTACACCATTATTACAAAGACAATTGAAGCGAGTCGCTCTAATTGGGAACATAAACTGTATGCAGCATTATGGGCATTCAGAACCGCTTACAAAAATAGTACAAATCAAACACCTTTTCAACTGGTTTATGGTCAAGATGTTGTTATGTCAATTGAGTTTTTAATCCCATCTTTATGCATAGCAGCAACAGAACGATTAAATGATGATCAGTCTTTACAACTTCGTCCTGAAGCGTTGCACAAATTATGTGAAACCCGATTGATGGCAGTTCATGTCTTAGCAGCAGAGAAAGCTTGCCGCAAGGCATGGCACGATCGTCAATTGCACAAGAAAGATCTGGAAGTAGGAGATCTTGCATTGATGTACAAAACCAAGCTGATCAAGGGTAAGTTAAAGTTTACTGGGAAAGGCCCGTATAAAGTGAAGGAAATCCTGAACTATGGCGCAATAATTCTTGAGCACTTGGATGGAAAACTATTTGATACTCTGGTAAATGGCAGCCGATTACGCAAGTTTCGGCAGCCTGCTCCACCAGTTCAGCAAGCCTGATCTCAATATATTTTTTATTTTACTTGTTTTTAATTTTCTGTTTTCAGTAATTAATTTGCTGACTTTTTTTGGAAAAAGACAGTTAAAAAACATAATGATAAATAATAAAGAAAGACTGATGAGCAAAAGTCAGGAAGTCATCAACATAAGGGAAAGGAAGCACAATATTTTTATGGAAAATGACTTAGAAAACCAATATTTTGGGCATATTTGGCCAATACAGTATCAGAAACCTTCGTTGAGCTCTTAGACTGTACATCCACCCTTGATTTATCTAAATTGAGGTGGGCGAAGGTTTCTGACAAGAGAAAATACAATTTTTAAGTCAGACGAATGTTAAGTGATATGTCATTTTGGAAACCTTCGTCGAGCATCATAACGTCATTATGAACCTTCGCCGACCTACTAGATAATCTTAAAATGTCAAAAGTAGATTGTCCATAGGTTCAGATTGTGAAAAAAAACATTTATGACAGTACCTGGGCGAAGGACCCTCCTGGGCGAAGGTTCATCCTTCGCCAGCTTTGGAAAACGTTCGTCTGATAGGTTCAGATTCCTAGAAACCTTCGTCGAGATTTTTATAGCCTATTTTTACAGTACTGTACATGCCTGCAAATTTTTGTTTAGAACTGATCAACCCAACTACTATTCAATGTAATGGACCCACCAAATTCACCTATAAGCTGGCTAAATTCGATTCATTCCTCACTTGTGCTAGCGAAGCTCTTGCGAATTTTTCTTGCAACCAAAGCATTCCAAATTTCCTGCATTGCCTTCTAATACACTCTCACGCGGTTATAATTCCTTTCTGACCATCATGTCGTCTAATGATACTTCCCAGTCTCCGCGCTATACTATCCATCGTGATGTCCCATCTGTAACGGACATCATGATTCTTCCTAGCACAAGCATGGTCACTCAGTGGATGACCCTTGCGGAGCCTCTACTTACTGCAATGGGTATTCATGAGAGAGCCTTTTCGGGACGCATCAATATGGATTTCATCACTCTTGCCTTCAGTACGTGGAAAGAAGAGAAATCCAAGTTTTATATCACCTTCCAAGGAGCCACACACAAGGTGCGCGTCACTGAGACCACACTTGCAGCTATAGAAATCTCATTCGGTATGCAAGCCTCACCCAATCACAAGCACGCCAAACAGGCCATCAAGCCATACATCGACCTCACCAACAATCTGCACTGGACTAATGATGGCTACCTTCTGGAAGCCATCACTGAGCCTTCCATCCACGCCGCTGCCCAGTTGTTGAATCATTTCCTGATGGTTGGCAACCTCAAGAAAGACCGCATCACATCTCAAATCCTTCATAGGATAGTGGAGTCCCTACCTTGACATCCAAAGTTTCTTTGGTCTCAGGTTCGAACCTCCCCTTGGAAACCAAGAAGCATAGGATAGTGGAGTCCCACATAAAGTTGGCCAAAACCCCTCTTGAACCATATAACTGGTTCAAGACTGTTTCTGGTGAGCTCAAGCGAGCTATTAAGGCCAATACAAAGCAGCAGTTCGCCGTTGGCTCTCTATTGTCCCTCTTAGATGCTTTTCACTTAGAAAACAGAATCCATGGCTTCCACCTGGATTTTGTGCTTTCGGTTTACGAAAAAGCACCGACCGAGTCATCTCACCAGGCCTCAAGTTCTCATAGTCGTCATCATCCACACAGCGAGATCGTAATTCTTGACCACGCTGTATTTGCTGCGCATCAACTCCCAGCAATACGAGGATGTTTTATCTGTGCAGGTAAGCATCCTAGTATTTGTTGCCTAGATAAATCCTACTTTTCTCGAGTTTGTGAAAATTGCAGTATTGAACATCACATGAAGGACTGTCCATCTCGATCCAAACCAGCTATTCTTGTCTATTCAGTGCAAGTAGAAACTTTGCTAGTTGAAACTCATCTCGCATGGGTCTTGACTCGAGCACAAACCCAACGCCAAACCCCTACACTTGCACCCAGCAAAACTCAGTAGCATGTTGTCCCTCCAAGTGGAGATTCGACTCCAATAGTTTATCCTCACCCATCTGAAGAAATTCGGTTGCATCATCAATATTGCCAGCAAATCCGCAATGTCGACCAACAATCTTCCACCTCCCATAAAGTACCTCACAAGCCTGCCTCTACTGTCCAAATAGGAACAATAGTTAATTTGTATATAGGTCGTGCTAAATCCGCATGGTTGAGATCTTTGTGAATCTCTAGTTGTCTATTTTTTAAGCTATGTGAAAAATTGGTGGTATAGTTTGTAAATCTCAAGAGTGAGATTATTTGGGTCAAGAGAGAGTCCAAACGAAGTGATTAAGTTTGATTTTCATGTGTTTGAAACAAAACCCATCTTTTGTTCAAGAATCTCAAGTGTTGAGAGAACTAGTCAAGTGAAAAGGAAAATCTAGGTGTCAAATCTTTTCATATCCATTTCAACTTTTAAAAAAACAGAGTCATTGGTATTTGATAAGTCCAATAGAAGATTGGATTTGATTTCTTTTGTGATTTGATTCAAAGATTGTGTGCTTTTGTCTTAGTGATCAAAGCAAAGTTTTCAAGTGACTAGTCATTAGTGTGAATATTGATTCTTAGGTTTGTGAGTGAAGATGTTCAAATCGAGTCTCTTGAAAGTCACAAATTACATTTGTAGAATCATATCACGGGTTTTTATTCACATGGCATCAATAGGTGGCATCCTATTGAAGGAAAGAAAGGATCCTAAGTGCAACCTTTGTGGCAAGGAAGGATATTTTTTCTCAAGATGCTACAAAAAGAAGACCAATCCATCCAAGGAGAACCAAAGCAAGGGGGTCGAGATGAAGGATGGAGCTTCAAGTTCGAAATGCAAATAAAAGAAGGACAAGTCCAAGGAAAGGGTTTTCTTTGTGGAAAGGTGAATGAGGCTTGGAGTCTCATAAGGACTTGCAAGATTTGTCTTCAAGAGTCCATCACAACACATGTCAAATCTTTTGAAATTTTTCATTTGGAAGTGCATTGTTTGGTTCAAGATGCAAAGATAGATGTCACTTTCATGAAAGTAACTTGGATTTATTTTATGTCCTTGGAAAGTATTTTGCTTAGAACTTTAGATAAGTTCAAACTTATTGTTATGATCCAAGAGAAATCAATCAAGCATAAGGAGCAACAATCACAAAATGAAAATAGTTTCATTTATGTTATCATGTCAACTTATGAAGAACCATTTTGCTTTGAAGAGATTTTTGTATCTCAAAGGTGGATTAAGGCAATACTAGTTGAGTGTGATGCCTTAAAAGATAGCAAAATATGTTTTCCTTGTAAGCTTACATTAGTTATGAAGTCAAGGAAATGGAAATATCTTCATAATGTAGGATCTTTTGGTTTCAATAAGATCATGAATGATGTGTTCATTCATAAAGATGAAAATTGTATGTTTTCAATCCTAAAGTCAAGTTGTAAACTTCTTATGAGAATAAGTGAAGCATCCAAAGTGGACACTTATATCCATAAGCAAGTAGTTAGCCTTATTGAGATGGAAATACCTTTTGATTTCAATATTGGAAAAATCATGTCAAGTTGTGATGATTTTTGGACTTACATTTCTAGCATAAGTAATCTTGATAATCATAGGAAGTGCATATTGAATGGTCATACTTGTTGTGATCACTATGAGACATGGAGGTCTCAGATTTACATAAAAAATGAGCACCATGAAGAGGATCTTAAGGAGTCATCTCCAGGTTCAAATGTGCCAAGGATTGAGGAGGAGAATCATTCTCAAGGTTCAAGTGTGCCAAGGATTGAGGAGGAGAGACCTTTTCAAATTGTGATTCCAAAAAGAAACTCAAGAAATATGGTTGAGTCCATGTGGCTCACATTTCAAGGGAAAGAGGAGCATATCTTATGTGGTATACTTATTTCTCTTATGTCATTTGTTAAATCGATTTGCTTTAGGGAGATCATTGCATCTCAAAATTGGAGTAAAGCCATACTAGTTGAGTATAAAGTCTCTCTTGAGAGCATAGATGATGTTCTTAAAAGGTTGAAATTGATTTTAAATCAATTAGAAAGCAAATGGTTATTTCATCAAATGTATCCTCTTAAATCATGTAAGAGCAAAAGTGATTTGTTCACTCATAGTTTGAAAATTTGTATTGAGGCATATTGTAAACTCTTTATGAGAGTAAGTGAATCATCTTCTAAAGACACATGTCTCCATAATGAAGTATTTATCCTCATTTGATCTGAGATTAGCATGGTAAACAAGCATGAAGATATGATGCAAACACTCATAGCATGCATAGTCTTGCCAATTTGGATGAGTCTAATTCGCTAGATCATGGTAACATGATGGTAGATCTTTGTGATCCTAATAAATCAAGAAGAAATCTTTATTTTCTCATGAAGGAGCATGCACATGAAGAAGGAGCAAGCCTCAAGGTCAAGCATCTACATGAAAATTGGAAGGAATCAATTTTGGAGGTGCTAGGATGGTGCAAGGCTCTCAAGCTTATCAAAGATGTCAACATCAAAGAAGCACTATCGTGGATATGGTGATTTCAGATCAACATCAAGCTCATTGGCTGATCCTCACACCTTTTGGACCAGGAAAGACCAATTCAGCCCATGGAGTCAAGTTCAAGATCATCATGTTTTCCATCAAGCTAGATTTTTTAGGAGTGTGAAAAATGCAAAAATAAGCTTGGTAGATGCCAAAAATCTTATATATAGATAAATACACATGTGTGGAGCCTGTTCCCACGTGTGAAACTAGTGTACTTGTCATGTACCATAATCATATATGTTGTACATATGATTTAATTCAAGTTCTAGTGGCTAAAATAACCAAAAACTAGTTTTCTAGACATATGACACATGGCATCAATCTATTGATTGCATGAGCCACATCCTTTGGTTAGGTGTCATATCCCATGCGTAGAGGACAGCTCACACGTGTCGAATAAGCTGAAGTAGGCAAATTTTGACTTCTAGAAGATTTCCAAGTAGATCTCAATATAGAAGGAAAATGGACCAAAAGTGCCCAAAATAGAAGGTTTTGTCCAAGTGTCAGTTTTGCATGATGAATCATCAAATGACAAAGCACCTTCACACATGTGGAATCAGAGGGATGATCAGTACCACGAGCTCTCACTTATTGTATATATAGAGCCACATTTGGACATAATCAGTATGAGACACCAATCTTGGTTTTGGAAGCAATTTTGAGTGATTCTCTCCATTTGTCTACATTTGTTTTGATTGTTTTGAGGTTCTATCAATGTGTACTTGATTTCAGGTTGAGTAAGCATTATCTTCAGCACCAATACTGCGTTCTCTAGATTGGACATTAGAGTTTCATGTTCATACGGATGCCTCAAAATATGCCATTGGATCAGTTTTGACGTAGCCAGGTGACTATAAGAAGAATTATCCTATACGATTTGCAAGCAAACAGCTTACAAATCTAGAGAAGAATTATTCAACAACAGAACTTGAAGCGCTAGCCATGATTTTTTCTGTTCGAAAATTTCATCACTACCTCATGGAAACGCACTTTGTATTTTATACGGATCATCAACCATTATTTTACTTGGTAAATAAGACGTGTAATACTGGACGTATTGCAAGATGATTATTATTGTTGATTGAATTTGACTTTCGAATTGTGGTCAGAAAGGGGAAGCAACATTATCTAGCCGATCACGTTTCGCGAATTGAATTCGCACCAGTTAATACTGAAGTGGATGATGAACTACCAGATGCTGCGTTGTTCTATGTTGAAGCAGTAGCTGAGTGGGCAGCAGATATTGTTGAGTACCTGATGCTAGGACAACCGAATGACTCTTTGACAAAAATACAGAAAAGACAATTGATTCATAAGGCTCAACCTTTTTCAATTAATTGCAGGACAATTGTATCGTCGTGGATCAGATAATATTTTACGAAGATGTGTTTTACCGCATGAAGTACCAGATGTAATCATGTTTTCACATGATGGCATGGGTGGAGGACACTTTTCTACAGATATTACTGTTCGCAAACTTTTACAATCCGGTTGTTGGTGGCCTGCACTTCATAAGGACACAGAAAATTTTATTCAGACATGTGATGTCTGCCAACGAGCACAATGGCCTACTCAACAAAATTATGATTACATCCGCAAGTTATCCATCGTCAAAATATGCTACACTTAGTATCATCTATTTATCAATCTCTTGCTTCTAAAACATGTTTGCCTTCTTCAACTACATTCCCACCTGTGCACTAAGCATTCATATCCAAAATGACATCCAAAAAATGGTGAAATGAACTTTCTTAGATATGAATATTCATCACACTAAGCACACTCAAGAATGAGGAAGGAAAGTGGTGGTTTGGAGCTCCATGAAGGAGCTACCCTGAAATCCTAAGGTACTATCCTTATGCCTTCACTTTAGAATACCATCTGTTGAGTCTTAAGAATTTGTCCCTATCCCCTTGTTTGGTCCCTCAAGATTAGGACACTACCTTCAGATTTTAGGATTGTACCTTTACCTTTTGGATTATAAATGTAGGCCACAATGGATGAGTATGTACTTTAAAATCACATGGTGCTCACTAGGTAAGACCGTGCCCTTATATGGTCGTACGGGAAACGTTCGAAAAAAATTAGTTCTCGTGAAACTGATATGAGTGGGTCTTAGTTTTCTTTGTCATTTTTTCCTTGCTGTATAGAGTGCTCATGAGGTGTAGGTTATATACATTGCTTTGTTTGATAAGCAGTGGTATTTTTGTCGATCTTCAGATCTAAGTATTTCACTAGACAGTACCGACGGCGGGTGTGACTAGACACTTTAACCAAAGTGGTGTTTTTCAACCGCGGATGGTGGACCGTCCGCTCATTTCGTTAATTGCCCGTAAATTGTCCAAACTTTGTTGTTAGGGTTTTTGTGATTCCTTGACACTAAATCCATATTTCTCGGTTTCGTTTTTACCCGAAACATCTTTTTCGATTTTTTCTTGAGGTTGACTTTTTCGGCATTTCTGACTAGGGCTCCCACAACAACACGGTTTCCTTGAAAAATACATTGAGTGATCATATGTTAGTAAAAAATGGACTCGGTACATGGTGAGATTTTAGCACGGTCATACCGACCATTCTTTTATAACTAGCCATTTTTTTGAAAAGTCGTAAAATATTTATCGACCATTTCTAAGACCGCAAAATTTGCTCTAGCCTCATTTAGGATGGGCTGGGACCCAGTTCTAGGTGGACCGGCACTCTTGGCTCGGTCTTACAAACCTTGACCACAAAATATTTTTGACGATTTTTTTGAAAAGTCAACTTCTTACTTTTAAACTGTGTCTAGCCATTTTAGGGGCAGGCTGAGACCCAATTCTAAGACAAATTTGTGCAGTTTTTCTCTAATAATCGAGTTTTACATGCCGATTTTTTCAGTTATTGCGAACTTAAACTTTAATATTAGCCCGATTTTTCGAGCGAAAATATCAGCTAACATCTCTGCTCTTCAATGAGGTCAATCTCTCACCAAGAGTAAGTTTTCTCTCTTTTGATTAAGCAAATTGATCAAATTGCTTACACATAAACATTTTTACCTTCTTATGGATCTCCATTTTTCAAGTATCTTATGCCAAGTGATTTCTATATTATTTGTGCCTTCGATGGAGCTTGGATCTTTTCAACACTTTGTTCAAGGTTCCCTCTCATGTGTTCACTACCAATGCTAATACTATCTTTTGTTACAATATAAATATTCAATATCTAAGAAAAGTCTAATAGCGAGGCACATTGCAAAATTATTGTGTGTGTTTTATTTGTTTGCCTTATAATCATTCATTTGAAGAGATTAAATTTTAACAACAATGGAAAAAGCAAGTTGAGATGGTTTGTTCATGCTCATTTTCGGCTCAATACACCACTTCATAGAATTTTCAACATTGTGGATACTCAACTAAATGCAACTAAGATGTAGTTTAGGATTCAATGCAAAAGCACAAAATTTAAAGAGAACTATATCTACAAAAAAAATATATGAGAAACTCACTTAAGAGAATGCCACCCACTCAAATCTATGAAATAGTCTTTCTTTTTTTATCATTCCAACAAAAAATTGACATGTACAATGAGCCCTCATGTACAATAACCTTTCTTAGCTTTCTCATGGTACCTCCTTGTTTAGAAAATTGAAAACTGCTGCACCTGTTATGTTGGCATGCCAGGAATCAACTACTGCAATTGTACATGTGAAAACACATGACCAAAATCAATGGTTTCAATTGTGCATGCAAACAACATGACATCCTCAAAAGGATAAAAGTTTCTCTTTATTTCCACAATTGTAAAATGTTAAGCAATTGCATTGAAATATTTTAGAAAAAGAAAAAGGTAAAAATAATCAACAGTTCTCACAAATATCCTCACATATCGACGATTAACCGTCAATTTCAACGGGATTTACATGAGAGAAAATTGATATAAACAAGTTGTACCTAAACAAGAGTAAGATACAATTATGTAAGACGTGCCTCAATTCTTGTTCAAAGTTTACACATTCCTACTTTGCAGATCAGCAATGCAAATATGTAAGACATGCCTCGTATAATTTGAAGTCTTTATTCCTACAAGAGGCCTCCACTTTCAACTCAATTGGATAGATTGTTTGCCATCAAAAAATTTAAACGTGGAAAGCATATAGTTTTACACTCTCTTTATCAATCAAATTCACAATATTATTATTTTGGAAGTTGGAACTAAGGAGAAGCATGTGACTGGCTAGTTCTAAAGCTTATCATCAGTTTCAAGCTCTCTCTTGTGGAAATCTCTGATTTGATGCAGTTTTACACACAAGACTGCCATAATTCTAGGAATTTATCACATAGATCATTAAAAAGCAGAAAATATGAAAACTAGCTTTATCTTTGTAAATATTCTAGGGCATGACATTTTTACTAAAAACAATATTAAATGCTCGAGAAGGAAGACAACAGTGTAAGAAAGTAGAATAAAATCAGAACTTTCCACAAGCAAGAACATGACAATCGTTCAGCATACCAAAAAGCTACAGCACTTGTGTGCAGAAAGTTATCCACATGCATTATAGCACTTTCGAGATTTTCTGTACTCAAGGAATTGAAGTTGTGTTCTATCGCTTTATTACCGTCTACATTGATATCCTCAAATTTATTCCAGAAGAAGACAGCACTTATGAAGCAAAATTCTGATTGTAAGGAGCAATAAACTTCGGATCAAGCAGCTGATCACCAGCATCAGTACCAAATAGCTTTCAAGCATAACATTCACTGTCGAACCAATCTCAATGGTAAAGTTTCAGAAGCCATCTGCATAAAAGATGGCAACAGTTAAAACAGAACACAGGCCGAAAAACGAGAATTAACAAAAAATTCTGAGCAAGTATGTCGGAGGACATTTTCCAAATATCAGATGCACATGAAAGGTGATTGCTTCAAGTAGTTTCATGCATACCGATTGGTTAGATGCATCTGGTTCATAAAGACGATAGCGTTTTGACATTCCACTATCAAAAATAATAATCACAGATAGCTCAAACTCCACTGCAAAAGATCTGGATTCAACAATTTCCATAAATTTCCAAAGAAACGAAATAGTCCATATAACTTGAATTAAAATACAAAATGAATCAGGAAAGAAAAGACATTGCAAAAGGCAGTGACAACTCATCTTCTATAATTCATAGCAAATATCTGGATTACATCAATAGAGTGATTATTTTAAGGTGACAAAGCAGGATCTGCATATAATTAACAGTTCTGAGTCTACTTATCTGATTGAAAACGATATTCATCTCAAAGCTTAGCATAATAATTAGGTAAACACTTCAACATGCTCATAAAGTACAGTCCGAATCCACTTCTGAAAGTACCTAGACTTATGACAAAAAAAAAAACACCTGCTGTCTATGTGCAGATCAAAGCTGTAGGAAAGACATACCCTGCAGAGAGTGTAGGACATGTATAAAGTCGTGGAAGAATAATATATATTGGTAATGTCAAACCCCTACATATATCACCATCTGCAAGCTAACCATCAAATACAAGCCTATAGAAGCATATTCTCAAGGTTTCTGCACACGAATCAGACAAATTTGTTTATCTAGATATTACATGTAGTTTCGCGGGTCAGACTTGCAACACAAAAAGCAAGTAAAATTTGTCAACTTACTTGAGTGGTCTGTATCTCTGTCTTCTCTTGTGCCATTCTCTCCCCAACAGCAACAGATTCAACTCGGATAAGCTGAATTTCAATCGAGCTGATCGGCACAGAACAACTCTCGACAGTTAGATCTCCTGTCAGAGGTTCTGAGAGAGAGCATCGAGTGACTACCCTGCCAGTAACTCGGAATCCACCTGCCAAACGCATCCTTCTTCATCCAATCATATGAAAAGCAGGCTCAAGCCACGCTTGTGTGTGTGTGTGTGTGTGTGTGTGTGTGTGTGTGTGTGAGAGAGAGAGAGAGAGAGAGAGAGAGAGAGAGAGACAGAGACGTTGAGATAGAAACCTTCATCTATTGATAACTAATAATAAAGAAATTCACCTGAACGTATTTTGGGCAAAAGTGCATGCTTCTGTGTATCTTGAGTGATATAAAAGCTAACAGGCTCTGCAGCAAGTGGAACCAATGGAATCTTTCCTGGAGCCAAAGTTACAAATTACAATATGTTGTACTGTCTCAATGGCCTGAAGCACTGATTTCAGTAGCACAGATCTATATGCCATCTAACCTCTCCTGCCTTCCACAATAAACTCCACAGTTGATGATAAAGACTTTTGGAGATACCCTCTTAATACTTCAGCAGTGACAGAATACTGCAGCAGGGGAAAAAATAGATTCTTGGCATTTTCGTTCAAATATCATAGACAAGCATGATAAGTACTGAGCTGAACTATGAAACAATCGCCTAAAGAGACCTTACAGCATACCAATATTCGTAATGTTTCAAAAGAAAAGACTGCCAACCTGAATGTTGATGTATACACCATGGTAAGTTTCATGAAGAATATACTCTGCATGGCTCTTTGGGGCATCCAATGCAATATGAAAAGGAAGCTGAAAATAGACGTAAGGCATAAATTATCCAATAATAAAGAACAGCATCACAGGTTTAGGGTCTATCCAGCTAAAACTAAGAACTGGGAAGCCCGAGTCCAGAAATGAACCTCCGTTTTTCCAGCTAGCAATTTCCCAGCGGCACTTATGTCAACAATCTTGTCCCTGCATATACAAATGCAGTTTATAATAATGGGCATCTGTAGTGGTGTGTGTGTGTGTGTGTGTGTGTGTGAGAGAGAGAGAGAGAGAGAGAGAGAGAGGAGAGAGAGAGAGAATAGTCTTCTCAACCCTTAAGCACACATCTTTATGTTCATCACCTGATTTCCAAATTTTGTAAGGTTAAAATACAAAGGTCAGTGCTCACATCAGCTGTATCGGTTTGATTGAAGTGTACAAAGATTCTAAAACACCAACAGCTCTGGAGCTCAGCTGCAAAACCCAAAACAAAAGTTTTGAAATCTCTCAATCTCTCTCTCTCTCTCTCTCTCTCTCTCTCTCTCTCTCTCTCTCTCTCCCCTTGCAGAATCGCTGCTTCTTCAAGTCTGAAATGCCTCATCATAAAGGGGCTAATGCCCCTTCTCGCCCCATCTTCCATTTCCAGCATTGCTTCAACATCTTCCTCACAGCCAGATCTTCCTTCTCCCTCTCCTTCTATGCCTATTGAACATCCTATCTCCCCATCCAATCCTATTCTTCACAATAGTGAACCTATTGTAGTTCTCCCTCTGACTCCAACCACCGTAGATTCTCCGTATATTCCAATACCTTAACAATCACAGGGGACGACTTGCTTCTCATAAATCTTTTATTCTCTGTGCAATTGCACCTTCAAAAGCTGGATACATCTATTGAAGATCTCAAGAAAGAAGTTGCAGTTATTAAAAGTGAAGCTTCCTTTTACACGACTAATTCAGCTAAGATCCAACAACTGAAAATCAAGTGGAGCAGTAACATCATACGGCTGTCCAGACTTGGGCAGAAGTACTTAAAGGTTCAATTACTACTAATCCTCCACCTCCTCCTTCACCTTCATTTATCTCAGCTACGTTCACTGAGAGCCGTGCTCTTAATGTTCGGATTAGAGGTATTACGAACTCCTAGGATGCTATTGGCGAAGCTAAGAAGTTTTTGGAAGAGGCTCTTCAGCACCATAACAAAGGTATGGATACCGCATGGCGGCCTAAGAAGGATCCAGATACTCCTGTCATATGCTTCACGTCTATATCGCATGTAGAGTTAACCCTATCACTAGACTTCAACAGGAACGCACCAATAGATCCCATCTAAATGATAGGTAAGAGATCAAAACTGTGGGATACCAAGATATACTTGGACGAAGACATTACTTTCATTCAGGTTCAAGAATGGAAAAAGGCAAGACAGGAAGCTTTAACAAATGGAAAACAGCTGATCTACATGGATGGTATTATTCGATTTGTAGACCGTAAACTGATCCAAAAGTGCTCCTTCAAGTTTGCAAGTCTTCCACGTCTTCCACTCACGAAAGATCATATTTCCACCATTGACAACATCTTTGGTGGAGAAAATGTAGATTCTACAATCTCTACTTGAAGAGAAAAAAACTACCATTATTCCTTTGATTTAAGTAGGATAATCTTTGGTCCTTACATTGAACTGATCGTGCACAAAGCATGTGGACACAAATAATTTCAAGTACATTACACTAGATGGTGTTTTTCCTTTTATGACACCATTTGTTAAATTATTACAAAAGTAGTCACCAAATGAAGTTTGCTATTAATGAGAGTTTGATTGAGATATTTGAGATTGTTTAGAGTTAGAGAATAGAAGAGATGTTCAGTTGAACTTGTAAATGATCTGCATACCATATAAGCTCAATTAGTTGATGGCATCATTCCGTCTAGTTTCCATCTTTTTGATGTGCTGTTCAGTCTTATGTGCCTTATGGCATGGAAAAGACATTAATAAAGCTTCCCTCTCTCTCTCTCTCTCTCTCTCTCTCTCTCTCTCTCTCTCTCTCTCTCTTTGCTTGCCTGCACATGTCAGTGATGTTTGGAGTGAAAGCTATATACCATGTTAAAATAAGAGCAATTTCTAAAAGGCTTATCAAATACCTGCATTGATATTGTTCCGGTAGTTCTCAATCGTAATCCTTGATGGGACAAATTTGAAGGTGTTGTGACAACCAAAACTCCGTCCAAGACATCCTTCACAAAATTCAGGCTTGAATATTTCATTATGACTTCCACAAGTGGCACTTTGATATAAAAAATTACAAATAGCCTCTAAACAGCTGTCAAGCACCATAGACATCACAGCATCAAACAAGATTCTTTTTCGCCACAACTGTTTTGTTATAACCTAGAAGCAGAAGTCCAAGCTGTGTTTTCCCATATCACAGGTGTAGGTGTACTCAGTGCTCACATACAAAAATACATATAGCAAGACCATCCTAAATCATGAATGAGACTCTGTTTGGTCAACATTCTTTTCTTAAATCTGTAGCATTAAGAATACTTCCCCAACATATATTTAGTGCTTGTGGTTCTTCAATAATGTTCTTAGTTGTTAAGTAGCAAAAGTGATATGAGAGCACTTACCAAGGAGAAAGTGGACACTTACATTTAGAAAGATGGTTGCCTGGTTCAGGATCTGGTTCAGGCATGCTCATGCTAATGTAATAAACAAACCTTCTAGCTCTCCATACAAAATACAATAGATACAGGCAGGGTTGGTTCTACATGCCCAAAATGTCATCTTCTCAGGGTCCAGTAAGTGCCTACTTAAGTCACTAAAATAAATGACCTCGGCTTAAGAACACATCTAACTTCCTTTTAATGGATAGCTGATCACATCACATCGTGACACAGAAAGCTCATCTCATGCACACCGTTATTTAACATGCTATCACATTCATTAACTTAATCTAATACATGCTGTATGCCCCAGATGATGAACATAGACACTTGATTTACTTGGGTTGCATGTTACTACTCTTCAAAAGTGGGAACAATTACCTTGTCCAACTTTTGCATAGCAAAAAAAAATCCTGCTGGATCCTTGGCAAATCACACAATCATTGGATTCACTTTTACAAAAATTTATCAAAGCTTTAGGTCCTACTTGATTGCTGCTTTGCCTGTAATGAACTTTGAAATTTATGGTCTTGAGGTGCAAAGCTAATTCGCAGTGAAGGGTCAAAATAGAATATTGATTAACTCGAATGAATTCAATGCATCGAAGGTGAGTGGAGTAATACGACCAAGGATGTGAAAAGTTCTCTCTACTCTAGTAATAAAGCAGTAGGATATCATCTTGGTAATATTTTGGTTCTGACCCTATGTAAGTACTAAGTACTTGTAATTTGAGTATTTAAAGAGGCCATAACCACTTCTTCATAACATTTGTAACTTCATTAGGTCTTAAAAAATCTTCCCACATCTCTTGCGATCCTGGTACATTATTCTCAAAGCTTTCACTATGTATTAGTTCCAAATAGACTTCACTCTTATAAAGACAGAAAACTAGGTCTTACTCTTAGTGATGTGATCAAAGGCATTCCACAACAAGAACAGCCGACTTTAGTCCAATTCTTCTTCTATTGAAAATCCATTGTCTTCTTAACAGCTCCTGTCTATTTTTATGTGGCAATCATATGATTCTTCCTCATCAGTGTCACCCAAAAGTATTGTCAAAACACCTAAGCTAGCACAACTTTTAGTTGCATTGTTGTTCAGGCTGTATGGATTGCAAATGACATGATCAATGATCGAGATTGCAAGTCCATTGGTCAGTGCTAACTATTGGTTTTCAGGAAATTGGAGATTATCTCAAGTCTTAGCTGGGGAGGGGTACCTCCCAGTGGATGAGTTAGCATATCACAATGCGAAGCATTCTACTTTGCCAAATCTTGTACTTTTACGATTATATATGGATTCTATAGTTGCATCGCACCGCGGTTCGAACCATCGAACCCTTAGGGGGCGGTTCGAACCAGTTCGAACTGGCCTGATGGCTTTTTGGCCCCCAATAGGAAAAAAAACAGAAAAAAAAAAAGGGTTCAGACCTTTTCACGATTCAAACTATACTAGCCAGTTCGAATCTGCATATTTCTGTCAAACTCAAAGGTCTCAAGGTGCAGGCCACATCTAGTTGCTTGCAAGATACTTAAGAAATGTTGCAAATAGCAAAGATAGTACAGAAAAGCCTCAACATAAAACACACTTTCGTCTTAACAAGGGTCACTCACCCAGAGAGTGCCAAGTCAAAGATGAAATTTACTCAAAGATTCAAAATAATAATATAATGTCCAAGACCATAGTTGTGCTGCATTCTGAAACCCCTCTAGAATTTAAAAGGATTCCAAATGAATTTATTTTTCATAATTTGATTAGGCGGGTTTCCAAAAATGCTATTTGGGGTGATAAAACGATAATAAAAAAAAAAATTCAGTGCATGGTAATTTTTATACTTCATGTCCATTGAGCATTTAAGTTACGGACTACAGGATACAGGCCTACTGGGCTACTCTGCATATATTCCGCAGGCCTCTTTACATTTACTGTTGGTTATGTATATTTCTGGTTACGCATTTTATAATAGTCATGTACAGGCCCCAAAGCCTTTTTATATGCTTATGACCCACACTGGGTCCTTTTTTATGACATTGACTGGCCTTGGGCCCTTATTATATGGTTATATGTGGAGTGGGGGCCCGTAGGAGGGCGCACTATTTTCCGTCCACATTTTGCCTCCCTTTACTTTGATTCCTATTTTAGGGTTCATTGGTAGGGTATTTATAGGGGCATTTGTACACTCATTTTTCAGATTATTAATTGGTATTGCTTGGGCTCTTCGTGGGAGAACCTATTGTCTTGTCTATTGCTTGTAGGGCTTTAGTCTATTGCTGTCTTTTATGCTTCATTGATTCAACACCTGAGATTTTGATCATAACTTGGTATCAGAGCACTTTCCTGATTGCTGAATTTCAGATCTGATTTTCTGATTGGGTGCCCATTTTCCTTACTGATTTTTTCTCTCTTTGCTGAGGGCTTTCGTCTCTTTGCTTCAGCAACATTCAGCACAGTTTGGAGGAGGAACAACTCCCATCAGAGCATTTTCCTTGGCGGAGCTTTAGCAGATAGTTAGCGGAAGTACTTCCGATAAATTTGGCGGCCGGAAATTTTTTTTTTTTTTTTTTTTTGGGCAGCTTATTTCCGGCGCCCAAGTTCCAAATCCTTTTCAGTTATGGACTCGGCTCATTACATTCGCCGCGTCCATTTACATTTACAGTTACTTTACTTTATGCATAAGCAGGCCTTGGGCCCTTTTTTATTCATTAGTGACATTCAAACTATACGGTTGGCCTTTGGCCTTATTATTCATTATTAGGCCATTTGGACATATTACTGGAGAGTGGGGGCCTTCTTGGAGGGCGCACTATTATCCCTCCCAGTTGGGCCCTAGCCACTAGAAGCTTCCTTTAAGGGCTTCCTCTTGGCTATAAGTAGGGAAACTGTGTCATTTGTCATTCAGCTGATGATATTGATCTCTCTCTTTAGCCTCCTTAATCTCTCTCTTTCTGCTTTCTAGGGTTAAGTCTTGCTTATGTGATGCTTTCATAGCTTAGCTCTAGATCAGCTGTGGCTCTATTTGTAACTTGGAATCAGAGCACTTTTCTGAGCACAATCTGGAATTTTTTCTTTGTTGCCTTGCCTTGCTCCTCCATCGTTGTTCCTACAGCTCCATTGTCGTTTTAACAGCCCTGTTCCATCGCTGCTCCTTCCACTCCTTCCTGCCCAGTGTTCCCCCTGTTTTGTCCCCTCTTTTCTTTGCTGCCCAGCGCTCCTCCTCTTCCTTTCCATCGCTGTCCCTGCCTTCCGACCTGTCACTTCGTCTGATATTTTTCCAGTTTGTAGCCATCTTCCACAGTTAGTTCCCTGACCGTCCAGCGCCCATCCTCATCCAAAAACTACCCAATTTCGACATCATTTGCTATTCCAAACAGCTAAAATTCTTCAACCTGTAAATCACTGCCTCAGCACTCCCAACTTGTCACTTTTGCCTATTTTTTTCTCCAATTCCAGCCATCTTTTACAGCTTATCAAAAGGCTGTCGCACGCTCATTCTCCACCACATTTTCAGGAATTCTGACAGACTTTCATGATAGGGTACAGCTTGCTACCTATTCCGGTTCCTCCGACAGGAACTTATTAGAGAATTGGTTTGCTAAGCTTGACACATATTTTCAGATTTACCCTAAGACTGATCCTCAGAAGATCCAGTTGGCTGCTTTACATTTAGATGGACGTGCCGCCACGTGGTGGCGAGTTTATAGAGTTGATCCTGATCGGGAAGGGCTCCATGCATGGCATACTTTTCGCCGTGACCTCCGCCATGCTATGATTGATCCTCAGTGGCTTGACCGCCAATGTGATACATTCCATAGTCTCACTCAGACCAGTGATCTTGCTTCTTATACAAATCAGTTTATGAAGCTTTCTTATCTTTTCACAGATCTACAGCCCACTGAGCTTATTTCTCGTTACATTGTTGGGCTTCGTGGTGCTTTACGTTATGATGTTTCTTCCTTCCGTCCTACCACACTTGTTGAGGCGATGTCTCTTGCTAGTACTTTACAGCATAAGTACTCTGACACCCTTCCTTCCCGCTTCTCCCGACCTCTTCCTTCTGCTTCATCTTTTCCCGCTACGTTCACCCCTACACCGGCCCCTTCTGTTCCAGCTCTCTCCATTGCCCCTTCGCCTCCTCGTCCTCGGACTCCTCGACCTGCTTTTGTCCGACGTTACACGTCTGCAGAGTTCGCTGATCTTCAGCAGAAGCGTCTTTGCTTTCGTTGTTAGAGTCCTGACCATCTTGCCCGTGATTGCCGCAAGCCTCTCCCTACTACTACTGCTGTTTTTTACCATGAGGGCACTACTCCAGATGATTCCGATATCTACATTGATATTTCTGATGAGCCTGACTTATCCTCTGAGCCTTCCCCTGATTTACTTCCTGCTACTTGCCATGCTCAGCTTGCCTATGCTACTGGACAGGGCGTCCTGGTCCTCGCTCCATTCGGTTACGTGTGCGTATTACAGGTCGTGAGTATATTGCTTTAGTTGATACTGGTAGCACTCATTCTTTTATTAGCAGTTATATCACTCGTCAGATACGTGCTTCACCTATTCCTGCTTCACAGCCTCTCACAGTTGAGGTTGCTCGTTCCCATTCTTTTCCTAGTTCTCAGATGTTTTAGCGTTTACCATACCGCATTGGAGATTTCTTTGGACAGGCAGATCTTTACATTATCCCTATGGAGCGTTACGATCTTATCCTTGGTGCTGATTGGTTTGCATCTCTTGGAGCCGTTACACTGGACTTGACACAGCAGACATTGACATTTGTACATGATGCAGTTACACACTCACTTGTTGGCATTGATTCTCAGGGAGACTTCCAGTTGATTACTGGGAAGCAGTTTATTCGCAGCCTACCGAAGGCTCATTGCGCTGCCTTATTATGTGTTCAGCGGGCAGTACCAGTTCCTCCAGTTTCTACACCAGCAGCTGTTCCTCAGGTGATTTCTGACTTATTACATCAGTATGCTTTTGTCTTTTCAGAACCTACGACGCTACCACCATTACGTGACGTGAACCATCATATTGACTTGCGTCCTGGTTTTGCTCCTCCTTCCCGTCCCCCTTATCGTATGTCTCGATCTGAGCGTGATGAGCTTGAGCTCCATATTACTGCCTTGTTAGATCAGGGTCTCATTGTTCCTAGTCACAGCCCTTTTGGTGCTCATGTTCTCCTTATTAATAAGAAAGATGGTACCAAACGCCTTTGTGATGATTCCCGTGCCTTAAATAAGTTGACTATTCGTAATCAGTACCCTATTCCACACATGGATGACCTCTTTGACCAGCTCGGTACCTCTAAAATCTTTTCCAAGATAGACCTTCGTTCTGGATATTACCAAATTAGGATGCACCCTTCTGACGAACATAAGACTGCTTTCCGTACTGATCTTGGTTTATATGAATTTCGTGTGCTTCCTTTTGGTGTTACTAATGGCCCTCCTACGTTCCAGAATGTGATGAATAACGTCTTGCGTCCGCTTCTTGGTCATTGTGTCTTGGTTTATTTTGATGATATTCTTATTTTTAGTCAGTCTCTTGCTGAGCATGTTGCCCATCTTTCCTCTGTCTTTCAGTTACTTGTACACCACCAGTTATTTGTTGTCTAAATGTTCTTTTGCTATTTCTGAGATTGAGTTTCTTGGTTTTCTTATTTGTAATGGTCACATTCGTCTGGACCCTCATAAGGTTCAGGCCATCCAGGATTGGCCTATACCTACTGATATTCATCATGTTCGTATGTTTCTTGGGTTAGCCACTCACCTTCGTCGTCCAGTTCCTCATTTTGCCACTATCGCAGCTCCTCTTCATGCACTTTTGAAGAAGTCTAGTACTTTTCTTTGGACTCCTGATTGTCATATAGCGTTTGATACTCTTCGTCGTGCTGTTGTTGATGCTGTCGTTATGTGTTTACCACAGTTTGATCAAAAGTTTCTTGTTGAGACTGATGCTAGTAATGTTGGTTTGGGTGCTTTACTTCGCCAGTCACAATGTATTATTGCTTATGAGTCACGTCGTCTTCGCTCTTATGAGCAACATTATTCTGTGCATGAGAAAGAGCTTCTTGCTATTATCTATGCTCTTAAGAAGTGGCGTCCTTATCTGTATCGAGTCCCATTTGACATTATTACTGATCACCAATCTTTACATTATCTGTTTTCTCAACGTGACCTTAGTGATCGTCAATTTCGTTGGTTGCAGTTTTTACAGTCTTTTAATTTCTCCATATTGTATCGTCCTGGTCGTGCTAACACTGCTGCTGATGCATTATCTCGTCTTCCAGCTTTGTTAAATACACTCGTTTCTACTATTCCTCCATGGTTTGATGCCCTACCTGCAGCATACCTTACATGTTCTGATTTTCGTGATGTTTATAGTTCTGCCCCACCTGTTTCGTCCAGTCCTCATCAGGTTTACTCCATTATTGACAATCGTCTTTATCATTATGATTCTCTTTGTATCCCTAGTTCTTTGGGTATCTGTTCCCAGTTGTTGTCGGATGCTCATTCCTCTCCTGTTGGGGGTCACTTTGGTTTTCAGAAGTCTTATGCTCGTCTCAAAGACCATTTCTATTGGCCATCTCTTCGCTCTGAGCTTGCTGTACTTATTCGTACCTGCCCTTTTTGTCTTCGTAATAAGTACTCCCGTGCTAAATCTGCTGGTTTGCTCTAGAGTTGGCCTATTCCTCATCGCAAGTGGACTGATATATCTATGGACTTTATCCTTGGCCTTCCCCATACCCAGCGTGGTCACGATTCATGTATGGTGGTAGTTGACAGGTTCTCGAAACAGGCACATTTTATCCTAGTTCGCAGTACTATCACAGCAGAGCAGTGTGCACGTTTGTTCCTATCAGAGATTTTCTGCCTGCATGGATTTCCTCGTACTATCCTTTCTGATCGGGATAGTAAGTTTACATCTATATTCTAGACAAAGCTTATGCGTATTTTGGATGTTCATCTTTTTATGGGTTTTGCTTATCATTTTACTTCTGATGGGCAATTTGAGGTCCTTAACAGGATCCTTGAGGATTATTTACGCCATTTTGTTACTCCTTCAAGGAAGGATTGGGATTAGCATTATGTTTAGCAGAGTATAGCTATAATATCTCTGTTAGTACCAGCACAGGTGTCTCACCATTTTTATTATCTCATGGCTATGCACCTCTTTTACCTGGCATTCCTCTTCCTCCTGAGGATACACCTGTTACACTTGCATCTTTTCTATCAGGTGCTCGAGAGCTTATTACCCAGGCTAGTTCTCATTTACAACATGTTCAGCAGCGTTATCAGACCTCAGTTGATCGTCACCGCCGCCATGTTGAGTTTCAGCTTGGAGATATGGTTTATCTACGCTTATGGTTTGCACGTCATCATTTTGTCCAGGGCCATGCTTCTACTGAGAAGCTTGCACCACGTTATTATGGGCCTCATCGCATTGTGGAGGTTCTTAGTCCACTTACATATCGCTTACAACTTCCTGCTTCCACACGCACGCGCCTATGATGTATTCCATGTCAGTTTATTGCGTGCTGCTATCGAGGATGACGCTCCTTGTGATGCTGAGTTTCCTACTGCTCAGAGTTACTTCCATTTTTACCTGCTGCTATATTACAGGTCCGTCTATACCATAGTCGACGCCGCCGGCAGATTCAGTTTTTGGTCGAGCGGGATGGTCGTCCTATTGAGGAGGCCACATGGGAGCCTATTGATGTCTTTTATCATACACCATTACTTGCGGATCAGGCTCGTGCTCTTGCTGCACTTGTTGATTCCTCTACATCAGATGTTCCTCTAGCTGTTGATGCACTAGGGCTTGCTGCTACTTGATCCGGTTATCTTTTCGGCAGTTGGGTCTTTTTTTTGTGTCGGGGAGAGTTATGGACTCGGCTCATTACATTCGCCGCGTCCATTTACAGTTACAGTTACTTTACTTTATGCATAAGCAGGCCTTGGGGCCCTTTTTTATTCATTAGTGGCATTCAGACTATATGGTTGGCCTTTGGCCTTATTATTCATTATTAGGCCATTTGGACATATTACTGGAGAGTGGGGGCCTTCTTGGAGGGCGCACTATTATCCCTCCCAGTTGGGCCCTAGCCACTGGAAGCTTCCTTTAAGGGCTTCCACTTGGCTATAAGTAGGGAAACTGTGTCATTTGTCATTCAGCTGATGATATTGATCTCTCTCTTTAGCCTCCTTAATCTCTCTCTTTCCTGCTTTCTAGGGTTAAGTCTTGCTTATGTGATGCTTTCATAGCTTAGCTCTAGATCAGCTGTGGCTCTATTCGTAACTTTTTCCCTCTTTTTTTTTGAATCCTCCATTTGATTCAGGGAGAGGATTCCCAGCCATCTTTTCAGCATTGATTGGAGGCTGTCCAGTGCCCTACTTCATCACATTTTTCAGCCATTGTTCCAGCAGAGTTTCAGCCATATTTCAGTTTTGATTGGAGGCTGTCCATCGCCCTATTTCATCACGTTTTCCACAAATTTTCAGCCATATTTTCAGCATTGATTGGAGGCTGTCCAGCGCCCACTTTCATTCTCCTTGTGGTCACATTTTCCAGCCAGCTCTTCGCACACGCTTGGAGCTCTATCGAGAGGTATCTTTGCTGGTTTTTCCTTGCTTTCCACACCTTTTCTTGACATTTGTCATTTCCTTTCTTGCTCTTAGTGTCGTTTGTGTACCCTAAAGCGTATTTGGGGTGACGACAAAAGTCCGCTCCCTCCGATATTAAGCTTTTCTTACACTCTCTTCACTTCCTGCATTCCTTGACCATGGATACTTCCCCTACACCTCGCATACCGTCTTCCACTTACCTTGACGAAGTACGGCATGAATTCCAAGATCATCTTAGGGAAGCCATGAGTGATGTACGCACTGATTTACGCGGGAGTTACGAGAGACGTTCACTGCTCTTTCTGCCCAGATTGCTACACTATCATTACAGTCCAGTGTTTCTTCACTATCTCCACCTATTCCCCCACAACGTACATTTCCACCACCCGAGACTCCTCCATCTTCTGGTCCTTTGCCACGAGACTTTAAGGATAAGGTTCAGCTTACTGTGTATTCTGGGTCATCCGATGGGAATGAACTTGAGAATTGGTATTCTAAGCTTGAGACCTACTTCCTTATGTTTCCTAAGACTGGCATTCAGCGGATACATTTGGTTGCTTTACATTTGGAGGGCCGTGCTGCTACTTGGTGGCACATGTTTCGCCAGACGGCTTCACACCCTGGCCTTGCTAGTTGGACAGAGTTTAAGACAGCACTCCGCCTAGCGATGATTGATCCTCAGTGGCTTATTCGACAGCGCAACATCTTTCGTAGTTTATCTCACATTGGTGACTTGGCTGCTTATACGACACGGTTTACAGAGCTTTCCTATCTATTCCCAGATATTTCTACATTGGAGCTCATCTCTCGCTACGTTGCTGGTCTACGAGGCGCACTCAAGTATGATGTTTCTTCTTTTTTTCCACTCACTCTTTCTCACGCCATCTCCCTTGCTACCGCACTGCAACACAAGTACTCTCCCATCTCTTCCTCTGTTTCTCGTCCTTCGCGTCCTTTCACACATCCTATTTTTTCCTCTCCATCCTCTGCTAGTCCCACATCTGTCAGTTCACCTTCGTCCACTCTTCCTTCTGCACCACGTCCTCCTTTTTCTCCTCGTCCTGTTTTTGTTCGTCTTTACTCACAGCCTGAGATGTCTGAGATCCGTGAAAAGTGCTTATGTTTCAACTGTAAGAGTCCTGATCATATCGCCCGTGATTGCCGACAGCCTGCCACTGCTACTGCCGTCTATTTCCATGATGCTGACACACCTGATGATAGTCCTGATTCTGCCATATGCCTTCATATTCTTGATGATGACCCACCTGTTGATCAGTTTGCCACACCCACTGAGCCTGTTCCTGATCCCCCTGATCTAGCTGTATGCCATGCTCAGCTTGCTTATGCTACTTGGGCCGGTAAGCCGGGTCCATGCCATATCCGTCTTCGCGTACGTATCATTGGTCGTGAGTTTATTGCCCTTGTTGACACGGGTAGCACTCACTCATTTCTCAACAGTCATATTACTACACGCATTCGTGCTATGCCAGTCACTACGCCTCATCCCCTGCATGTTGAGGTTGCCAGTGCACACTTTTTTCCTAGCACGCAGATGTATCAGCAGCTTTCATATCGGATTGGAGACTTCCTTCGTCGGGCAGATTTTCATATTATTCCACTTACACGGTACGATCTTATCCTCGGTGCTGATTGGTTTGCATCCCTTGGTGCGGTTACAGTAGACCTCCAGCAACAGACATTGACATTTTCTCATTATGGTACTCAGCATATATTTTCCGGTATTGATTCTCGGCAGGACTATCAGCTTATTTTTGGGAAGCAGTTCATACGGAGCCTCCCGAAGGCCCACTGTGCGGCTATTCTTTTTGTTCAGCCAGTTCAGCCTATTGCGGATGCACCACCTTTGCCAAAAGTATTTTCTGAACTGTTGCGTGAATTTGAGCATGTTTTTAGAGAGCCGACTCAGTTACCACCTTTACGAGATGTCAACCACCATGTAGACCTTGTTTCCTCTGCATCACCTCCTTCTCGTCCTCCTTTTCGTATGTCTATTGTTGAGCGCGAGGAAGTCCAGGCGTCAGGTGTCTGATTTATTACGTCAAGGCCTTATTGTTCCTAGCCACAGTCCTTTTCCTGCTCCTGTTTTACTTGTTGATTAGAAGGATGGTACTAAACGTCTATGTATTAATTATCATGCTTTAAATAAACTTACTATCCGTAATCAGTACCCTATCCCTCATATGGATGACCTGTTTGACCAGTTAGGCCAAGCCAAGATCTTTTCTAAACTTGACCTCCGTTCCCGTTATCACCAGATTCGTATGCATCCTCCTGATGAGCACAAGACAGCTTTCCGTACCCACTTTGGTGTGTATGAGTTTCGTGTCCTTCCTTTTGGTGTTACCAATGGCCCGCCCACTGTTAATGGCTTACATTAGTAGCAATGAAGACTACGATAGTTGGTATCTAGACAGTGGCGCTACCCAACACATGACTTCTCTCGCAAGGAATGGTTTACTGAGTACGCAGTTTACATCAGAGGTCAATTCATCTACCTCAGAAATTCAAGCACCATCCACGTGGAAGGCAAAGTCAAGATCGAGTTCAAAAACGATCTTTCTATTTGTGTTCTGAATGTTCTTCATGTGCCTCAGCTACAAGTCTCTAAGATAATTGATGAGGGCTACAATGTTACCTTCTCTTCTGAATAGTGTACAATCTTCGATGAAGATACTACTCTGACTACATGTACTAGAGTCGAAAATCTAGATGTATTATCTGACTCAGTAGCATTAGTAAGTACTTATCATGAAAATGTAAATGATCATGTTGTTTTGTGGCATAGTCGATTTGGACACATAAATACAAGATCACTTTCCTACATGCGTTGTAATAATTTAGTAGGGCTACACTGTTGAACAGTACAATCTTCAATGAAGCTACTATTCTAACTACGTGTACTAGAGTCGGAAATCTATATATATTATCTGACTTAGTAGCATTAGCTAGTACTTCTTATGACAATGTAAACGATCATGTTGTTTTGTGGCATAGTCGATTTGGACACATAAATACAATATCATTTTCCTACATGCGTTGTAATAATTTAGTTGATGGATTGTATTTCCCTCTTTCATTAGATAGGAAATCATTTTTCTATGAATCTTGCATCTATGTCAAACACTCTAGGAGCAAATTTCCCGGAACACATTCCGTCAAGACAAGGCATGTGTTAGACCTTGTAAATAGTGATCTTTGTGGTCCAATGCCAACTCCATCCTTAGGAGATGCAATTGATTTCATCACTTTCATAGATGATTGTTCTAGATGGTCTACAATCATGTTCATTAAGCACAAATACCTCTCTAATGAGATGTCCGACTACCTGGCTGAACATGGCATTCAAAGACAATTTACAACTTCCTATTCACCTCAGCAAAATGGGATTGTAGAAAGGAAGAATCGAACACTTCTCAACTCAACCAAATCAATGCTACACCAATCGTGCCTATCTGCGAAGTTTTGGATAGAAGCTACTACCACAACCTGTTACGTGCAGATTTGATCTAGCATTAAAGCTGTCAATAGCAAAACTCCTTATGAAGTATGGCATGGACACAAGCCTAGTGTCACCCATTTAAAAATCTCTAGTTGTATATGTTTTGTTCACATTTCTATACAGCTTAGGAAGAAGCTGGATCATAGGACAAATAAATGTGTGTTCCTTGGCTATCCTAACGAACATAAGGCTTATAAAGTCTGTGATCCATCCACCAATGTAGGGATGTAATCTTCCAAGAACATACATACTATGATTTCAAACAACCATCGATAAATGATCCCGTGTCATCTCATCCTGCTTTATTGTTGGAGGGTTTGCGGATATCGAGGCAACCCTAACCCTAATTCATAAGTGAGAGGGATTTGGCACCCTGCGTGTATAAGTCCAATCTGATGATCACATAATTATTTGATAATTAGAAAGTCAATAAAAGGACTTTAGGCCTTTTTGTGGGACTTTTAATGTCGCAGACCTAAATGTCAAGTTAGGGTGAATAAAGTTGGGACTCCCACCAAAATTGGTTCAAATTCAAATTCAAAATTGGTTCAATAATTGGTTCCCTCCAATTATTGAATGGGTTCCCACTCTTTTTAAATTTGAATAGTTAGGGAGGTAAAAATGGGCCAATAGGATTTTGAGGCCAAGGCCCTCCCCTCCACTATAAATAGGGGCAAACTCGAGTTGCTCTCATGCTCAGATCTTCATTTCAATACAAGCATATTGGTTCTCTTATAAAATGGACTTGTGAATGTCCTTACTCTCTAACTCTTTTCCTCCGTCTCTCGTGCTTTTGTTGCATTTTGCTAATTGTTGGATCTGAATGTTATTGGAATTGTATATTCTTATGTTGTGTGTGTGTGTGTGTGTGTGTGTGTGTGTGTGTGTGTGTGTGTGTGAGAGAGAGAGAGAGAGAGAGAGAGAGAGAGAGAGAGAAGCAAGTATCTATCTCATTGTGGAACGTAGAGTTAATGGATGTAGTGTTAATTGCATAGTGTTAGTGCTTAGGGTTAATGGATGTTCAGAATGTCATGAATAACATCTTTCGTCCTCTGCTTGGAAAGTGTGTCATTGTTTATTTTGACGATATCCTCATTTATAGCACCACTCTCTCTCTTCATGTTCAGCACGTTCGTTCTGTTTTTGTTTTGTTAGTTACTCATCATCTGTATGCTAAACATTCTAAATGTTCTTTTGTTGTTGTACAAAAAGAGTTTTTGGGCTTCTTTGTTACTAATGGTATTGTTCGTCTCGACCCTCGTAAGGTCCGTTCTGTTCTTTCATGGCCTGAGCCTGCTAATGTTCATGATGTTCGTATGTTTCTTGGTCTTGCTATCCATCTTCGTAAACCAGTTGCTCATTTTGCCACTCTTGCATCTCCTTTGCATGCTTTGTTGAAAAAGGAAACTTCGTTTGCTTGGACTCCCGCATGTCAGTCAGCTTTTGATACTTGAAGGTTAAGCTTACCACTGCCCCTGTTTTATGTCTTCCAGATTTTTCCCAGCGTTTTGCTGTTGAGACTGATGCTAGTTCCACAGGATAAGGTGCTTTGTTACGTCAGCGTCAGTGTGTTATTGCATATGAATCCCGTTGTCTTCGTTCGTATGAGCAGCGCTATTCCACTCATGAAAAAGAGTTGCTTGCTATCATTTTTGCTTTAAAGAAGTGGCGTCATTATCTGTATCGTGTTCCGTTTGATGTTTTTACTGATCACCAGTCATGTCATTATTTGTATACACAAAAGGATCTTAGTGATCGTCAGTACCGTTGGCTTCAGTTTTTACAGTCCTTTCATTTTGATATTCATTATAAGCTTGGTAAAAGTAACGTTGCTGCTGATGCTTTGTCTCGTTTACCTGCTCTTACTTACAGTCTTGTTACGTCTCCCCACTCTTGATATGATGATCTTCCTCAGGCTTATGCCACATGTCCAGACTTTCGTGATATTATGTCGTCTGCCTCTCGTCCTTCCTCTCACCCTCACCAGGTTTATTCCATTGTTAACCATCGTTTGTTTCACTATGGTTCGTTATGTATTCCCAGCACTCTCGACATACGTCCACAGCTCCTCCTTGATGCCCATTCCTCTCCTGTTGGTGGCCATTTTGGTTTTCAGAAGTCCTTGTTCCGTTTGAAAGAACATTTTTATTGGCCTTCCATGAAGCGTGAGCTTTCCCACCTTATTCATACTTGTGATTTTTGCCTTCGTAACAAGTATTCCCGTGAAAAACCTGGCGGTCTCCTTCAAAGTTGGCCTATTCCTTCCCGCCAGTAGACTGATATATCTATGGACTTCATTTTAGGTTTTCCCCGTACTTAGCGTGGTCATGACTCTTGTTTGGTGGTAGTTGATAGGTTTTCTAAACAAGCTCCTTTCATACCAGTCAGACGTACTATTACAGCAGAGCAGTGTGGTCGTATATTTATTTCTGAGATTTTTCGCTTACATGGTCTCCCACGATCTATACTTACTGATCGGGATACCAAGTTTACATCAAGTTTTTGGACACAGCTTATGCGTATCTTGGATGTTAGGATACTTATGGGCACTACTTATCATTCTTCTGCGGATGGTCAGTCTGAGGTTATTAACCGGGTATTGGAGGATTATTTACGACATTATGTTTCTCCTTCTGGTCGTGATTGGGATCAGCATTTATGTTTGGCTGAGTATAGTTATAACAGTTCTGTTAGTTCCAGCACAGGTGTTTCTCCTTTCCTGCTTGCTCATGGATACTCACCAGTTCTACCCAGTATACCTGCTCCTCCAGATGATGCACCTGTTACTATTTCATCTTATCTTTCGAGTGCTCGGGAGATTATTACTAGAGCGGCTACTCATTTACAGCATATTCAGCAGCGGTACAGGACCATTGTTCATTGTCATCGACGCCATGTTGAGTTTGCAGAGGGAGATACTGTTTTTCTCCGGTTACGCTTTGCTCGCCATCGTTTTTTACAGGGTCTTGCTTCTACTGAGAAGCTTGCGCCGCGCTATTATGGGCCTTTTCAGATTCTTGAGCGCCTCAGTCCAGTTACATATCGTCTTGAGTTATCTGCTGCTACTCGGGCTTGTGATATCTTTCATGTCAGTTTATTACGTGCTGCTATTGAGGATGATGCTCCTCGAGATTCCTCATTTCCTACAGATCCAGAGCTTTTTCTATTCCTGCCAGCTGCTATTTTACAGGTGCGCTTATTGCATAGTCGTCGCCATCAGCAGGTTCAGTTTTTGGTCCAATGGGATGGTCGTCCTATTGAGGAGGCTAGTTGGGAGCCCATTGATGTTTTTTATCATACCCCTATCCTAGCTCATCAGGCTCGATCACTTGCAGCTACCATTGCTTCTCGGGATGCTCCGGCTTCTCTTGATGTTCCTTTCTCAGATGGGATATCTTGATGCAGTATTTTTCTCTGGCACTGGTTCTTATCTTATTTTGCCTACATTGGGGGCAATGTTCTTTATAGCCAGGGAGAGTTACGGACTACAGGATACAGGCCTACTGGGCTACTCTGCATATATTTCGCAAGCCTCTTTACATTTACTCTTGGTTATGTATATTTCTGGTTACACATTTTATATTAGTCATGTACAGGCCCCAAAGCCTTTTTATATGCTTATGACCCGCACTGGGTCCTTTTTTATGACAATGACTGGCCTTGGGCCCTTATTATATGGTTATATGTGGAGTGGGGGCCCGTAGGAGGGCGCACTATTTTCCCTCCACATTTTGCCTCCCTTTACTTTTGAATTCCTATTTTAGGGTTCATTGGTAGGGTATTCATAGGGGCATTTGTACACTCATTTTTCAGATTATTGATTGGTATTGCTTGGGCTCTTCGTGGGAGAACCTATTGTCTTGTCTATTGCTTGTAGGGCTTTAGTCTATTGTTGTCTTTTATGCTTCATTGATTCAACACCTGAGATTTTGATCATAACTATTTACCTTGGAAGTCACAAGTACCTTGCATGAAATATGCAATAACAAAAACGTTGTACATTTTTTAGTTCAATAAACATCTACCTTTGAAATCAAAAGTACCTTGCAGGAATTTGGAAATTTAGAGTGTGACATTCACTGTTTTAGATATTTGTGTCATTCAGAGCGTCAGGATTCTTGGAATACTAGGCGTGGTACTTGAAGGTTTAGATGTGTGGACATGCAGCTTCGGTATTTGCATTATCAAGATGAAGATTTGAGTAATGCTCCCCGAGTTGTTTGAGAATAATGAAATTCTTGGGCATGATGCTAACACGCTTACCATGCACAACCAAAATAAACGTATCCTCAAAAAATTGGGCCAAGTAATCCTTTGCAGCACACTGCAAGGCCTGCATGGCAGTGGATGTGAACCTCACTTCGCGCGATTTGAAAATGTAGCAAAGCAAACTTGGCTCCAATGCAATTTCGTGTATAATTTAATCTTCCTAACACCTGTTAGAAGTAATAAATGATAATGTTAGTTTCCCATAGGTTACTTTGACCCAAAAGTCGAGACTTGTGTAACCATGGGTTAGGTTTATTATTTAGACCATGTTAAGTCAGTTTTAGTTGAGTTGGACCCAATTTTGGTCTAGTAGTATTTGTGGGTCCAAGTAAAGTCTAATTATGTTAAGGGACCCTATCTTGACTTTTGGGGGTGCCCTATAATTAGTGGTGGGTTTAAAGGTTCTAGAACTTAGAGTTTGGAAGAGTCTAGGCCCTCGGAAGGCCTATTTATATGTATTCATTCCCTTTCAAGCATTGCTACTACTTTCTCTCTCCTTGAGGGCGCCTAACCCTCTCCCTCTTCTTCTTCTTCTTCTTCCTCTTCCTCTTCTTCTTCTACATGGAGATTGAATGTAAGAAGGATCTTGGCACTTTGATTTCCTACATGGTATCAGAGCCATGGATCTTCTATGCTTGATTTAGGGCGCCCTACCAAAAGAGATCAAGTATAATTAACCATCTCGTTACTACGTTAATATAGTCCTAAACATTATAAGAAGCTAGAGATACCATTAATTATCTTCTTCGGGGCTTCTTTTATCCTACTTCCGTTGGTCAGCTGCTGCCCTATTTTTCAGATTTGCTCCTTTGCAGGAGGGCGCCCATCTACAAGCGATTTCTATTCTTCTGATTTGGCTGAAAAATCAGCACCCTTGCTGATTTTACAAAGTGAAGATCCGCTTCTTTTTGCTTGTTTCCAGGTGTGGAAGAAGACGCTAATTTTTTTTTCTTTTTTTGTGATGATCCGATCACATTCCGAGGCTGAAAATTGGACAGCATATTACCATTTGTAGGGTGTTGCAACAGCCCTATTCGTGTGTGTATTGTTCACACTTTTTGGCAAGAAAGAAGGGTTCCGGAGAATTTAGAAAGCTTTGTTGGAGGCTAATCTGATCTTTTGCTTGCCTGATTTTCAGCACACAAGGCTTGTAGGAGGGCGAGTTTCTACATCCATCTAATGTGTGGTTTCGACACATTCTGGTGCTGTTTATTTCAGATTTGATACTTGCTGGTTTTTGTCTTTTAGGGCACATTTAGGGTTTGAAATCTGATGGGAGGACTTGGCCTACCTTTGTGGCTCTTTACTCCTTTCAACACATTGTTGAGAGGCGCAGCAATACATCTTGGGTGTTTACCCAATATAGATAGTAATTATAGCAATTTGCTTTTTGTCTTTTGCTATTTGCTTTATGCTTTTTAGCTACACATAGATTAGAGAAAGTATATATGTAGGTTGGCGCCCTAGCTCATTTGTAATGGAACATAGTTGGAATACAGCTCTTCATCATTGTCGTTCTCTCATGTGTATGACTATTGTCTAACAACAATAGGAATCTTGTCTTGGGTTGCTTTTATGATCAAGTCAGTTATCTAACATGGTATTAGAGCATGGTTCAAGATTCGAGAGAACAAGGAGATCCTCCAACGAACGGAATCAATTCATTGATTTGGCCATCATTTTCAAGGAGAAAAGCAGGTGTGGGTGGTGTCCCTAGCCAGCTCTCAGTTTCGATCTTCATTCACAACGGTGGCAGCTTTGTGAGAAGATCTTGTGCTACAAGGAGGAGCTGAGCTACAAGAGGAGATTATGAAATCTACCTCAGATTCCAGGTGGTTGTAGGACAGCAACGCATGGAGTCAAAAGTTGCTAGGAGGAACAGATCGCTGACTGGCCGTTGGGAGATCAGTTTGTTGGAATCAAATCTGTTGGATCGCTGAAAAGGAGCAGAACTGCTGTGAAATCAGATCTATCGTTGTTGTTGGAAACGTTCCGCTGGCTGGAATCAGTCAAGACTGCAGATTGCTGGAAGAGATACCCACAGAGCAACCTTTTTGAACTGTTCGCTGCCACAAATATTTGTTTTAGATCTGTTCATTGGGGACACGCATGCTGACACAATGTACTGTCTACTATAGTACCTGAACGCTGTCTGCAGATTTCAGATTGCTGATGGAGAAGTTCAGATTTCAGATCACTGATGGACAGACAGGTCAGATCGCAGCTAGTTCACAGGTCCCAGGATTGCTGAAAATTAATCAAGATTGATCATTGGAGAGTGCTGCTATTGCAGATCGTTGCAAGGACAAGGGAAAGCTATCGGATTCCACAGCAGCTTGTGATGTGTTGGGAAGCATGTCTGGGGACTCCGATGGAGGTGTGCATATCACTTGGGCTGGTTGTCTCTGAAATACGTTCCGTGGCTATGAAACATTACAAGAAATTGTTTCTCAGGCATGATAAGCTGAGATTGTGAAGGAATTAGGAAATAGAAGCCTAAGGATCCAGGATCTACCTAATCAATTAGAAACTCATGGACAGCCAAGGAGAATAGTCAGTATTGCTTACAAAAGTGTCTCATATAAATGGGATGCACAAATATACATAGTCCAAGATCACTATCCAACTACTTGACTATTGGCTATCCAACTACTTGACTATTGACTATCCAACTTTCTATAAGTTACATAGAAAGAATGAGGTACCTCCAATATGTCAAGTTGGGGTACTTAATGTCACAATTAGGCCTAGTGGACCCACGAGTCCCTACTAAGTTAAGAACATACTAACTTAGCTAACTCTAAGTTTAGTAGGCCTAATGGAGATAAATAAACCATGGTTACACAACTCTTGACCTTTTGGGTCAAAGTAACTTATGGTAATGTAAGCGATTCCATTTACATTCCAACACCCTCCTTAAATGGAAATGCATAACATAACATGAAGTAACTTCTTGAAAGAGAAAAATGCAACTTGCTGTCCGAATTTCATGTCGCCAAATAAACTTCGCACCAAAGTAGTCGAAATCTCATCCCCAATCATGTCCAACATATAAAAGGAAAAGAATGCATAATAATGAAGCATCAAGTCCAAGGGTGAGGATTTGCATGCTCCATCCGAAGTAGGGAACCAACATAAACTCGGCAATAAGTCGAAACATGGACTTGTAATCCATCATAGGCTCCCACATCATTCGAAAAAACTTCTTACCATAAGGACAATAAAAAAGAGTACCAAACTCTTTTGGCATCACATCCTCCCAAACCTTACCATCAATGACTTGCTCACATAGAGTTACGGACTACAGGATACAGGCCTACTGGGCTACTCTGCATATATTCCGCAGGCCTCTTTACATTTACTGTTGGTTATGTACATTTCTAGTTACGCATTTTATATTAGTCATGTACAGGCCCAAAAGCCTTTTTATATGCTTATGACTCGCACTGGGTCCTTTTTTATGACATTGACTGGCCTTGGGCCCTTATTATATGGTTATGTGTGGAGTGGGGGCCCGTAGGAGGGCGCACTATTTTCCGTCCACATTTTGCCTCCCTTTACTTTTGAATTCCTATTTTAGGTTCATTGGTAGGGTATTTATAGGGGCATTTGTACACTCATTTTTCAGATTATTGATTGGTATTGCTTGGGCTCTTCGTGGGAGAACCTATTGTCTTGTCTATTGCTTGTAGGGCTTTAGTCTATTGCTGTCTTTTATGCTTCATTGATTCAACACCTGAGATTTTGATCATAACTCATAGAATAGACAATGTACCAACATCATGATGAAGAGTAAGTGTAGAACCAAAATAATCAGCAAGAGGTACTGATTTTAAAGAGGCATTTGCCTGCCCTTCATAGTAAGACATTTTTTGTTGTCCTGCAAAGTCTCCAATAGCCGACAAGGAGCTATTATGGGTTGTTCAACACTTTGCTGCCCAAAGTGTTCCCAACATGGAACACGTTGTCCATAATCTTCCAGAGGCCGTTCTCAAAGCATAATGGACTGCTCATGATGTAAAATGAGCTATAAATGATCCAAAGAAGATGCCTGAACCTGCTGTCCAACGTCTTCATTATAAAAATTTGGCAAACTATCAAGAGATGCATCAATGATGGCGTCATCAAAGTTGTCCCTGGAAGAGGCATGGGGAAAAACTTCAAATTTTGCCTTCATAGGATAAATCCATGTAAATCTTGAAAGGTCATCAGTAAAAGTAAGAAAGTAATTACACCTTCCAATGGATTCGGTCCTCATTGGACCACATACATCACTATGAACCTCCTCTCGAAGATCCTTGATCTTCGTCAAGTGGTTTGTAAGCAAATCACCTTCTTGCATCTTCAAGATAGAAAGTTGATTTCAAAGATATACCACTTTTGCCGCATTCTTTACTTGAAACATCTTGGCAAGAGTCTCCCAAGCACTTTTGGAAGTCTTGCATGATCTAATATGAGGAAGGATAGATCTCTTCACTGATAATGCAATGACGGAATGTGCTTGTGTATCTCGTCGATCCCACTTCTTTTGCTCATCGAAAAACACCTCCTTAGATGATGTAGTAGTTGTTCTAGATGGTGTAATAGGTGCCGAGGTAGGCGGCTTCTCTTTGTCACCATTAACTACTTCCCACAAACCTTTAGCAATTAGAAGGTTCTTTATCATGTAGCACCACAAGGAATAATTTGCCATCCAGCCTATCTTCATTAAATAAAAAACCAATAGACTCCGATTCTTTAGCCATAACTTAAAAATCAGCTTGTAGTAGATAGGATAAAGACTTTCCAGGTCAATATCTACTCAAAGGCCAACAACCTCAAAGCTGAAATTAGGAGCACAATAGATTGCAATACTCCACATGCAATTTGCTCAACAAGTAATGAAATAGGTGGCTGATTTCTGCACAAAAAACAGAATGCTCACAAAATAGGTAGACTTCCAATGAAGCCAAAACCAAAACCAGAAATTTGTGGCTAAAAAGAGTGCACACTATGTGCAAATAGAGCTGATGGTAGCGCCCTACTCCAAGCTCACCAACAGGGAAATTTCAGCAAGAAATGTGTCCAAAACACATGTATCTTCATTTGTGGATGGGCGCCCTCCTACAAAGAAATAAATCTGAAATTTTCAGCATGTAATTGAGTCAAAATCACATGCAATTGGTTTGAGCATGGGCACCCTACTGCTAGCTCTCAAATAGGTGAAGGTGCCCTGCAATTTCCTGCAAAAAAGTTATAAGAAGATGAACAAATTCTTCTCCTGCAAAAATCAACAACTCGATGATTTTCTGCTACCAAAACGGGAAGAAGATAGCTTTCTATTGGGCATCCTCCTGCAAGCAATCTCATCACCTAAAGTCTCTGATACCATGTAGGAAATAGAAGCCTAAGGATCCAGGATCTTGACTATTCAATCACACAAAGCATTCTCAAAAGAAAGAGAGAGATGGCTAGTAACCCTCGTGTAGAAACTCGTGAACAGCCCAGGAGAATAGTCAGTATTGCTTACAAAAGTATCTCATACAAATGGGATGCACACATATACATAGTCCAAGATGATTATCTATCATCATGACTATTGGCTATCCAACTACTTGAATATTGACTATCCAACTTTCTATTAAGTTGCATAGAAAGAATAAGGTACCTTCAATATGTCAAGTTGGGGTACTTAATGTCACAATTAGACCTAGTGGACCCATGAGTCCCTACCAAGTTATGTTCATACTAACTTAGCTAACTCTAAGTTTAGTAGGCCTAATAGAGATAAATAAACCATGGTTACACAACTCTCGACCTTTTGGGTCAAAGTAACCTATGGTAATGTAAGCGATTCCATTTACATTCCAACACCAAGGTTAGAATCGACAAAGGTGAAAACTCTAAAAGAAAGAAGAAAGTTGCATGAGAAGTATAGACCATGAGTCTATATAGGTAAATCGATACCCAAGGGGACGATTCATTGATTAACAGTTTCTTATCATGGTGGCAAATGATAAGTCCCTTGTTACAAGTGACAGGTGTGGCAAGCTCTGTGGTCATCATTCTATGTTGTATCGGTTTGGTTTCTATTCAAGTCATAGTAACTTGGTTATGTTGTAGAAACTTTCTTGTCTATCTGAACTAGTATCACTTCATATTTATAAGTAATCGAAGTGATTGCTTGTTGTGGTTATGTAATTCCTGGATACCATCCAAGTCATAGTTGATTGTTCATTTGGTGGAGAAAGTATCATGTGGTAGATTATGTTATAAGATTTGGAAGCCAAGGTTGTTGATTAGCCGTCAAAAATCAACAGTACAGGTGGTTGTTTAGCTTCAAGAAAAACTACATGGTTAAAGATGGGCTTACACCAGTTGGGAAGTTTGCACATGACAAAGTATCAGAATAAATAGATGTCATGATGAAATGCTTTCTAAGTTAGAAAGTTGTTTGGGGCAAGTGACTCTATGTATGAGATAGAGGTAGGAGATTCCATGGAAAAGATAATGTCAAGTACTTTGTGTGAGAAAGTATTTGAAGGGGAGTATCAATTACTTTGTGTGAGGAAGTATTGTAAACATTTATCTTTCTATGGGGGATGCTCTTTTAGTTGCATATTTGGTTTGGTTCATGAATGATATTCTATTCTATTTGGAGAGAGTGGTTGGAATGCAAACATGAAGTGTACATCCGGGGGAGTACTTCAACCAAAGTCCGTCAAGTTCATCACAAGTGGTAACTTATGAGAGTACCAGGAGAATTGAAGTGGGTTCAATTCAAGGAATCGACACATGATGGTGTTATTGTAATCAAAGAGGATTACATTTTTACTATGAATGTTGGTGAGATCTTTTGTGATAGCTTGAAGTTCTTTGATGCAAAGGAAGTCAAGGAATCAGGTGATATGTTGCACGCATGGTAGTCACACATATACACTAAAAGGACATGAAGGCCACAACAAGACATTGGGAAATAATATGAAGCAGGATCGATATTCAAAGGAATTCTACATCATCATACAAAGGAAGTTCTACACATGCATACTTTCGTTTTGCATAGTTCTAGACAGTGTAAACATTAAGGGAGAGTAGTTAATGTTTACATTAGTACCCCTAATGTTGTAATTTAGGATTATTGGGCCATGCCTGCGTGCTATTATAGAAGCCATTACTATTTATAATAAATTCATTTTTTAGTCATGCATGTAGGTGGGCGTACTACTACTAAAATAGGATTTGGTTTTACCACTTAGAAATACATCTTGGGTGTTTACCCAATATAGGTAGCAATTGTAGCAATTAGCTTTTTGTCTTTTGCTATTTGCTTTATGCTTTTTAGCTTACAGATAGATTAGAGAAAATATATCTGTAGGCTAGCGCCCTAGCTCATTTGTGATAAAACATAGTTGGAGTACATCTCTTCATCATTGTTGTTCTCTCTCATGTGTATGACTATTGTCTAATAACAATAGGAATCTTGTCTTGGGTTGCTTTTATGATCAAGTCGGCTATGCTTTTCCATCGTTTCTGAGAGATATCTAAGGGATGTAACAACCCTTTAAGCATTCCACTTTGGCTAGACCGGGCTTACACTTTAACCTTTCTATACCTAGATGACCTGCACAGGGCATGTCATGACATTCATAAAAAGAATGCTATCATCCCTTGATACACAAACTTTTCCATTCCAAAATAGTAACCCACCTCAAATAATGAACTATTCCACAATCTTCTTATCTTTTTTGAAAATCTGAGATTCCTATGAATTAATCTCTTTTCCATTCTCATTCATTCCAGTCTCCACTATTTTCCATATCCGACCAAAATGAGAATCAGTTTTACATTTTCCTCTCAATCAAAGATACATATTTGTAGAAATCTGCATGAATGGAAGTTCATTTAATTCAACGATCCGACGTCTTTGCAATCTGGTTAGAGCTGCCTTTGACGTATCGGATCTCATGATCAAATTCTTGCATAAGCTCAGCCCACCGAGCTTTACAACCACTCAGATCCTGTTAATTGCAAAAGTATTCCAAAGGTTGGTGATCTATATACACTAGATTACCATAAAGGTAATGCCTCCAGGTTTTAAGTGCATGTATCACAGCAAATAACTCCTTTTCCTGAGTTGTATAACGCAACTAAGGTCCAGAAGTCTTGCTCTCAAATGCTATCGGTCTAGCATTTTGTAAAAGAACTGCTCCTATCGCCAAATCACTTGCATCGCTTCTAACGATGTAAGGTAAATCTAGATCCACGGCCTGTAAAACAAGAGCTGGAACTACCATTTTTTTGAGCTTCCCAAAACACTGATTCAGTTCTTCATTCCATTCAATAGACAAACCATAGTTGCAACGAATCACGATTTGTTGGGTCTGCGATTTGCGAACCGCGAAACGTGCAAAAAAATTTCTTAAAAAAAAAGAAAAATAGCTTATGGTGGAAATTTTTTTAGGGGAGCAATGGTCAACAAACCAGCGTTTTGCCTCCCAGAAGTGCAGTAGATAGGGCACAAACAGATAAAAGTCAGTAGCTATTTGGTTGTTATTTGCTCTAGTTCTCAGATCCGCATCGTCCATCCGCATCCTCCCAGCCATCCACATCCCGAGGCACCAGACAGATGCCCATGCCGGGATCTTTCAGAGAGGGGCAGCACAGAGAGGCCACCAGACCATAGCACAGATGTTCTATGACCTGAACCTCCCCTTTATCATGGCATCATCCCGCATCTTTCGAGAGGCTATCTCGAAAGTTGCAGTCTGCGGGCCCGACTACACACCACCCACAGCCGACGCACTACGAGGCCCTTTGCTCCAAGATCGGGTTGCATCAGTCAGAGAGAGACTAGCCGCACTGCACGAGGCTTGGGATAGATACGGTTGTTCCATCATGGCTGATGGGTGGACTGATCGTCGCAGACGTCCACTCATCAACGTGATTGTTTCCAGTTGTTACGGTTCCATGTTCTTGCGTAGCATCGACGCCTCCGAGGCAGGGAGACTGCATTCGGCCGAGTACATTTACGGCATCATTCGCGCGGCGATAGAGGAGGTCGGGCCACAGCGTGTTGTCCAGGTATAATATTCTTTCATTAGTTACTTACTCATTTGCTGCTTGATGTTGATACAATAGTTCTGCGTAGTTTTCGATTGATTGCAATGTGTTTCCGAGCTGTGAACTGATCGTGTGAACGTATCGCAAAGGTTGTGACGGACAATGCGTCCAACTGCCGCGGTATGGGGGAGCTTCTTATCGCAGACTACCCCTCCATTGTCTGGACTCCATGCGCCGCACACTCACTGGACCTCCTCCTGCATTCCATCGGGCGCCTGCCTTGGGTTTGTGACATTCTCACAAGGGTACTTGCGGTTGTGGACTTCGTCACACGCAAGCGCCGCATGACGGCCCTTTTCCGCACATTCAGCAGGTAAGCTGCTAGTTATTTTTTGGCTCGTTCAAGATGCTCCTTTTTTTTTGCTCGTTTCATGTGTGCCTCTCATTCCGTTTGTCAATGCAGGCTCGACTTGAAGAAGCCCGCTCAGTTCATCATGCTTGAGCGGCTACACAAGCTCAAGGGTGAATTGCAGCACATGGCCACTTCGGCAGAGTTCACCGCCATGGACCTGTCCACGACCCCAAAGGGCTTGGCCTTCCACGAGATCCTCTTCATGGAGCCTTTCTGGGTGGATATGCAGCAGCTGATGGACGTCATGCCCTCGCGAGAGGTGCACGATGGGCCTCATTTACAAGTTCATGGACCGCATAGGCGAGTCTCTCCAACGTTTTGAGCTGGACCCTGCCAGGTATAACTTTTTTTCATCTCACCATCCTTACTTCCATTTCGCACTCTCTTTCGTCTTGCTGCCTCAACACGATGGTATGTAACTGTTGCCTACACGTGGTTTGGTCCACAGGTTGGAGCCTACCAGGCGCTTGTGGCAGCGGCGATGGGATAAGTTTCATTGGCCCATTCACAGTGTGGCCCACATACTGCATCCACTGTTTTAGAGCGAGAGGCAGTACGACGATGCAGAGCTGCGTGCGAACTGGTTCGCATACATCCACCTCCTTAGCAGCGACACTGGGTTCCGCAGCAGGCTCGAGGTGCAGAGGCTCGGTTACAGGTAAACTCTTGATCTATCGTACGCTGTCGTTCGTTCAATTTCCCTGCGCGGGCTCAAGTGTACTCAAACATATCGTTGCTCAACTGCAGGCACTCTCTGGGGCTGTTCGGCGAGGACCTTGCACGTGTCCGAGAGAACAAGCTCTTGCATGTATCATGGTGGGAGAGCTACGGCACCGGACAGCCAGACCTGAGGACGCTCGCGCTCCGAGTCCTTTCACAGGTATGTTGTCTGATCTCATTCATCCAACCAGTTTTCGCATTTTCTCTACAAGGTCGGTACTCACTCGAGTTGTTGCTAGTTAATGCAGGACTATTCTGCCTGTGTGTGCTGTGTGTGCGAGTAGAACTGGTCAGCGTTCAGCCTTGTTCACACGAACAGGCGGAACCATCTGACGACGGAGCGGTGCAATGACTTGGTGTATTGCAACACCAACACCAGAGTGGTTCGACGCATCACGGAGAGCATGAGGGCAGGAGGCGCACGCACCCTACTGCTGCAGGTATATTTCGTTGCTCTGTCGTTTTGCTTTCGTATTGGTTTGAGACATTCAGTTTAATGCCCTCACGGTTGCTTTGGCTATTCTCACAAATGATTGACTTGTGTAGGTCAATCCCGATGGGTGCCTAGTTGCAGCGGCAGATCATGAGCCAAAGCCAGAGGTTGATCCAGACGATGCCGCTCGGCGTGCTCTGCAAAGTGATCCCGAGGATGATGTCGATGCCGATGAGACCACCCCCCTCCCTGCTGACATTCCATTGCCCTCCTCTGATGATGAGCCCACATATGATTCAGACGAGATGGTCGACCTTGCAGGGGATGGTCCACGTGCCCCACCCAGTACTCCCGCATCACGCCCCCTTTCCGATGATGGCTGGTCAGAGTTTGCGAGGGAGACAGAGGCTGCTGCCCAGAGACAGATAGCGCATAGATGACTCAGAGCATCACAGGCAGGCAGTTCTCCCCAGAGACCCCCCCCCCCGTGGCAGAGGGAGGCCCCCACGCAGGAGTGTACCACAGAGGGTTCCTTCCGGCAAACCCAGAGGCAGGCCAGCCAAGAGGGGACGCATTGATGATTTTTCTAGTCGTCTCTTGGCAGGCGTTGGCCCAGACTTAGAGGAGTCCCAGATGTGTCCAGACTCCCAGCCAGACTTTGTATTTAACACCCCTGCAGATGCATCTGGCACGTAGAGGGATGATTTTTTTAGCACGGCCTTGTAGATACTGATACACATTTTAGCATCATGTACAGTGGCATCAGATGAGATGTATATATTTTTCTACAGTCTATTGGTGTCATGGCTAATTTATTGTGGTTGCTTACAAATGGTTAGCAATTTGAATGGTTGTCAGAAATGGTTTGCTTCGTGCAAGATGAGAGAGAGAGAGACAAAGACAAAGACCAGCACATCTGCATGTCATTCATAACATATGCATCATGTTCAACCATTTAACATAACGTGCTAAACCCGACACCCCAACAAATGGCACAGGTTATATAACACCCCCTAAACCCTAACAAATCATCCTAAACCCACAACCCCACAGCCATAACCATCAAAACAAGCCACAACCATAATCATCATAACCACATCCATAAACATCATCAACCCCACCCACGTCCTCATTGTGTCGTAGGCATTGCACCACAGGTATGTGCAGATTCAACATCAAAGCTGCACTTGTGTAGCATACACTTAAACCTGCGTAGAACGTATTAATGGTCCAGGAATACAGTCCACTGGTTCATGGAGCGGGTACGTACCCAAGGGACCAAGCGTGGCTCGATTCGGGCATCGTCCGATCAAAATGGTTGTTTGACGGGATAGAAACGCAATTAGGTCAGTCGAAATGGAATAGTTTTGCAGCTATCCGTCCGACGGGCCCGTTTCTCCAAACGGGATCCATTTCAGGTGTCGTCCGTTTCGGCCAGCGGACAACCTCGATAGGAACCTGTGGGAGCAGACGGGACGAGGACCGGACGGACGGCAGGCCCAGTACGTCCTTCCGAAGTTCAGGGTCAAAACAGGGCTTCGGGGACACTTTGCTGGGATGGGACCTGAATACATTCGGAATTGACGGAATGGTCCGGGAATACAGTCCAACGATTCGTGATCCCGATACGATCTCAAGGGACCGAGCCTGGCTCGATTCGGGTGTCGTTCGGTCAAAATGGTCGTTCGACGAGACAGAATCACAATTAGGTCACGTGAAATGGACCAGTTTTGCCGGTCTCTGTCCGACGGCCTAGTTTCTCCAAACTGGCTTCGTTTCAGGTGTCGTCCGTTTCGGCCAACCGACGACCTCGCCAGGAACCTGTAGGAGTAGACAGGACGAGGAACGGACGGACGGCCTACAGTGAATGAAACAGTTTTGCATAAGTGATTAGTAGGCTATTGAAGTTCATCCGGGGGGAAACCGATCACAGCATATAAGACAGAGTACTGTGATGGTCCGGTGTAATAGATCCTAACACCACAGTAGGGCAAACACTAACTGATCCACCCAACCTTGCCTACTCCCTGATATAGAGTAAGCCCCTCCTAGCCCAGTGTGAGGACTGGTAGCATGCAACTGCCAAGTGTCGGCCACGTGTCACTGACGTGGCCGACTGCACGTCGGGACCCAACTGGGGGCCCTATCCTGCTGACAGGGTCCCTAGGCTGTGTTAGGCCCGCCATGGCTATGGACCGTGCTGGGGCACACTACTCACACTGTCTTGCCCTGTTGGTCATGTACACTGGACACGACCCTGACTGTGGTATCTGACCTATCTGTGTTCTCTAGGGTTCGGCACTGGTTACGAGCTCGTAACACTCCCTCCCCCTTAAGAACCGTCTTGGTCCTCTAAGACAAAGTCTGGAAAAATCTTGCGAAGGACGCTGCCTCTTTCCCAAGTGGCATTCTCAACAGGCTGATCATTCCACTTAACCAGATATCCTCGGTATAGAGTATGACGAGTCTGCGTCTCTCTACTATCAAGAATCTCCTCTGGTTCATGTGGAGGTTGTTGAGGATCCAATGGGAGAACTAGAACACTGTCCCCTACCAGATTATCTGATCTGGTTAAGGCTTTTCGTAACTGACTTACATGAAAGACTGGAAAAACCTTACTGCTGTGTGGGAGTTCTAGTTCATAGGTGACCTCGCCTAGTCTCCTACTGATGGTAAAGGGACCACAATACCTTGGAGACAACTTAGCACACACTCCTGATTTGAGGGTTTTAGAGTCAACTGGGACTCTCAAGTAGACTTTCTCACCAGTGGAGAACTGCACATCCCGTCTGTGTGGATCTACATAATGCCTGGCTCGATCCTGGGATTGTCTAATGCTACGCTTAGCATGTTCTATCATCTGGTTTAGGTCTTCTAAAAAGTTTCTGGCTGCTTCAACTTTTTCTTGTTTAAACCCTACAGCTGTGGGTGAGCGTGGCTGAAAACCGTACATCAGCATAAATGGGTTGTATCCCGTAGCTGAATGTTTGGTACTGTTGTAAGCAAACTCTAATATCGAGAGATACTCCTCCCAATTAGTCTGCTTCTTGCTGACGTATGCACGAAGCATATCCTCCAGCACTTGATTTACCCTTTCTGTTTGACCGTCCGTCTGTGGATGGTCGGTGGTACTCATATTAAGTTTAGTATGGAGATGATGGAATACTGCCTTCCAAAAATTTCCAGTAAACTTACTGTCCCGGTCGCTGACTATGCCGGAAGGTAGACCGTACAATTTAAATAGCCCGTCTACAAACAACCTCGCTAACTCTGGAACTCTAACGGTTGTTTTGGTCGGAATAAAATGAGCCATTTTGGTCAGACGGTCAACTGTGACCCATATAGCGTCATTACCCTTTTGGGTTTTAGGCAGGCCTACTATAAAATCCATGGAGACACTCTCCCATTTACCAGCTGGTATTTCTAAGGGATGCAACAACCCTCCTGCCTTTAAACGCTCTGCTTTATTTACTTGACATTTCTGGCAACTGGTTACATACTGGTGGACGTCCTTTTTCATACTGGGCCAGAAAAATTGCCTACGAAGAAGCTCATAGGTCTTCTGTATGCCTGGGTGTCCCGCGCTAGGATTGTCATGACATTCATATAGGACCTGCTGCCTATAATCCTCTGAATTGGGGACACATACTCTATCTCTATAGAGCAAGTACTCATCCTGAATGGAATACTGTTTCTATTTGAATCCTTGAGTCAACTGACCCTCAACCACTGGGGTTTGCTTGGGTAATACAGGCTCAGAATCCTCAATGTCATCTGATGACGTATACTCGGACTCATCATCATCCTCAACAGAAGCTGCCGTATTCTTGGATGAACTGGCACCAGCCCCGGGAACTGGTTCTGGAGTCTGTAACTGTCTGTTCTGGACTGAGTTCCAGATAATAGAGAAGAATGCATCATGCTGGCATTTCCCTCTCAAGGACTCGAGTAACTCATTATGAATCTGAGTAAAACTCAGCTCGTTTATCATAGGCATTCTGCTAAGGGCATCTGCTACTGTATTGAATTTTCCACGCCTATATCTGATAGACATGTCAAACTCTTGCATCAACTCTGCCCAACGAGCTTTTCGACCTCTAAGCTCAGGTTGATTGCAAAGGTATCTGAGACTCTCATGGTCTGTCAGGACCTCAAAGTTGGCACCATACAAATAATGCCTCCAAGTCTTAAGGGCATGGACTACAGAAAAGAGTTCCTTTTCATAGGCACTATACCTAGTCTGTGCTGGCTCGAGTTTTTTACTCTCGAACGCAACTGATCGTCCACCCTGAGTTAGCACAGCACCTACTGCAAAGTCGCTAGCATCTGTTTCGACCACAAATGGCTGATTGGGGTCGACGACCTTTAAAACTGGTGCTGTAGCTAAGGCTGTTTTGAGAGCATCAAAGCTCTCCTATTGTGCGGACTCCCAAATGAACTCCTTTCCCTTCCCCTTAAGGAGATTTGTCATAGGGACTGCTATCTGAGCATATTCCTTGACAAACCGTCTGTAATATCCCGCCAGACCAAGAAAGATTTGAAGTTCCAAAATATTCTGAGGTCTCAGCCAACTGAGTATGGCTTTAACCTTATTTGGGTCCATCTTAATCCCATCTGAAGAGATAATGTGACCCAAATATGCTATTTCTTCAACGAAGAATTCACACTTGGATTGTTTAGCATAAAGCTTATGCTTTCTGAGCAGTCGAAACACCTTTCTGAGGTGTTTTAGATGCTCCTTCCTGGTTTTGCTATAAACGAGGATGTCATCTAAAAATACGACTACAAATTTACCCAAGTATGGTCTGAGGACACTGTTCATCAAGGTCATAAAGGTAGCTGGAGCATTTGTGAGCCCAAATGGCATCACCTTAAACTCATAATGACCGTGACGAGTCCTAAAAGCTGTTTTCGAGACATCTTCCGATTTTATACGGACTTGATGATATCCCGATCTGAGGACTATTTTGCTGAAAAACTTAGCCCCGTCGAGTTGATCAAACAACTCGTCTGCCCGAGGCATAGGGTATTTATTCTTAATTGTGACTTTATTGAGGGCTCTGTAATCTACGCAAAGACGCATAGACCCCTCCTTCTTTTTCACCAATAGGACTGGTGAGGCCCATGGTGAACTACTGGTCTGAATTTGGCCTTTCCCAAGATAGTCTGTTAACTGCCTAGTTATTTCTTCATCCTCTGTTCGGCTGACCCAATACGGAGGTTTAGAAACAGGTGTTGTACCTGGTACTAGGTTTATTACATGATCTACCTCTCTGCTAGGTGGTAAACCATGTGGCAAATCTTCAGGAAAAACATCTTTAAATTTAGACAATAAAGTTTCTAATTTACTGATTTTCTGCTGAATAGAACTGGAAATAGAAACTTCAGGAATAAACTGAAAGTCACATAAGAATACCTGATGGTCTTCGTCTCCGATTAGCTGACAGAGCTCTGAACTGCAGACCATAGGGCTGTTGGGAACATCATGCTCCCCATGCAACTGGATCTCTCGGCCTTTATACTGAAAGCTGAGGGTGTTCTCCTGATAGTTTCTGTGGAGGGAAGGTCCTAAACTGTAGAGCCAATCTCTCCCGAGAACAATGTCTGTTCGATCCAGGTGCATTATCTGAAAGTTTATTTGATCTTGGTACCCCTGAATACCAAGATTTAACTTACTTACCATAGTTTCCCATATTTTTTTATCTTCACCCTTAGCTAATGAAACTATGTACCTATGCTGACTAGGTACTTCTGGTAGTTTAAGCTTTTTAACAGGGGTGTGGTTGATGAAATTATGGGTTGCCCCATCATCAACCATGACTCTTACTGACTGGTTACCAACTTTCCCATGCATACGTACTAGGTCATGCGGCCCAAAGCTGAAGGGTCTCGCTAGCATTGCAGAGGTCAGCTGGCAACAGTGTTCATGATCTTCATGATACACTTTGATCTCGGAAGCTGCCGAGTCACTGGGGAAACATACAGTCTGAACAAGATGAACTTGTTTTTTATCTTTTTTAGTGAAAGGCCCCTTGGGACACTGTCTAACTGTGTGTCCCTTGCCCATACACACAAAGCACAAACGTTCTTGTTTGGCTTTCTCAAAATCATCTGGTTTTAAGAGCTGTATGAGTGAAGGGCGTCTCTGAGGAGCTTCACCTTTAAATTTATCTTCTTTCTTTCTTTTTAAAAATTTCTTTTTAAATTGAAAGTCTTTCTGAGGAAGCTACTCAGAAAGTGGTTGCTGTCTCGCTCCCTTCCTACCCACTGAATCATCATAGATTTGAGCATATCTGAGAGCTTGCTCAAGGGTAGTAGGCGAGTTTCTCTGGACCTCTACTTTATATTCATCTTTGAGGCCACGGACAAATCCCCTGATTTTTTGATAGTCATCCATATTTTTAATCTTTAAAATTGCCTCTCGATACTGCGAGATATATTGGATGAGGGACTTGTCCATTACTGTTCTTTCCCAGGCTTCCCAGGCTCTATCAAGTTCATTCTCTGGTAGAAATTCTCTTAGGAAAGCTTCTTCAAAAGCTTTCCATGACCGGGGAGTCTGCCCAGTCTCCTGGAGATTTAACCACCACTTATAGGCCATAGGCCCTAAAGAAAGACTGGCCTCAATTGCTTGCAAATGGTCAGGGGTCTGTTTAAGAGCATGAATGTTCTTCCATTTGCTGAGGAAGGTTTGTAGAATATCTGTATTTCTATCCTTCTCTTCCCCATTAAAAGTAGGAGGCTTTAAATCTTTAAAAACACTGGGGTGAGACCGTAAAGTCTCACCCGAAACTGATGGAAGTGGAGAAGGGGATAACTGAGAAGTGGAGGAAAGGCTTCCTTTCGCAGAGCTCAAAATCAAGTTTTTGAGTTCAGCGAACGAGTCGTCCACACTGGACTTGAAATTGGCTAATGCCAGCTTCAGTTCATCCACTTCAGTTACCAATTGGAGGAACTGCTCCTTGGTAACCAGTTCGTCGGGTTCTTCGGCGAACTGTTCCTGTTCTTCTACTTCCATGGGTTCCTTCCCTTTTCTGTAAGCCAAGGCTTCTGTTTCAAGTTCGTCGAAGCCTCTCTCCGGGGGTTGATCAGGTCCCTGAGGAGTGGTCATCTTCAGAACTGAAAGAGAGCTACCTTAACTTCTGAAGGAAAAAAAGTCTAAAAGACTAATTTACAACTGTACAAGGAAAAGGAAAGATGACTTAGCTGTTTCTGAGGACTATACTTCCAAAGAAAGAATGAAGAGGAACCCTTTCAGCTCTTTTCCCCAAGATTTCAGACCTGCTGTTCCGAAAAATGCCAGTTTGAGGCTTCAAAACGGTGCTAAATTTCTCGGGTTTTTGAGGATAGTAGCTCGCTGGTCTGATTGCAATCCAACTTGTCCACAAAAAGGCAAATCTGAAGTCCAAAAACCCTTCTGAATTCTGAAATTTCAGAAGTCTCCTACTCGCTGATCTGGTAGGAATCCTCTTGCTCCAAATCTCTGACGTTGGGGCTCAAAAACTTGTTGAAAAACCAGATTTTCAGAAGCACTGGCAACGCTGGCCCTGCTCCTCCTTTTTGGCTTCCAACTCGCTGAGAACCAGTAGCTTTTTCCCTGGAAATCGGATGTAGGTCTCTAACTGTACAGCGATGAAGGTGCTGGCTTCTTCCTACTCTAATTTCGCTGGGAAAACTATAGAGAATCCTTTGAACTCAGTGAGAAACAGCTGTTTTTTCAGCGAGTTACCTACAATTGGAATCTGACTCCTTGCTACTGTGATTTCTCAGTGGAAATCAGAAGTTTGAAGGCTGCTCCTACAGCGATCCTCCTCCTCTATTCCTCTCTGAGAATCTGAGAAACACTTCCTATCTTCTGATAGCTTTCTCTACTACTGTCCTGAACTCCCTAGGATGGAGATGGCTCTGATACCAGTGTAATAGATCCTAACACCACAGTAGGGCAAACACTAACTGATCCACCCAACCTTGCCTACTCCCTGATATAGAGTAAGCCCCTCCTAGCCCAGTGTGAGGACTGGTAGCATGCAACTGCCAAGTGTCGGCCACGTGTCACTGACGTGGCCGACTGCACGTCGGGACCCAACTGGGGGCCCTATCCTGCTGACAGGGTCCCTAGGCTGTGTTAGGCCCGCCATGGCTATGGACCGTGCTGGGGCACACTACTCACACTGTCTTGCCCTGTTGGTCATGTACACTGGACACGACCCTGACTGTGGTATCTGACCTATCTGTGTTCTCTAGGGTTCGGCACTGGTTACGAGCTCGTAACATCCGGGAACATAGTCCATAGGTTCGTGATCCCGATACGAACCCAAGGGATCGAGTCTGGCTCGATTCGGGTATCGTTCGGTCAAAATTACCCTTCCACTGGAGAGAAGCGCAACTAGGTCAAGCAAAATGGACTAGTTTTGCAACTCTCCGTCCGACGGTCCCGTTTCTCCAAACGGGATCCGATTCGGGTGCCGTCTGTTTCGACCAGTGGACAACCTCGATATGAACCTGTGGAAACAAACAGGACGAGGAAACGACCGACAGTCGGCCCGCAACGTCCGTCCAAAGTTCGACGTTAAACAAAGCTTCGGGGACACTTTGTCCGGTCGGGACTTGAAAACTGGGAGATGTTTCGGAGCCCCCGTGCTGGTACGCAAAATTTTGACATCATATTGTAGCGTGTTGAAGTAGTGCCATAACTAATTAGTATGTTGTTGAAGTTCATCCGGGAAGAAACCGATCTCATCAACGGAGTCACAGTAGTCTATAGCTTGTCACAGTAGTCTCTAGCTTGTCATTGCTCATTAGCCATGGTTGTTTAGTAATATCTCAGTTATGAGAGGCATGGCCCAGTGGTTAGGTCTGTTGCAAATTTTTTTGCAAATTTTTTTGGTACCGTTTTCCTATTTTTTAACAGGAGGGGGCAGGTGGGTATCAGACACCCTCTGATAATTAATTCCGGGGGAAAAACAGGGGCCATAAATTGCTTTTATTTTGCTTTTGGGATGGGGGACAGTGTAGGCAGGTGCCTGTATTTTTTATTTATTTTTTTGAAAAAAAAAAATTTGCAAAAATAAGGACACGTCCGGTCCGCGTCCGCCACCCGCTTTCTTAGGTCTTTAGTATCTTGGTAGGAGATACTTAACAATGTTCCTTTGAAAAAGGACCAACACTTAGTTGGTAATTACTATGTAGTTATCAGCTTCTATCCATTTTTTATAAGTGATATTTTTTATCATTTTGTTTATGATAATGCTTGAGGGTATAGGCCCAAATATTGCAAAAGTCCTATTGGCATGACTTAGCCTACGTAAAGACAAGGTTACATTCAAATCAGTCGAATCAACTCGATTCGAATCGAGAAACGGTTCAAACCATTTTTTATTTTTGGTTAGGGGACCAGAAAACGGTTCAAACCGGTTCGAACCATTTTCCAGTTCGAATCAGCCCCTGATGGTTCGAAGGTTCGAATCATGGTTTGATGCAACATTGGAGTGAGAGAGAGAGAGAGAGAGAGAGAGAGAGAGAGAAAGCTTTATTAATGTCTTTTCCATGCCAAAAGGCACATAAGTACAAGTCAAGTATGTAGTAACTATGGGAGCGCATAGAGCGTGAGAGAGCGTTATCTCCCTCTGATCTAATAGTATACAGGGCATCTAAAGATGGAGAGAGAGAGAGAGAGAGAGAGAGAGAGAGAGAGAGAGAGAGAGAGAGAGAGAGAGATCTATTGACTAGTGAAGTACTTATTGCCACTCGGTATACTTTAAAGGTGATCTTAGCCATAAGGCAAACGTCAATCCTTCCTAATGCATCAAATGAGACACTATTTTGATTATCCACATGATTAGTGAAGTGCAAGTTCACTACTTTGCATACTTTCGATGTAACCTCAATCCCCCAGAATGCATATAATGAGACATTATTTTGCTTATCCAAATGTTAAGAGCGCCTATCCATGCTCACCCTCTCACCCGGGCATGGTGACATTTTACAACAGCACAGGTTGGAGCAGGTTTGCATATTTCTCAATCAGGTCTTGGAGACGTAGCCTGACGCAGCGCCCGGGTGACAGGGCGAGCATGGAAAGAGCCCCTAAGTCATGGCTAGCAACAAAGGTTTTAGGGCAGAGTACAAAGATAAGACTGGCCAATTTATGCCCACGTAGGTGTTGGCTGTTCCTATTACCTATGAGCATTTAATTAGACAATGAAATATTCGAAGCTTCACACGGGAAGTCTGAACAAAAGAGACACGTAACATTTTAGGGTTTGTGATGTACCACCAGGATCTACCCATGCGCACAAAAGGGAAAAAAAAACCAGTGGAGTGTAGGAATCAAAATCTCAAACAGACAAGAAAGAAAGAGCAGATACTGAAATCAAGGGAAAGCACAACTCTCAACAGAAACTGACCACTTGGTGAAACTTTAAAGACCATGCAGAGAAAAGGGTGCGTAAAGTACCGGGGGATGGTAAATTCGATCCAACCTATGGAGCTTGAGCTCTATGTTGGCCATGGATTAGGCTCACGCATGTACACGAAGAGCAGGATCGTTGCCTTTGTTGCCTGCCCTGATGCAGATCACCTATGCCGATGATGCATGCATTCCTCGCCTTCTATTGCCACACCCTCCCATCACTCAAATCTCTCCACCACCACAAACAACCTCCACTATTAGTATAGAATGTACCTTTTTGGTAAATATGGACTAGGTATCATTCGTTCATCTGAGGTGGGCTACACTACTATGTGTAGCAGGTTGAGCATGAGAGGTGAGCTACTATGTGTAGCAGGTTGAGCCGTGAGAAAAGCATTGAGCCATGAGAGAAGCGAATACTGCTACAAGTTGTAGCCCATCGAGCCGTGAGAAAAGCATTGAGCCATGAGAGAAGCGAATACTGCTACAAGTTGTAGCCCATCGGATTAACGATACCTGACGTAGCAGTAGAGAGATAGACGGTCAAGATCTAAATATGTTTACATCCTCTGCACTATGAAACATAATCAACCTTATCTCAATCAATGGCGTAATGCCACATGTCCGCTATCAGTGCTCACAACTGCTACCATCTTTATAGGCCCATTTTCTTTTATTTCCTTTTCCCAACTAGCAACTAGTCAATTTTTTTTTTTTGAAATTTCAACGCTATGTTGTTAAGGTATTGTGACGATTGGCTTAATGCTAAGTTGTTGCTCTTAGATTACTTAGAGCTTTGATTGGGTTTTTGTTTTTGCTTTTTTATTCTTTTGAATTGCAATCATTATTTTATTTTATTTTATTTCAATATGTAAACGTATCTTCACACGGCAAGGCTTAATTTGATGTTTCAGATCACCTTGTTTGGTTATGTACAACATTTACAAGGTCACGTCAAGGTTGTAGTTTGATTCACTTGTGATTCAGAAAGGGTGCATTCAAGGGTGGAAAATGCTTCAGAATTGCAAGCATGATTAGTGCATCCTCGACAAGACTTCTCCACCCTTGGATAAGGGAGGACCTTAACACCAGTCTTAGTCATAGTTGATTATATGCTCCTTCGTTAGAGCTAAGCTCTTAGAGTTTCTATTCCATGGCAATCAAGATTTGAGCCTGAGTCATCAAGTCCGGAGAGCCCTGCTCTCATGCCAACTTAGTTGTTGTGGGAGACTTTTGGCTTGGACACAAGTGGAATGCACGGTTGGAAAAACGCATCTCATTCACTTTTGGATGTGAGGGTGCAAGACCTATATAATTCTTACAAAGAGTTCAAATCATAAATAAGCTAGATATTGGATCTGAAGGTGGTTTTTAGGTGTGCTAGCACATCTCATTATCAAAGTGATTGGACCAGATATGGTACTGTATGAAAATCAGTGCTCAGACACGTGTGAAGGACAACCAACTTTGGTTGGATAGCTAAGTTAGATCCAAATTTCATGCTAGATAGCTTGTTTGAAAGCTAGTAGAGTCAAGATGGTGTAGCAATTGGTTTCAAATCAATTGGATCTTCCAATCAAAAGTTATAGCCAATTGAATCAAGGTGGGTAGGGCACAAAAGACGGACATATTTGCCCTCTTGATGTATGGTTTATTGCACACTTAAACAAAAACTTTAACATAGAACATGAAGGCATGTTGGTAGATTATCATCTACATTTTGAGAATAAAGTTTTCGCTTATATCTTGACTACATTCCTCAATAATTTATTAGGGAAAGGAGCAGAGTAAGTCTCTACTATTAATTGCAATCATTATTTATTTATTCCTCAATGACACCATCCACATTCCATTTACTAGTATCATCAACATGGGCTCATGATCATTGTGGCAAGAGCTGATAGCTTGGGGGCAATGGTTGTCTCATGAGTCGCTGCCAAAACAAGAGTAGGGATAATGCTTGAGTTGCAATTTGGAGGTGTTGCTACATGTGTGGCCTCTCCTTTCACTTGGCCAGGTACATTCTTAGATCTTGAATCTTGATTCCTAAATTTATTGGTTGGTGAAACATTGGTAGTCTGTGTCACGATTTAGGTACCTTTTTGAATCTTGGTTCTTGGTACTTGATTGACAATGACCCACTTGAAAAAACTAAATGTTTTTACCCACAAAGCGTTGTTAGCTTTCGAATTCGAGTCTGCGGCACTTCAAGAAAACTGCCCACAGGCAAAATCTGCTCCAGACCATAACTGCCACATAACGGTTTTAGCATAAGTCCACTCGAAAACAAAGGTCAAATGTTTGACGACCGAAGGAGCTCGAAGACGAAGGTCAGATGTTCGAAGACCGAAAGAGCTCAAAGGCGAAGGCGAAGCCTGAACAGAACACGAAACCGAACAACGCTCGAAGACCGAAAGGCGGTGGATCTTCACACTCCAAGTACAACCAAGATCAAGCAAAGTACCAGGAGGACAGGTGCCTCCACGGACAATGATGACGTGTTTGGAACACCATTAGGACGTGCCTAACCAGCCGTTCTTATAATCAGATATTAGATTAGACCCTTTCTCTCTCCACCCATATAAGCACATCGAAGATGAGAGAATTGGTCAAATTGTCAATTGGTTGAGTGTCAACCTGAGCTAAACATAGTGTTGTTGAGCCAACGTCCAATAAATCTGCTAGTAAGCGAGACGATCTAACATTATTCGTGAGAGACACAACTTCTCTTACGCCGATGCACTGTATGGGTTTGTCACAACAGCGCTCTTAGAAAAGGATCATTGATGATACATTAGCTTAAATACACATGTAGTTTTATCTTGAATGATCTCGAATGCTTGGATGTCTGATTGTTGTGTATACATATTCAGCTATTTATTCTTTATTCCGCACACTGATCATCTTTGTCGCAGATAAAATCAAATTTCATCTGGGTTTCAAAACAACTCTCAACAGTGGTATCAGAGCTACAGAGATTCGTTGAAGAAAGCGGGGGCGAATTGTTTTGTGTTTCGTGCTTGAACCCTGCACGCATTCTACCCTCTTGTTTCATTCTCGAAAGTGGTATTAGAGCCTCTTGCTTCTATCAGAGCGCTGATTTAGCTTCAGAGCTATCAGCTCCAAGAGATCAAACATTCAAAACAAGGAACCAAAAAACTAGCTGAAGAACACAATTCACAATAATGGCATCTATAAACAGCATACAGTCGAAGATCTGCACAATCCTCGACTTAGCTGGGTCTAACTTCCTAGCATGGATGGTGAAGACCTCTCTCATCTTAAAGGGAGAAGGGCTATGGCCCTGGATAGAGGGCACCAAATAAATGCCTACAACCATTGGCAAAGAGCTATGACAATGGAGAGAAAAGAACGACAAGGCAGTAGCCATGTTGTCTTCATCCATTGAAGATAGCCTAATGCTTGACCTCACGACACTCTCTTATGCAAGAGAGATGTGGGATGCATTACTTACCAAGTTCCAAACGAAATCACGCAGCCAGATAATGCTTCTCGAAGATCAGCTGACAAACCTACGATGGGATGGCAAAGACCTCACATCTTTTATCAGAAAGATGAAGGATCTATTCCTTTTGTTGCACAACTCCAGAACAGATAATGTCGTATCAGTAGAGAAAGATCCAGAGATGACTGTCGAAAAAGCAGTGATTGAGATCGAGACAAAGTCGAAGCCCGTGAGCACCTTGATCACAAGGACACCTTTGATCAGGCTCTCTACAGCAATAAAGAGAAGCTGAAGAAGCAATTCAAGCCTAAGAGGGAGTCAGACCAAAAGCAGGATCGAGACTAGTAGACAAAAGGAGGCACTAAAGGCAAATGGAAGAACAAAGGAAAGCCAACACTGCAAGACAACAAAAAGAAAGCATGCGTGAGACATACAGTCGATTTGTGTCGGCTGAACCCGAAGATTGAATGTATTTATTGCCACAAGAAAGGTCATGCAGCCATGGACTATTACCAGAATCCGAGGAACAAACAACCTCAAGGCAAACGGGAGAACCACAACAGTTCATCCTACGTCGAAGAGCCCGAAAGCTCAAAAATGGGTGAAGAAAGATCGAATAATTCGACAACCTATCTATGCACAGATGTGTGTGCAGCCTCGACATCTGACACACAAGAGGTCATCATTGATTCATGAACAACCTCACATTTCATTACATCCAGACGAATAATGTCTGACTTTCAAAGTACAGATCCGTCTAGATACATAGTTCTTGGAGATGGATCAAGACATCATGTGAATGGCATTAATTTGCTATGGCTCAACACAAACGACAAAGACCGACGATTAGACGATGTTCTATTCGTGCCCACACTGCAGCAAGACTTGTTCTCAGTTGCAAGAATAGCAGACGCTGGGATGTGCATGACGTTTTCGAACGAAACATGCAATGTTGTTGATGCCAGCACTAGCACACTAATTACACAAGGAAGACAAAAAGGGAACTTGTATCATCTGAAGGTATGCCTACCTATAGATCCAGCACACCATGCTCATGAATTTGTAGATGTTCTATGGCATAGAAGACTTTGCCATAATAATTAGTTGTGAAGAACTACAGAAAATGCATACATTCTGAAATGAAGCTGAACGTAATAAAAATGGTATTGATTCAATATAAAAATGAAACAAAAGTAAATGAGTACAATAAGTTGCAAATCGAAGCCGCATACTCTATGCTATCTATGAGCGGCTAAAATGAAAGTCTGAATTAAGCGCAATGCTGATAAGCACTAGCGCAATATCAATATCTAAAACAACTCTAAGAAATGAGCTAGAATGCTTAGGAGTGCTCAAGCTCGCAGGCTTGAGAGAGAGAGAGAGCTAATTACTCAAATGCTTCTAGTTCATTACTTAAAAACTATATGAATATGAATAGCTATTTAAACTAAGAAATTAGGTCGTCAATTGAAATTGTCAGTTGGCTAGCCGCTGGCATCCATCCAGTTCCTTCTCAGAAATTGATTGCTGATAAGCGATGACATTTTTGGCCGTAAACATTATGTCTGCATAAATGAACGTAACTGTCACTCTGAAGAAATGAACTAAAACTGCCATAGGCGAAAAAGACGACAATATCCTTAAATCCCATTTAGGGTAGCTCTTACACTTTTGCTAGAGTCATTTCTTTAACATTTGAGGCACTTTGGAAAAAGTGAAAAATGTGACTCTGCATATTTACTCGCAATTCTTGATAGGCGATAGTGTCACTAAATGCGAGAATGACACTGTGATTTTACACGAGATTCCTGATAGGCGAAAAAGTCGAAGTGAGAAAAAATGAAAAGCGACACTGTAGTCAATCTCCGTGTAAATCTGCAGACTGTAAAAAAACACAGAAAAACTGGATAAACAATGGATTAAGATTAAAACCGATTAGTCGATTAGTAAGAAGAAGACTAATCCAACACTCCCCCTTAATCTGAATCCTTGAATGCCTTGACCTTCAAACTTAGTTCTACACATAATCTTCTGTGTGTATCCAAAGTTAATGCTTTGGTAAAAATATATGCTATCATATCTTGCATTCTATAGTACTGCAATCTGACCTCTTTGTTGAGAACTTTGCTTTTGACGAAATGATATTTCAGCTCAATGTGCTTACTCCGAGAATGAAATCTAGGGTTGGCTGATAAAGCGATGGCACTTTGATAATCACAAAATAATGTCGTCGGGGCATATTGATTCAGCCAATATCTGAGAGTAAATTCCTCAACCAAATTGCTTCCTTTGTAGCTTGAGAGGCTGCAATATACTCTAATTCAGTGGAAGATAGAGCTATCGAAGATTGCTTATGACTGTTCGAGGAAACTCGACAGTTATTGAGGAAGAATATAAATTTGAAAGTAGATTAGTGTCTACATCTCCTGCACAACTTGCATTTGTGTAACCATTGAGTAAATTGAGTTTGTCGTTGCCAACTGCTCCATAACAAATGCAAAAATCCATAGTAGCTCAAAGATATCTCCAATGTGTGACACCAAGATTAGTCATAAACTGATTGAGAGAGCTGACTACAAAAGCTACGTCTGGCCTAGTACAGATCATGGCGTACATAAGAGATCCTATAATAGAATGGTAAGGATACTCACGCATCTGCTGCTTCTCGTGGACACTGGTCTTTTGACAATTTGAGACCTAGTTCCATTGGTGAGAGAGCTAACTTGCAATTAATCAAATTATATATGACTAACATGTTGTAGATGTACCTCTGTTGTGTAATCTAAACTAACTTCTATTTTTTGTCTCTGTGAATTTGTATATCAAGACAAAAATGAGCTTTGCCCAGATCGGTCATGTCGAATTCGGAAGATAGCATTGTCTTGGCTTCTTTTATCAGATCGGTACTGTTGTTGAAAAGCAATGTATCATCAACATATAAAGTGCTAATGATAAAAGATAGTTGCACTGCTTTGAAGTAAACATTTGAGTTTGAAGAGCTAGGTCTATAGCCGCAATCAATAAGGAAAGTATTGATCCTTTGAAACTATGCTCGAGCAGATTGCTTCAAGCCATAAAGTGCCTTATGGAGTTTACATACATGATTGTGTTTACCCTCGATAATATAACCTTTGGGTTGCACCATGTAAATGTCTTCTTTGATAACTCCATTGAGATATGTTGTATGTACATCCATTTGATGTATTTCCAAATCTGCTGCAGCGACAAATGGTAGCAACAATCGAATAGAAGAATGCTTGACTACTGGACTAAAGGTCTCAGTGTAATCGACGTTGTATACCTGAGAGAATCCTCTGGCGACAGTTCGTGCCTTTCTCATGTTCGATGAAGATGACATCCCGGCTAGTGAATATCTTCGATTTGATGGGGTCAAACAACTTGTAGGCTTGATCTGAAGTAGTGTAGCTGATGAAAACACATTTGATACTCTAGAAGTCGAGCTTCTTCCTGAGATCACAAGGTATCTACGCAAAAGCAGTACATCCAAAAACTCGTAAGTTTGATAAAGAAGGTTTGGTACTTGTCCAAACTTGGAATGCTGTCTTGTCTGAGAGACCTTTAGTAAGACATCTATTCTGAATATAGGTTGTTGTTGAAACAACTTCAGCCCAGAAGCACTTCGGAAGAGTCGCATGTGATAACATGCACTTTGCCGATTTGACTAAGTTCTGATCTTTCTCTCAACAAGACCATTTGACTGAGGTGAATAGGAGTTAATGTATTGTTGCTCAATGCCGTTGTTAAGGCAATACTCCTTGAATTTGGTGGAGATGTATTCTCCCCCGTTATCTGACCTCAGTGCTTTAATTCGTTTGCTAGTTTGATTCTCAGCATGCTCTTCGAATTGTTTGAATTTGATGAAAGCCTCTGAAATTTGTTTAATGAAATAAACAGTTGTTCTTCTATAGAACTTGTCAATGAAAGTAATGAAATACTTTGCATATAATAATGAAGGAGTTTGCATAGGTACACATATATATGTATGAACAACATCTAACAGATCTTTTGTTGCATGCCTATGGTTTGATCTAAAAGGAATCCTAGTCTGCTTTCCAAAGATGCAACTATGGTAGACAGGGAGATCGACCTTATTAGAAGGATAGCCATGGATTGTCTGGACATGTCAAAACAGATGCATAATTCAAGTGTCCTAAGCGATGATGTCATAGTAATGCTTTATTGACTAGAACAGAGGTTTTCAAGACTTGACTAGACTCAGAATAATAATGCACCAATCTATATAAGTAACCCTGCCTCTTGTCGAGTGCAAGGATCTTATTACTCCTATCAATAATTTTGCATTGATCAGATTCAAATTCTACCTAAATCTGTAATTCTACTTATTGATAACAGATGTGTAGAGAGTTTAGGAATATATAAGACCTTTGATAGTAGTTTGAATTGATCATGCTGAAATCGTAATCTTACAGTTTCTTCACCATCAATAGTGTGAGTACGATTGTCACCAAGATGAACAAATTTATTCGTGTTGTAAGGTGTGTAGGAGTTGAAGATCTCACGTTGATTGGTCATGTGTTTAGTTGCTCCAGAATTCATAAACCATGAATCATCCAAAAATGGGCTTTGATCTTTGACCATGAATGTGCCTTCATCCACTTCAACTTGGGGAGATGATGAAACTGTGTTTGCTTGTTAATCAGGTTGCTTGGCTGCGTTCTTCGCTTGGAGAATTCGACAATCTTTGATTTCATGGTTATTGCGCTTGCAATACCTACAAAACATTTTCTTCTTCGATTGTGGATCTGATAGTCTATTTTTGATTCGTTGCAGCCTTCTTGGAGCTTTTTTGCTTTTGTTGCTTAGAGCCTTTTTTGACATATAGAGCTTGAGAGGAGGAAGTAGACGAAGTGTCTTGACTTATTCGATTGTCTTCTTGCAGCAACATAGTGATAACTCTAGTAAGAGTTAAATTTGAGTGTGTCGATATGATCATCACCCATTTTTCATATGTAGAGGGCAAGCTTGAAAGCAATGTGATAATTGTGTGTTGATCGTCTATGACTGATCTGACAGCAACCATTTGTTGAAAGAGACTCTTAAACTGGTTAATGTGACTTTGAAGAGAATCACCAGTAGACATCTTGAATGTGAAGAATTTATTTCGTAGATATAACTTAGTAGTTACATCTCTCACGTCATATAGTGAGTTCAGGATGTCCCAAACGTCTCTTGACATTTTAGCTTCAACTATGAGTCCAATCTGTGTATCTGATATATTGAGGATAATAAGCGTGAAAGCTTAACCGTCCTTCGATTTTCACTTTGAGTTGTCGTCTTCAGGTTTTACTTCTATACCTGAAACAACATCCCATAATTCGTTGACGATTAGCAAGGTCTTCATCTTAAATTTTCACAAATGATAATTGGATCCATTCAGCTTGTCTGCGATAAGACCAGCTTTACTTTGAGAATCCATCTGGAACTTAGTCTATCGATTGTATCGACGACGCTAAGATGTAGTAACACCAACAATAGGAAATCAATTCTCTGATACTGAAAGATTGAAAAGAACTGAAGAGTATGATTATCAATTTAATATCGCGAAAGATATCAAGTATTAGAGATTTCGCTCTGATACCATGTCGAAAAGAGGTGTGCAGAAGATTGGTCGAACTCAAAAAGAAACGAATGAAAATAATTCGAGTGTCTAGAAAGAAAACTTTTTGTGCGTGGCGGAATAAATATCTTCCTCTTTCTCTATGCATGACTATGCCTATCAATTTCAAACAAAAACAATAGTGATAGAAATCATGTTTGATCTTATAGTAACTAACTTTGAAATCATCAATACTACAGTGATTACGTAGCCAAACAATAATGCATTGAATTATCAGACATATAATTTGTCGTGAATCATTCACAAATTGCTAGACAAATAATTAGTCGTGAAGAACTACAGAAAACACATACATTCTGAGACGAAGCTGAATGCAATAAAAATGGTATTGATTTAGTATAAAAATGAAACAGAAGTAAATGAGTACAATAAGTTGCAGATCGAAGCCACGTACTCTATGCTATCTCTAAGTGGCTAAAATGAAAATCTGAATTAAGCGCAATATTGATAAGCAGTAGCGCAATAGCAATCTCTAAAACAACTCTAAGAAGTGAGCTAGAATGTTCAGGAGTGTTCAAGCTCATAGGCTTGAGAGAGAGAGCTGACTATTCAAATGCTTATAGTTCATTACTTAAAAATTGTATGAATATGAATATCTATTTAAACTAAGAAATTAGGTCGTCAATTGGCTGGTGTCCGTTGGCATCCATCCAGTTCCTTCTCAGATATTGATTGCTGATAAGCGGTGACAATTTTGGCCGCAAACGTTATGTCTGCATAAATGAACGTAACTGTCACTCTGCGGAAATGAACTAAAACTGCCACAAGTGAAAAAGGTGACAATGTCGGGATTTTGGAAAAAAGGTGACAATGTCCTTAAATCCCATTTAGGGTAGCCCTTACACTCTTGCCAGAGTCATTTCCTTAACATTTGAGGCACTTTGAAAAAAATGAAAAATGCGACTCTACATATTTACTCGCAATTCTTGACAGGCGATAGTGTCGCTAAAATGCAAGAATGTGATTGTGATTTTACACGAGATTCTTGATAGGCGAAAAAACTGAAGTGAGGGAAAATGAAAAGCGACATTGTAGTCAATCTCCGTGTAAATATGCTGACTGTAAGAGAACACGAGAAAATCTGCAGAACTAGATAAACAATGGATGAAGATTAAAACCGATTAGTCGATTAGTAAGAAAGAGACTAATCCAACACGAACTTGACGACCTGTGATGCTGCATGAAAGGGAAGATGTCTCATACTTTCTTCACCAGGGACACCTTCAGAACGACATAGATTCTAGAGTTGGTACATTCGGACATTTGTGGACTCTTTGATGTGATCTCATTAGGTGGCTCAAAATACTACATCACCTTCATTGACTACTATAGCAAGTTCGCAAGAGTCTACTTCATTCACAAAAAATCAGAAGCACTCGACAAGTTCACAAAATACGTGAACTGGGCAGAAAGATGCACAGGAAGCAAAGTGAAGGAGATCAGAACTGATCGTATTGGAAAATACATCTCGAACTGCTTCGCCGACTTCTGCAACGATCGAGAAATCCTTCATAGAAGGATTGCATCCTATACACCACAACACAATGGTGTCACTGAAAGGAAGAACAAGACACTCATGGAAGCCGCAAGGTGCATGATGGCCTACTCGAAAGCACCAAGAGTGCTATAGGCTGAAGCAGTAGCTACCGCCTATATCCAGAACAGGATAGGCAGATCTGGTGTTCTTCACATGACACCACACAAACTATGGTGGGGTAGAAAGCCCAATCTGACGCACGTTCGGATCTTTGGCAGTGCAGCTTATGCACATGTTCCATACAAGCTTCGAAAGAAGCTCAATGAGAAAGTCAAACAAGGATACCTCATTGGGTAGGACAGCCATTCGTCATACTACATGATCTACATGCCAAAGATGAATCAGGTGCAGACAATCAGAGACGTCAAGTTTGATGAGACCAGAACAATGGCCGATGATGACTCAGCTAGCTATGAAATCTTAGAAAAGTAGTACTATGATCTGCCAACTACAATAGAGGGAGCGGAACCCAAACACTCAGTTTAGATGTTCGAATCCCACATTAGTCGAGTGATGAATCAGACGAATGAAGGACAACAAACATGCCTGCAATGTGAACCTCAAGGGAGGGTTGTCCTACAATCTTATGATCTTGAACTTACTGACTTTACTTTTACATAGAACACGTCATGAATCAACTAAAATTAAATTGGACTTGCAAATAAAACTCGAAAACACTGAATCATGATAATCATTCACATGCAACAGAAGCCCTGAGGGGTTAAGATGGTGACCCCCTCCCCCCCCCCCCCCAAAGGATTTCTTAATATTATGCAAAACCAATTGGCCTTGGCCAATTACATATACATTGGTTACCCTGAAAAAGATTCATAAAAGGTGGAACATGAACTTGGTTCCTTCCAAAAGGTCTTGTTTCCAAATCAAGCTTATCAGAAACATAGGATTTTCTTCATAAATCGTTCAGCTTTCTGATAGGAAGATCTCCCTTACCACCACTGCCTTGCCCTTCTTTGCCTTTGTTTGGAAAGTACTTTCTCATCTTGTTATTGCCACTGTCTGATATGATTGAGCTTGGACTGTTCAGATTGAAGGAACCCGTAATTTGCTAGTATTATGGAAGTCTTTGTCTTGCAAGGTAGAGAAGCTAGGTTTTTTCAAAAGGCGTTCAATTTCTCGAACATTTTCAGCATCGCCAAGGTGTGCAAGGAGTTTAATAGAAGGGTTTATGAAAAGTTCAATGGCAACATCAATCATGTATTGTCGGATATATAGAAAGACAAGGTGGGCAAACAACTTATCTGAATAGAGTTATAGAAGAAGACATCTACATGATCCAGCTCAAAGGATATATTATGGAAGTATGACAAAACATGTCTGTAAACTCCATAAGTCACTTTACGGCTTGAAACAGTCTACCAAAGCTTGTTTTCAAAGGATCAACACATTCCTCATCCAACAACGTTTCCAACCAAGCACTGCTGATTGCAACGTCTATTCCAAGTCGGTGCAGCAATCCTTCATTATCATCACCTTATACGTGGCTTTTCAGCAACAATACCAATTTGGTTAAAGATGCTAAACAGATGTTGTTTTCTGAGTTCGACATGACTGACCTGGGTGAAGCTCACTTCTGTCTGGGCATTCAAATCCACAAAGACAAAGCGAGACGACTGATTTATATCACTCAACAAAGGTATCTTCACAACGTTCTTGACAGATACAATCTGGTGAACAGTAAGTTAGCTCACTCACCAATGGATCCAGGCCTGCGTTTGTCAAGGGACCAATGTCCTCAGACCAAGTAGGAAGAGGAGTTGATGAGAGAGTATCCTATCGATCAATACTTGGATCTCTCATGTACGCAATGGTCTATACAAGACCTTACATCTCTTTTGTGGTAAGCTCACTCAGCCAATATATGGCTAATCCTGGCATTACTCATTGGAAGGCTCTCATAAGAGTCATGAGGTTTATTCGAGCTACCATGGACCAGTGCATCTGCTATGGAGAAGTCAACAATGACAATCTCCATCAGCTCAATGGATACTTTGATGCAAGCTGGGGAGGAGATGCAGACAACCATAAGTCCACATCTGGATTTACATTCTTCTTCAATGGCAATCCTATCTCATGGAACAGTCGTAAGCAAACCTCCATCGCTCTTTCATCTACAGAAGCAGAATACATTGCTGCTTCTCAATCCATTAAAGGAGCGTTTTGGTTGAAAAATCTACTGTCATACATTAGTTTGTATCAGTACACCCTACAATCATATTATGTGATAATCAGGGTGCTATTGCCTTATCGGCCAACCTTAGATTTCACTCTAGAAGTAAGCACATTGAAACCCAATATCACTATATTAGGGGCAAGGTTTTCAACAAGGAGGTAAGCTTAACGTACTGTAGAATGCAAGACATGGTTGCAGATATATTTACAAATGCATTAAGTGTTAATGCACACAATAAGTTTTGTGCATGCTTAGTATGAAGCTCAAGGCATTCACGGATTCGGATTAAGAAGGGGTGTTGGATTTATCTCCTCTACTCTCCTAAATCCCATTTTAATCTGCCCCCATTCATGTTGCTGCATTTTTACTCATGTTGTCGCACAGTCTGCATATTTGAACTGTTTGTCGCTACAGTCTACATTTTTACTCGAGAATTTCCATAGGCGAAAAACCCGACACTGTCATCTTTTCACCTTCGGGCCATCCCGAACTTCCAGAAATGCAACAGTTGTGCAGTCTACATAAATACAAGTAAATTTGAACAGGCGACAAATGCAAAAAATGCGACACTACATTTTTACATGCATTTTATGACAGGTGAAAAATGCGACACTGTCCTACAAATGCCGAAGGTGCCCTTATAGAAAGGCGAAGGTACCTTACAAATCATTTTTTTAAAGGCATTGGACGGGGTGTCACAATTTTCGCATTTTCATTAGTGTCAATTTTAGCGACGCCCGACGTCGCGGTCTCCTCACGCTCGTTCCATGCACTGTGCAATTAGATTTGACAACAACAACAGCCACCCACGATCTCCAACAGACAACTCAATCACTTTTGTACCTTCTTCATCTACGCACCTGTAAAATTCATGTATATAGTGAATACTATCTCAGTATTCAGCGTGACATAACAGACATTGTAGTTCAGCGACAAACATTGTAGATGCTTTTGCTCATAAATTTTTTCCTTTCAGACAGATTGTCAGTAATAGGTTCATAACCTTTTTACAAATTGTGATTAGCTTGGTGAAACACATGGTTACGTTTGCTATTGTTTTGTGCTCACTTGCATTATTGACCTGTATATTTCATTATACTTAATCTTAATACAGTTTTGCTTGGTTTTGCATTCAGATTTGTCAATTCTGCAATGCTTTTTACATTATGTTTGGCTATCTAATTGTTTTGTCTGGCTGTCTGCTCTTTGCTTCCGCAACCACCGTGCATTAAAGGCTTTAAAATTATCATATTCTTGTGTTCGCCTACTAAGTCACCAATAGTGCACGCATCAAGAGAATTGAAGGTCCTGATCCTTTGATTCTCCAACAACAACTAGAGGTAGGAAAGATATATCGACTCCTTGAGATAAAAAGAAAAGTAAGAAGGTAAAAAAAATGCGAATTCTCCTAAAAGCGCAAAAAATGCCACAAATAAGATGCAAACTACAGAACAACGTGCAAAAACTCCTCTTAATAAAGATCCAGACTTTTATCAGTCGGATGAAAAGTATTATGAAGTGGATATTAGTTTAGAGGCTAAGAAATTTTGGATGAAGAGACTAAGAAAGTTAAGAAAGTCACGTTTGCAGATCCGATAATAAGTATCAAATCACCTAGAGATCCATCGCCACTAAACATCGTTCTTACGATATAGTAGAAGATTTCACTACTAGAATGCCAAATATAACATCTAAACAGTTATTAGAAGATAACCAGTATTATAAAAATGAGATTAAGCAAGAAAAAGAAGAGAAGGAAAGCTAAGTTGCCACCAGTCGATGTAGGATTGGTAAATTATGGCGATGAAGGCCAATCCGAAATTTAGATAATAATCAATGGGTGTATTTTAGATAGTGTACCCATACATTATGGATCAAGCGTAAATATTATGACCTAGAAAACTGCATACGAGTTAGGCATTCACCATCAGTAGCACCTACACTTAGACATCTTAAGTTAGCAGACACAACCCGAAGAACTCCGATAGGGGAGTTGTCTCAGGTCACGGTGTATATCGGTGACCATAATTTTTTTATGGACTTTATTATATTAAAGACCACTAGAGAGTCATCCTATAAAGTGTTATTAGAAAGACCTTGGCTATATCAAGCTGATGTAATAACCCATTGGAAGAAGAAGGAAATCACCTTTAGAGACCAAATGGCTACAACAGAAGGGAAGAGTCATAAAAGGATTTGCCCAAGTTGTTCGGCGCTTGGACTCCCGTTAAACTGATATGGGAGGCTTGTGGGGGCTAGTATAGCACGGTGGTGCTCTAGTACCTAGCGTTGTGACCATCGCCCAATCTCTGTCCATCTGTGTAATGAAAGATAGCTGCTTACATGAAGAATGTATATGAGAAATTAATACGTTCTTTTTGCTCCTTTACTGATCAGTATGGTGTCTGCCCTGATACGGCTTCGTTAAAAGGACAGAACGTATTGATAAGCTATGAAATGAATGATTGGGAAGATTGGACATACTTGTTTTTAATGCAACCTAGTTGATAAAGTAGTGAATCTTGTTTCGGACATGAATAACAACTGATGCTCAACTATGACACATGTCTTCCTCACGCGACTAACTTGTGCGATTTTGTTGTTTGGGATGGTGGCAGGTAACAGTTGGGTGTCTTAAAACTTGCTTCGCTTTATGGTACTCTGTACTATTAAACTTTATACAGCTGTATTTTTACCTGTTATGCTATAAATTGAAGGGTTCGAAAAGTTTGGTCTTGACTTGTCCAGAAGGACTATGTGAAATCTTGTTACTCTCTCTCTCCCTCTCCAACACTATTGCAGCCTTACTCTATGAGGTTGAAAGTATGTAAAATCAAACAATTGGAGCAGAAGCATGATCGACAATGAACTCTTCGAGTTTGAGATCTACAAATTCTTCTTCTTCTTCTTCGACCTAGTTCGAATTCAAGATCTTCGAGTTCGAGATCCACGTCATCTACACTGCCTCGTCCGACAGAAACCTTGTTTTGATGAAACAACAAAGGGAAGCGTGCATTTATCCAAATCTAGCCATGCAAAGCTCATCTTACATAGGGTAACTTCTCAATAATCTAGAAACCCAAAAGCTATATCCAAGCATGTTATATTCAGATCCAAAATGTGAGTTCAAAAAGCAAGAGATGCAAGCTACTCGATCAAGAAAACTAGATTTTCATGCCACTGGTTTATCCACAAAAATCTACAAACAGAGGGAAGAGGAAGAGAATCATATTGATCCAGTCCAAAAAAAAATAGCCACAATCTCCACGTGTTCTCCAAGAAAGACAAACCCTAGAACAAGATTATGTTAACTAAGACGCTGAACAATATTAGCAAAAGCGTGTGTTACTTTAATGTATAACAAAGCATGTATATTGGTAGGCAGGCACATACGATTTTTTGGAAAGGTTGAAAATGGGAAGGCCTTCCATCAGGGTGTCTTGTTCTTAGATTGAAGTTTGAGATTGCAAAGCAGCTTCTTGGTAACCCTAAGTGAGTCTTACTAATTTTTATTTTTTTCTCGCTTGAATAAGCCTACAATTTCTTAGATTTTAGCCTTTGATTGTTAAGACTCAATGCAACTTTGAGTTAAAATTCTTTTACTATGAAGGGTATCGACTGAGAGAACTTTCAATGTGAAGCCCATATAACTAGTTCACCTTTTTGTGTAAAGGCTAAACTGAAAATGCCTTTCTATGAACAAATATGTATGACTTCAAAATATTGTGTGCTAGAATTCGACATATTTCCTTCGAAACCTTATTAAAAAAAATATTACTTTTTAACTTGAGATGTTCTTTGTTACCGATACTAGTAGGGTGTGCAGCTTAGCAAGTTGAAAAGACAAACATGACTACCTCTCAGGAAGAATCTACTGCACGTATTAACGTATCATACTGTACAAACCCTAGACACATATGCTACCATTCGAATAATGGATCGGGTACTAATAATCCTTATACATCCAGTTTATGCTAAAACACTCTTTAGGTCTTTTAACCTAAAACCACTACACTCTTGAATGTGATATTGAATAAACCATTTTCAAACTGGCATAATATAAATTAGGGTTGCTAAAATTGTTATTGACTTTTATGCAATGTGTAGACTCTAAAGAAAGAACCATATACCTGTATTACATAAAAGTAAGTTGTTTCTACACTTGATTACATAAAAGTAAGTTGTTTCTACACTTGATTACAAGTGGGTTGGTGGTGGGTCTGGAAAGCATGCATATGCTCATATAGTTTTACGGCCAATTTTCACCGCTTATCATCAATCAATTTCTGAAAAGGAACTGGATGAATGCCAACCGACACCAGCCAACTGGCAATCGCATTTGACAATCTAATTACTTAGTATAAATCAACTGTTCATACATCTCTCTTTTCAAGTTCTAAAGCAATGCATCAACATTGTGAATTGTGAAGGAGTTGAGTGTTATTACACGACGCTTCATGCGCTCTTACCAAGCAAATCATTCACAATCAGAAAGTATTGTTGTTAGCTCTCTATCAAGACTTCAAGCTTGAACTCTCTTGAGCATTCCAGCTCAGTATTTTAGAGATTTATTTTAGAGTTGTTATTGCGCTACTGCTTATCAACAGAGCTACTTATTATCAGACTTATTTTCAGTTACTCAGAGACAGCTTAGAGTGCACGGTTTCTCTCCGCTATTGTCTTGCACTCATTAGCATCTGATTTGTTTTTTTGAATCAATACTATTTCTTTATTGCATTCAATATATGTCAGAATGCATGCATCTCTGTACAGCTTTCGTAACTAATAGAAATTGTCTAAGAATTCGATACTTTATGTTTGGCTACATAATCACTTAATATCTAGCGATTTCAAAGTTAATTGCTAAAAATTGAACGTGATTTTCATCACTACTGCTTTGTTCAATGTTTTATGGGGTAGTCATGCATTGGAAGTAGGAAGTTTCTGCACTGCAATTTATCCATCCTATTTTGGACATGGTATCAGAGCATTCCATTCTTATATCAAAGCTTCCATCATAGTATCAGTACTAGATCACTATTTCCTTTATCTGAACTGTCACGGTATTATATCTATGATCTCTATCAAGGCATAATACTATTTCGATATTAGAGCGAAAGCTCTAATACTTGATATCATTCGCGATATTAAATTGATATCACATTCTTCAGTTTCATTCATGCTATTGTTGGCATTACTACATCTAACTTCCAGATGGATTCTCAAAGTAAAGATGGTCTTATCACAGACAAGCTGAATGGATCCAATTATCATCTGTGAAAATTTAAGATGAAGACCTTGCTAATCGCCAACGAGTTATGGGATGTTGTTATAGGCACCGAAGTAAAGCTTGAAGACAACACTGAAGACTCAAAGTAAAAATTGAAGGATGGTAATGCTTTTGCACTCATCATCCTTAACATATCAGATACTCAGATTGGACACATAGCTGAAGCTAAAACTTCAAAAGATGTTTGGACATCCTAAACTCACTATATGACGTGAGGGACGTAACTATTAAGTTACATCTACGAAGGAAATTCTTCACATTCAAGATGTCTAATGGTGATTCTTTTCAGAGTCACATTAGCCAGTTTAAGAATCTCTTGTAACAGATGGCCGCTGTCGGATCAGTCATAGATGATCAAGACACAATTATGACATTGCTTTCAAGCTTGTCCTCTACATATGAGAACTAGGTGATGATCATATCGACACACTCAGATCTAACTCTTACCAGAGTTATCACTATGTTGCTACAAGAAGATAATCAAAAAAGTCAGGACGTTTCGTCTACTTTCTCCTCTCAAGCTCTATATGTCAACAAAGGCTCTAAGCGACAGAAACAGAAAAGCTCCAAGAAGGCTACAACGAATCAGAAGCAAACTCAAAGTCAAGCACAATCATCAGATCCATAATCGAAGAAGAAGATGTTTTGTAGGTACTGCAAGCGCAATAACCATGAGATCAAGAATTGCCGAATTTTCCAAGCGAAGAATGCAACCAAGCAACCTGATCAACAAGCAAACACAATTTCATCATTTCTCCAGGTCGAGGTGGATGAAGGCGCATTCATGGTCAAAGACCAAAGCACATTCTTGGATGATTCATAGTTTTTTTTGTTCTGGAGCAACTCAATACATGACCAATCAATGTGAGATTTTCAACTCCTACACGCCTTACAACACGAAGAAATTTGTTCATCTTGGTGACAATAGTACTCACACTATTGAAGGTGAAGGTATTGTAGGATTGTGATTCCAGCATGACCAATTCAAACTACTATTATAGGTCTTATATGTTCCTAAACTCTCTACAAATCTGTCATCAATAAGTAGAATTAGTAATTTAGGTCATAAGGTAGAATTTGAATCTGATCAATGCAAAATTATTGATAGGAGTAATAAGATCCTTGCACTTGGCAAGAAGCAGAGTTACTTATATAGATTGGCACATTGTTATTCTGAGTCTAGTCAAGCCTTGAAAACCTCTGTTCTAGTCAATAAAGCATTACTATGACATCATCGCTTAGGACACTTGAATTATGCATCTATTTTGAATATGCCCAGACAATCCATGGTTCTTAATCTCGACCATTCTTCTGGTAAGGTCAATCTCCCTGTCTATCATAGTTGCATCTTTGGAAAGCAGGCTAGGATTCCTTTTAGATCAAACCATAGGCATGCAGCAAAAGGTCTGTTAGATGTTGTTCATACAGATATATGTGGACCTATGCAAACTCCTTCATTGCTAGATGCAAAGTATTTCATTACTTTTATTGACGAATTCTCCGAAAGAACAGCTGTTTATTTCATTAAACAAAAATCAGAGGCTTTCATCAAATTCAGACAATTCAAAGAGCATGTTGAGAATCAAACTGGCAAATGAATCAAAGCACTGAGGTCAAATTACGGGAGAGAATACATCTCCACCAAATTTAAGGAGTAATGTCTTAACAATGGCATTGAAGAACAAAACATCACCTCCTATTCGCCTCAGTCAAATGGTCTTGCTGAGAGAAAGAACAGAACCTTAGTCGAATCGGCAAAGTGCATGATATCACATGCTACACTTCTGAAGTCCTTCTGGGATGAAGCTGTTTCAACGGAAACTTATATTTAGAATAGATGTCCTACTAAAGGTCTCTCAGACAAAACACCATTCGAAGTTTGGACAAGTACCAAACCTTCTTTATCAAACCTACAAGTTTTTGGATGTGTTGCTTTTGCGCAGATACCTCGTGATCTCAGGAAGAAGCTCGACTTTCAGAGTATCAAATGTATTTTCATCAGCTACACTACTTCAGTTTAAGCCTACAAGTTGTTCAATCCTATCGAGTCAAAGATATTTACTAGCCGAGATGTCATCTTCATTGAAGATCAGTTTCAAGACCTCAAGGAAAAAGACACAGCCCATCCAGCCGACCTGTCAGCTTCACCTGACATATTAAACTTTTCAGTTCCTCAGTCGACTATTTTCATTGAAGGTCCAAGCTCTTCTACTTTTGATGAACAACAAATCAATGACAAATTAGAAGATGACGATGTTGTAGTTCAACAACTACAATATGATGGAAATGATCAACTTCTTCTATTACCCAAAAGATCTTGAAGAGCAAGCAAACCACCTAACCGGTATATCGACAAGTCTGCAGCCTACCTTGTTCAGGAACCAACATCTGTCCAAGAGGCACTCAGTCAGCCTGATTCAAATCTCTAGAAAGAAGCTATGGATAAAGAGTATTAATCTCTTATCAAGAACTAGACATGGACAATTGTTGAATTACCTGCAAACAGAAACATAGTTGATTGCAAATGGATTTTCAAAGTCAAGTACAATGCAGATGGAAGCATCAACAGGAGAAAGGCACGACTAGTCACCAAAGGGTTGTCTCAGGTATACAACGTCAATTACACTAAGACCTTCAGTCCAGTAGTCAAGCATTCTTCTATTCAACTTTTGCTATCATTTGCCACTACACTATATTTGGAAATACATCAAATGGATGTACAAACAACATATCTCAATGGAGATATCGAAGAAGACATTTACATGGTGCAACTCGAAGGTTATATTATCGAGGGTAAACACAATCATGTGTATAAACTCCATAAGGCACTTTATGGCTTGAAGCAATTTTGCTCGAGCATGGTTTCAAAGGACCAATATTTTCATTATTGATCACAGCTACATACCTAGCTCTTTAGATTCAAATGTCTACTTCAAAGCAATGCAGTAGTCTTTTATCATTATCACTTTATACGTGGATGATACATTGCTTTTTCGCAACAGTACCGATCTGATAAAAGAGGCCAAGACAATGCTATCTTCTGAATTTGACATGACCATTCTAGGCGAAGCTCGTTTCTGCCTTGGTATACAAATCCACAGAGACAGAAATAGAAGTGGGTCTACATTACACAACATAGGTACATCTACAACATGTTAGTCAGATATAATCTGATTAATTGCAAGTTAGCTCTCTCACCAATGGAACCGCGTCTCAAATTGTTGAAGGACCAGTGTCCCCAAACAATTCATGAGAAGTAGCAGATGCGTGAGTATCCCTATCATTCTATTGTAGGATCTCTTATGTACGCCATGATCTGTACCAGGCCAGACATAGCTTTTGCAGTCAACTCTCTCAATCAGTTTATGACTAGCCCTGGTATAACACATTGGAAGGCTCTTACTAGAGTCATGAGATATCTTCGAGCTACTATGGACTTTTGCATTTGTTATGGAGTAGTCGACAACAGCAAACTCAATTTACTCAGTGGTTACACAAATGCAAGTTGGGCAGGAGATGTAGACACTCGTAAATCCACTCCAGGATTTATATTCTTTCGCAACAGTGGTCCAATTTCCTGGAACAGTCGCAAGCAACCTTCGATAGCTCTATCTTCCACTGAATCAGAGTATATCGCAGCCTCTAAAGCTACAAAGGACGCAATTTGGTTGAGGAACTTACTCTCATATATCAATCTGAATTAATATGCTCCAACAACATTATTTTGTGATAATCAAAGTGTCAATGCTTTATCAGCCAACCCTAGATTTCATTCTAGGAGTAAGCACATTGAACTGAAGTATCATTTTGTCAGAAGCAAAGTTCTCAACGAAGTAGTCAGATTACAGTACTGTAGAACACAAGATATGACTGCAGATATTTTTATCAAAGCATTAAGTTTGGAAGCACACAAAAGATTTTGTGTAGAACTAAGTTTGAATATCAAGGCATTCAAGGATTCAGATTAAGTGAGAGTGTTGGATTATTCTCCTTCTTACTAATCGACTAATCGGTTTTAATTCTCATCCATTTATCCAGTTCTGCGGATTTTTTGTGTGTCTTTACATAGTCTGCAGAATTACAAGTGTGTTTACACAGTCTACAGAAATACACGGAGTTTGACAACAGTGTCGCATTTTTCGCCTGTCAGGAATTACGAGTAAATATGCAGAGTCGCATTTTTAGCATTTTTCAAAATGTCGCAAATGTTAAAGAAATGACTCTGGCAAAGTGTGGGGCTACCCTAAATGAGATTTAAGAACATTGTCGGGTTTTTCGCAAAAAACCGACACTGTCATTTTTTTGTGACACTGTCGCCTGTGGCAGTTTTAGTTCATTTCTTCAGAGTGACAGTTTTTAGTTCATTTATGTAGACAAATTGTTTACGGCCAATTTTCACCGCTTATCAGCAATAAATTCTTGAGAAAGAACTGGATGAATGCCAGCGGACACCAACCAACTGGCAATCGCATTTGACGACCTAATTACTTAGTATAAATCAGCTATTCGTACATCTCTCTTTTCAAGTTCTGAAGCACACTGAACTTACTCATGTGGTTTTGTTTTGTGGGACAATGGCATTTAATAGCCAAGATTCTTAAACTTGCTTCACTTTATGGTACTCTATACTGTAAGTTTTTAACAGCTTTGTTTAAACATGTGATGCTATAAGACAAAAGGATTCAAATGGTTTTGTCTTGACTTGTCAAGAGGGACTTAGTGAAATTTGTGTGACAACTCTCTCTCTCTCTCTCTCTCTCTCTCTCTCTCTCTCTCTCTCTCGCTCTCTCTCTCTCTCTCTCTCTCTCTCTCTCTCTCTCTCTCTCTCTCATATATATATATATATATATATATATATATATATATATATATATATATATATTACGAATGAAAACAATTACTTATTCCACAAGTTATGTGTTGGATAGGTATGTTTAACCTCATCTCTTACAGGAAGAGAAAGGGTGAAATCTATATAAGAGTGACCTATGTCCACATTAACACCACTCTTCTTCTTCTTCCTCTAACAGCTGGGTGTCCTAAAACTTGTTTCACTTTCTGATACTCTATGTACTGTAAGACTTTATATAGCTATATTTTAACCTGTTATGCTATAAATTGAAGGGTTCAAAGGGTTTGGTCTTTACTTGTCAAGAGGGACTATGTGATGTTCTATTACTCTCTCAAACCATCTTTTTAAGATTCCAACAAGACTACCTTTTGGACGGGGTAGTACCAAACCTTTACCTTTACTTGTATTTTATGGCTAACAAGGTCCATTTTATGATGTAGTCCGCAAGATGGTTCCATGATGTTGTTACTCTTGTTTATGGGGAGTCCTTTCCTCCTAATCCTTTTGTTCAGACTGTCATTTGTTGCATGAAGAAAGCGGTTGATGTTCACAAACTCATTACTTCTTATGATAAGACTACTTGTGATGCTGCTAGACCTGATGATAAGATCTTTTGCCTTGTTGACTTGATGACTACTATGGATTGGATCAAACTATATATGGATTTCATTAAAAAGAAGAAAATGTCAAGCATGGTTGAATAAATCTATATGGATCTCTTCAACTATGCTGAACGTATTGTTGTTGAAGAAAGTTTCTACAATTTACACATTCAAAAGATATTTGTCTGTTTGGAAAAAGAAAATGGTGACCTTTCTATTGATACCCCTACCCTTACTAAACCTCCTACCTCACCGCATCCTTTGATCTTTATCGAAGACCTTGATGATGATAGTGCGTCTCAATTGGAATCTTTCTCACAAGAAATCTGCAAAGTAGACAACCAGTCTACCTTTGAGTTTTGCCAATCCAAAAGTTGTCAAGTACCACTGGTACCTAATTATACGATTGAATTTAAATCTGCCAAGTCTGCCTATAAGCTCTAGAGCCTTCCTTCTGTTAATTTTTTGGCACCCATTTCTGTTGAACTCTGGATTGCTCTTATGCATCTTACTGAAGCTGAAATTCAGTCTTGCAAGCTTGTTTCTTTGCATAAGAATCCCTCTTTTGATACACCTATTCCATTTGATACCGTCATCAAGATGAGCAAATTTGAACCTACAAGATGTCTTTCTGAGAAAACCTGGGGTAGAACTAGAGGCCACTTTGAGACCAACTTCAATAGAATGAACCTGCATCAAGCTAGAATCTAGAACTGGAAAAGACCCTTATTTAAGTGTAGATGTGGTGACAAATGTAAAAACCATTCTTCTTGGTCTGATCATGCTATCTGGTATATGATGAACAACCTTGTCAAATTCTTCCCTAGTGCATCTTTACATAACCAACTCAATGCCTTCTTTCTTGGCTTCATAAGCCTGCTAGAGATGTTGTCAAATCTCACCTTGCCTTTATGTACATTAGACAACATACGATTGAAGCCGCCATTGAACACTCTCTTAACTCTATGGCCAAGTTGCTTGCTCACCTTGGTGATGCTGAGAATATATGAGAGATCAAACGCCTTCTTAAGAAACCTAGCTTCTCTACCTTACAGGATAAATGCTTCCAAAATACAAGCAGAAATACATGTTCCTTCAATTTAAGTAATCCAAGTTCAGTCATCAGAGACAGTAGCAACAAGAAGAGGAAATATTTCCCAAGTAGAGGCAATGAGGGACAGAGCAGTGGTGAAAAATAGGATCTTCCTATCAGAAAGCTGAACTTTTACCGTTATTGATCCATGTGTAGGAAGATATTGAAGATTTTAGAGTATTGGAGGTCAACGCAGTTGGTAGGTGACGACTTTTGGTGAGAAGAGATAAAGGAAAGATCTTTTTGCATTTAAACTACTATAATAGATGCTTTGGGAGTATAAATGTTAAACAACTTTATTCTGAGACTTTACTTCATATATTTGGTTACATTGATGACATCTTTGAGTAGATTGTATTTGGCTGGACCTTTTTTTCGCATTTGAAACATGAATGGTATAAGCCCTTTCTAGTCTTTTGTGATTTTGATACCGATAATATTCCACCTTATATGTGCTCAATTTCTTAATGTCTTAAAGAGTTTATTGACAATGAGTTTGGACATGTTATTTCTATGAATACTAAAATGATCAACAGTAAACTTTTAAGGAACGACCTGAACAAAAGACTTAATCATATTCCGTTACGTCAATCTAACATTAATGAGGTCACTTTGGAACTTTACCATGGATGGTTAAAATTGGCTACTTTCTTACCCTGCTATCAGAATGTGGATCATGATATTATTACAAAACATACTCTAATCTGCAAGCTTACTGTGACAAACTTTTTAAAGAAGACTAGATGGCTGCATGGTAAAAACTTCACAAAGATGGACTTAAATAATGCTATTGATGAAGTGACTGGATCACTACCTTTCTTCATGTGAATGGAATAGATAAAGCCTAGCATAATTCTTGTTTTATGTGCATTAACTTTATTAGAAATTTGGCGTTGCAAAGATTATTTGGTCCAAATTTTGCTCCTTTTTTAGACATTGAAAACGATAACATTGATAATGCTTTGACAATTACTAAGCATACTTTTTTTTTATATATTACCAGATGACCTTCTCGGGATAGAAGAATTACCTTTTCTTCTCTACACTTTCAAAGCACATAAAAATACTTTCAGATGGATTACTTATCAAAGGTGGCCACATTTCTTTATGGAGCTCTTGGTATTCTATCTCCACTCCTCATGGAGGGGGCAGGCCTTAAGGCACATTCATACCGGAGCTACCTAATGTGGATACCAACCTATTTTGGCAGTGCTCATCCACTGATTCTATCTTAATGTGCCAAATAAGATCACTTCTATGTGGTCCACTGATAGAGTTGAGATCTGTCATCTCAAATTGTTCCATGAGGTCTTTCTTGATCATGTCTATCATCTCTTGAATATTTCCCGTGATAATCAAGTCATCAACATAAAGAGCAATCAAAGCAACCATACCATCAAAGCATAAGACATAAAGATTTGGATCAGAATGTGTTCTCACCATCCCCTTAGAACAAAAGTAGGCATCAATCATGTTGTACCACGCACGTGGTGCCTGTTTAAGACCATAAAGTGCTTTCTTCAAACAACATACTTTATTCTCCTGACCTTTCACTACAAAGCCTTCAGGTTGATCCATGAACACCTCTTCTTATAAGTCACCATTTAGAAAAGCAGATTTCACATCCATCTGATGCAAAGGCCAACCAAAATGTGAGGCTAAACAACAAGTAGATGTAGAGTATTCCAGTTACACACTGGCGCAAAGGTCTCCTCATAGTCGATCCCTTTACTTTGTGCATACCCTTTAATCACCAATCTTGCTTTGTGCTTTGCTATACTTCCATCTGCATGGTACTTAGTCCTATATACCCATTTATAACCAATGGGTTTCTTGCCAACTGGTGGTTCCACTAAGTCCCATGTGCTATGCTTAGCAATTGACTCCATCTCCTCTCCCATGGCCTTGACTCAAATGTCATCATCCTTCATATCAACATAAGTTGAAGGTTGTTTGCTTTGAGTAATGCTAAATAAGAGAGCATAATTTGCTTCATACCTTTCAGGTTGTGTCTTCTCTCTTGTTGATCTTTGTAGCTCTCCCTGACTAGAGGATCCTGGAAAGTCATCCATGTCGTGGCTCTCCAACAATCTCTCAAACCACTTAGGAAACTTCCTGCCAGGTGATCGGCTTCCTAGTGAAAATGTATCCCACGATACATCTTTCTCCTTGCGTTTGTCACCTGCAACCTCAATCCTTCTTGCACCAAAGGGTGTGTCTCTACCTCTCCAACCTGTGTCTTGAGGTTCAGTAGTAGTATCTTGAGGTGTATCCTCATGTCCATCACTAGAAAAGTCAATAAATGGATCATCATCAGGAGGTATCCTCACTATACCATCTTTCCCACTAGATGTGTCTATCTTCTCAACATCCTCGTCTTCATACATCTTAGATTCATCAAAGATGACATCACGGCTGACATGTATTTTGTTCTCCATTGGATCAAACCATCTATAGCCCTTCACACGATCATCATTTCCTAGTAATATACACTTGATAGCTTTCACATCAAGCTTACGTCTCTCTTCCTTTAGAATGTGTACAAAGGCCTTACATCCAAAGATTCGCAAGTGGTTCACCTTAGGCTTCTTCTTCGTGAATGCCTCCTCAGGTGTTATCTTTGGTATGGCAATGGTAGGACTTCTATTTTGAAGATAGACTGTCGTACTGTGCTTCTAACCAAAAATCTTTTGGTAGTTTCATCTCAGCTAGCATAGATCTGGCACTTTCCACAATCGTACAATTCTTGTGCCCAGCTACACCGTTGAGAGCAGGAGTATGAGCTTGCTTAAATTGTCTTTTGATCCCACATTGATCACAAAGATCATTGAAGTCACTAGACTTATACTCACCTCCACTATTTGATCTTAGAACTTTGATCTTCCTACCTGTCTGATTTTTTATCAATGCTTTGAAGCTCTTGAAATTGCCAAATGCATCCTATTTCTTCTTCAAGAAGTAAATCCACGTCTTACGTGACGTATTTTCAATAAAGGTCATGAAATAGAAGGCTTTACCTAAGGACATAGTCCTCATAGGCTCGCATACATCCGTGTGGATCAAATTCACAATGTTCTTTGTCCTTGCAACACCACCTTTATTGAACTTCTCTCGATGTTGCATCCCATACACACATGATTCGCACATCGACTTCAAGTGGTCTTCTATCATAGGCAATCCTCTCACCATTTCCAATTTTCTCATCAAACTGAGGCTTCCCAAGTTCCAGTGACCAAGCCTCTTATGCCACAGTTCAGTTTGCGATGGAATGGACAAGACAAGTCCATGTTGCCCCTGGATTGTAGCGTTCAACTTGTACAATTTAGTGTTGGGCTCCCTTATACCATCCACAATAACTTTGAACTTTTGGTTCACATCCTGCACAAAGCAACGATCATGGGCAAATTCTACTTTCAACTTTTGATAAGTAATGACACCAAAAGAAAGTAGATTTTTTTTCAAACCTGGTACGTAAAGTACCTCCCTGATCATCCTGCTTTTGTCATCAAGTAGCTAGATTGAAACGGTGCCTATCCCTTTGATCTTGCACACATCACCATTTGCTTGTGAAACAAACGTTCCATTATCCAACACTAGCAAGCTACTGAACCAATCCTTGTTACCCGTCATATGTCTTGTGGCTCCTGAGTCAATCTACCACGCTTGATCATCTTTGTCGACAAGGTTACCTGCTTGCTTTGGTTTTCCCTTGCCTGGTTCCGCCAAGAATTTCCAACATTCGCTCTTCCAATGGCCCTTTTTGCAGCAATGAAAGCATTTTCCCTTCTTCTTGGTCTTGCTGGAAGATCTCTCATCCTCCTGAGTCTTGGTAAATTGCTGCCTTAGACTTCTTCTTGCCCTTGCCCTTGCCTTGTTTTTGGCGTGTCACAAGTGCATGATCATCAGTATTTTGACGTCTAGCTTTCACCATTTCTCGCCGTTGCTCCTCCTGCATCAAGATTCATGTGAGCTCGTCAAAGGTTGGCAATCTTTTTCTTGATGTTATTCCGCTCACAAACATTTGATAGGGTTTTGCAATGCCGCACAATGCATTGTGCACCAGTTCCACATCACATATGTGCTCACCAAGAGAATGCAGTTCATCCCTCATTGTCTTAATTATGGTCATATAAGTCTGAATATGCTCTCCTTGCTCCATGCAGGCACTATTCAATTTTGACTTCAAAAGCATGATTCTTGACGGATTTGACATCTTGAACTGTTCCTTTAGCACATCTTATGCCTGTTTGGGTGTAACAACATCACAAATGTGGGTAATGATGTGATCCTTCACTGACAAGTTGATGAAGGTCAAAGATTTTCTCACCTTCTTATCGATCTTTGATGTCTACTTCATTTGTCGGTCTTCTCTCATCACCTGTGATGACATCCCACACATTCTTCTCCATCAGTATGTTTTTCTTTTGGATTTCCACACTACATACTTGAAAATCCTATCCAATTTGCTACTTTCACTCAAAATGGACTCTCCCATGTTTTCCATCCCAAAATTGTCTGAAACTTCAACCGTAGGCTATAAACCGTATGCCGAGGCCAGCTGTGATGTCAGAAGTTGAAAATTATGAACTGCAATTTTTTCTTTACCAAGCCACCCCCACCGCTTTTTCACCAAATTGAAAGCCAAATCGGCGTCGCCTCCCAAAATGCACTATGTCACCAACTCCCAACTACGTGCCCAATGGAATGGTGAAATCACTTTTGGCATGCTTCAAACACTTTCTTTGTTGTAATCACTCTATTTTGCGGTACCGTACTTGCGGGTACAGTTCGGGTGCCCTTCATTTGGAGTTCGTAGCCCTTCGTTTGGGTCAAAATGGATAAAGAACCCAAAAATAAGGATTTTTTTAGTTTTTGAGCTATTTCTTCAGAGTGAAGAAGTTTCACCTTTCATAAACTTGAGACCCAGGTCCAATTTCACATTGAAGATTTTTAATGAAGCTGCATGACCAGACACACTTCATACCCTTCGATTGAAGTTTCCCATGGATTTAAGGAGATCCAATGGCTTATCAGGATCCGATGGCCCACATTGCTCGTGATCCCCATCATGTATTCATCTTTCTCACAATATGATGGAGGAGATTCTTTTGGCATGATGATGCACCGCCTTCTAGCCTCTACACCCCTTCATGCACTGAGCACCCATCAGATGAGGGCGCGCGACTGCCCGCGACCTTTTTATGGGCTCTTCTCCTCCAAGCTTTCCTCTTCCTTGCTTGAAGCTATGGTGGCCAGGGTTTATCTACACCTGTAAATTACAATCCAACACTCTATACTGCTTGCGGCTATCCACGACCCTTTGCCTACTGATCAATCTCTCCAGGGCACCCTCCTACATGCTTTTACAGCTCTAAAAATGGTCTCCTACAACTTGGGATCCAAACTTTTGTGCTTCCAAACCCTAGGCTAGGGTTTTCCTTGAAAATACTAAATTTGGCTGACTGTTTATAGCTCTCTTACTGGTCAATCCTCCTTCTCTGAGATTGCCCTACTACTGGGACGCTGATGCTTCAATCCGTTTGTCAAATGGTGTCCAATTGAATGCACATCGACTGCGAACGCCAAGTAATCTTTTTACGAAATTTTTAGAATTTTGCCTCTCCGCTCTTTAGATTTGACTGACAAGTCTTGTCATTGAATCTTCACACAGTTTCAAACTTAGCAAGCTTCTGTGTGCTAGTATCTGTGCACCAGTGCTTCACTTTCCATCTACAACCCGTCGTAAACCCCGAACTCTCAGAAGACTCTTCTCCCAAAGCTCTCCTCAATGTCGACACTGTACTATGTATACTCCCTGTACAGCTCTGATACCAACTTAGAATTTGCTTCAAACAGGAACACAAATCATGGTACACAGTAACACAGACAAAAAAACACTCTCCACACCAAGCTCACATAGCAAACTGTATTTCTCAAAATGAAAATACATTGTACATATCGTTCTTTACTCAGGAAACCGATGCATGGTCCAGGTTGTCGTTGACGGGACACGTGTCCCGTCGACTCACCTCGTGGCAAGGCCAACTGATGCTTATCCACTGAGAGGATCCACAATACAGTAAGATAGTGATTCTACTTTAATTCTAACTCTGATTGCCCAACATGATCTTAAAAATTAATTCATATTCTAAAACAAGAGTACAGTCCACCGAAGAGATTAGAGATGGTTTGTGTGTGGTACTGCTGAAATTTGGTTCAATGTGAAGTATAGTTCTGAAATAAATGGAAGAGCAGTATGATATTGCGAGTTTCTCAGGCTTCAAAGACAGCCATCGTCTGATCAGAAACTGAGGAGTCGTAGAGTCCGTGTGCTGATCAGAGTGAGTATATAAGCGCGATTAAACATCAATGAAAGTGTAGTGGGTTTCTTTCCTTGCCTAGCTTGAATCCAAGATTTAGTCAATCTAGCATCAAAGAGACGGAGTTAGTTGTCACGCGTAGGTTCGTTCCCATGAGAGCGATAGTATAGTTCAGATTTCAACATGAATGGAAGATCTAACACTAACATCCATTAACACTACATCCATTAATCCTAAATCCACAACAATGATAGAAACTTACTCTTCTCTCTCTCCTTTTCTCTCTCACTAAAAGCATAAGAAATAGCAATCCCAATAATGATCAAATCCAACAATTATCCAAAGAAAGCATGAGAAATGGAGGAGAAGAGAGGAAGAGCAAGGACATTCATCAATCCATTTCTAAAGAGAACCAATCTGCTTTATTGAAATGAGGAAATGAACATCAGGAGCAACTCAAGTTGGTCCCTTTTTATAGTAGAGAGGAGGACCCTGGCCTCTGAATCCTATTGGTCCAGTCTTGCCTCTCTTTTTATTCAAATTTAAAAAAGTGTGGGAACCATCAAAATTGGAGAGAAACCCAACTTTATTCACTAACTTGACATTTAGGCCCTGCGACATTAAAAGTCCCGCAAAAAGGCCTAAAGTCCTTTTATTAACTTTCTCATTAAGCAAATAACTATGTGATCATTGGGTTGGACTTACACACGCAGGGTGCCAAATCCCTCTCACTTATTAACTAGGGTTAGGGTTGCCTTGGGATCCGCAAATCCTCCAACAGTATCCCCCACCAAAACTGGTGGCGGTCCCACAACACCTGCAATATGCAGTTATTGGGGCCTTTTATTGGCTTCGCGTCGAATCCTAATTAAATGATACTGCACCTTCTCCATAAAGTCAAGGCGTGCAGTATTGAAATCCAAATTATGCGGCAGGAAACAAGGTGGGCTCCGGCAATCCACTTGGAAGTTGTCCATGAGGTGAAGCGGGATTCCCAAGAGCCTCCCATCATAGCCACACGAAAATACAATCGAACAATCGGCAGCTGATCTTTGATTTGCTCTGAGGCCATCGGCTTATTTGGATCAAATATCAGGGTAGAAAGACAATCGTCCCATTTGGTTGCCATTGACGCCAATAGAGTTAGATCTTTTGCAAACATTGTCGATTGTCGCACCGTTGGATCCGGAGAGTGGACATACTCTCTCTGATATGCTTGTAAGGCCCGGTGGAAGTCCACTGAAATATTCCAGCTGTAAAGCTGGTGGATGTGTGAAAAATGCAAAAATAAGCTTGGTAGAGGCTAAAAATCATGTATATAGGATGATTACACATGTGTGGAGCCTGTTCCCACGTGTGAAAATAATGTACTTGTCATGTACCATAATCATATAGGTTGTACATATGATTTAATTCAAGTTCTAGTGGCTAAAAAGGCCAAAAACTAGTTTTCTAGATATATGACACATGGCATCAATCTATTGATTGCATGAGCCAAATATTTTGGTTAGGTGTCACATCCCATGTGTAGAGGACAGCTCACATATGTGGAATAAGTTGAAGTAGGCAAATTTGGACTTCTAGAAGATTTCCAAGTAGATCTCCATATAGAAGGAAAAATGGACCAAACGTGCTCAAAATAGAAGGTTTTGTCCAAGTGTCAATTTTGCATGATGAATTATCATATGACAAAGCACCTTCACACATGTGGGATCAGAGGGATGATCAGTGCCACGAGCTCTCACTTATTGTATATATAGAGCCACATTTGGCCATAATCATTGTGAGACACCAATCTTGGTTTTGGAAGCAATTTTGAGTGATTCTCTCCATTTGTCTAATTTGTTTTGATTGTTTTGAGGTTCTATCAATGTGTACTTGATTTTCAGGTTGGAGTCCGCACCCTGACAGGGCTTCACACATGTGAAACCAGCAAGTACATTTACCTTCAATAAATGATTGTTCTTGTTTGGATTTTATGTCTAGAATTGATCTAGATTGATCTTAATCTTATGTAGATTGATAGATCAAGTAAATCTAACATCCAATCCCTCTTGAGGATCAGATTAGGATCCACTCTTGGTCCTTTTTGTACTTTTTGCACAGGATGATTGGCCAATTGGGCGTATGGATGGTGATTTTATCCATAGCCAATCCCAAATCGTTCCATTTTTGTCTTCGTGGCATTGGCACGTAATAAGGATCTACCCACAACTAGCGAGGGCTGGCGACATAACTCTTAATTGATTCCGAAGTTTTCTCAAAAATCGTGATTCTCCATGCCGGCTGATCTCCCAGTGCAGGTATTTTGTCCAATTCTTTGCCGGCCTCGATCTCGAAGGTCTTAAATTTGAGAACCCATCCACCACGTGAGGACTCATGTGGATGCTACTTTAAGAAGGTCTGGATCTGGTCCTCGACGCTGATGGGCCTTCTAAATAAATGGCTTGTCCTTGATGATGATGGATCCGCTTGTACTGCCGGTATAGTTGGCGGTTGATCTGCTAGATCTAGAACTCCTCCCTAGTCCATGCTCGAATCAACCCCTGTATCCATCTGTACAGTTTCTTAGTGCGAAGGGGAGAATTGCGGCATGACCGGAATGGGGATTTGTGGTCCGGCTTCCAACACTTGAGTGGCGGCTTTTTCATAGGCGTTGATGGTCTCTTTTGCCTTTGCCAACTCGGTTGAAGCTGCTCCTTTGAACCTATCAAAGCGGCCTTGGAATCCCTGAAGGGCCACTTTGTATGTTTCCACTTTCTTGAACAAATATGCAATCTCCGTCGGCGTGACCGGTTGATCAGGTATTTGTGTTTGCAGATATGCATCACGCTCAAGGGTGGTCGCATCCAATTCACCTTGAAGCCCTGTGCGATGTTGTTCGGCCATTTGTAATCGCCCCTTCAGTAGCTGCACCTGTTGCTTGGCATCTTGCACTACCTTATCTACCTGATCCTGTGCGGTTGTCAGGGCATTTTGCAGGGAGCTGATGTAGGTTTCCAAGTGATCAGCTTGTTGCTGGGCTAATTTCTTTTCGCTTTCAGTCTTTTCTTCATGTTGCTTGGCTATCTTCACCTCCCGATCCACCTAGACAATTTTATGGCTAATCAGAGTGTTTTCGGATCCTAGATCAGAGATCCTCTGTCCCATTTCCTTCTTCTTATCCAGCATAGATTGGATCACTTGCCCAAGGCTTGAAACTAGCTCGAGAGCATCACTAGAATCGACAGTCGTGGAGGTGGCAGTAGTAGGAGACCCTAATGGTACTGTCATTGGTAGGCATGGAATAGGTGCCAAGGTCTCTTCTTCCTCAAAAATATCCTCGTCTTCAAACCCTTCAGGCATCGTGGCATCGAACTGCTTTGGTGACTTTTCAGCTGTGTCGACCCGAAGTGTGGCTAGGCTACCTTGTGTGGGTGGTTGCTAACTGGCATCTTTGACACCAACAGTAGCTTCATGGATATGACCGAATCCTCTTCTAGGGGATTGGGGTTCAAAGGGCGCTGGACTCTGGGGCATTTCAAATATTTCGGTGGCCCCAAGGGAGTCGGAATCATCGAACATATCCATGAAGAACTGTGTGTTGGATGAGGTTGCTTCGGTGTGTTGGGGGGGGGGGCTGGGCAGCCGTGATGGGAATGGTAGACCCAATGGTCACAGACTGTCCTTGTATGGGAGCAGAGGCAAGGGAAGCATCAGAGACGAGGGGAATGAGAAGTTCAGTGCGAACAGTAGCAGGGGGTGGAAGCACAGCTGATGAGGTATGCCTAGTACATCGTCGTGATGCGAAAGGGGAGTCAAGAATTACGATCTCGCTACGTGGACGAAGACGACTATGAGAACTTGAGGCCTGGTGAGATGACTCGACTGGTGCTTCTTCGTAAACCGAAAGCACAGAATCCAGGTGGAAGCCATGGATTCTATTTTCTAAGTGAGAAGTGGCTAAGAGGGACAATAGAGAGCCAACGACAAACTGCTGCTTTGTATTGGCTTTAATAGCTCGCTTGAGCTCACCAGAAACAGTCTTGAACCAGTTATATGGTTCAAGAGGGGCTTTGGCTAACTTTATGTGGGACTTGACTATCCTGTGAAGGATTTGAGATGTGATGCGCTCTTTCCTGAGGTTGCCAACCATCAAGAAATGATTCAACAATTGGGCAGCGACGTGGATGGAAGGCTCAGTGATGGCTTCCAGAAGGTAGTCATCATTAGTCCAATGCAGGTCGTTGGTGAGGTCAATGTATGGCTTGATGGCCTGTTTGGCATGCTTGTGATTGGGTGAGGCTTGCGTACCGGATGAGATTCCTATAGTTGCAAGTGTGGCCTCAGTGATGCGCACCTTGTGTGTGGCTCCTTGGAAGGTGATGTAAAACTTGGATTTCTTTTCCTTCCACGTATTGAAGACAAGAGTGATGAAATCCATATTGATGCATCTCGAAAAGGCTCTCTCATGAATACGCATTGCAGTAAGTAGAGGCTCCGCAAGGGTCATCCACTGAGTGACCATGCTTGTGCTAGGAAGAATCGTGATGTCCGTTGCAGATGAGACATCACGATGAATAGTATAGCGTGGAGACTGGGAAGTATCGGTAGGAGACATGATGATCAGAAAGGAATTATAACTACATGAGAGTGTATTAGAAGGCAATGCAGAAAATTTGGAAGGCTTTGGTCGCAAGAAAAATTTGCAAGAGCTTCGCTAGCACAAGTGAGAAATGAATCAAATTCAACCAACTTATAGGTGAATTTGGTGGGTCCATTACACTGAATAATAGTTGGACTGATCAGTTCTGAACAAAAATTTGCAGGCATGTACAGTACTATAAAAATAGGCTATAAAAATTTCGGCGAAGGTTTCTAGAGATTTCAACCTATCAGGCGAACGTTTTCTAGGGCTAGCAAAGGATGAACCTTCGCCCAGGAGGGTCTTTCGCCCAAGTATTGTCATAAATGTTTTTTTTCACAATCTAAACCTATGGACAACCTACTTTTGACATTTTAAGATCATCTAGCAGGTCGGCGAAGGTTCATAATGACGTTATGATGCTCGACGAAGGTTCCCAAAATGGCATATCACTGAACATTCGTCTGACTTAAAAATTGTATTTTCTCTTGTCAGAAACCTTCGCCCACCTCAATTTAGATAAATCAAGGGTGAATGTACAGTCTGAGAGCTCAGCGAAGGTTTTTGATACTGTATTGGCCAAATCGACCCAAAATAGTGATTTTCTAAGTCATTTTCTATAAAAATATTGTGCTTCCTTTTTCTTATGCTGATGACTTCCTGACTTTTGCTCATCAGTCTTTCCTTATTTATTTATTTTTTTAACTGTCTTTTTCCAAAAAAAATCAGCAAATTAAATACTGAAAATAAAAAATTGAAAACAAATAAAATGAAAAATATATTGAGATCAAGCTTGCTGAACTAGCGGAGCAGGCTGCCAAAACTTGCGTAATCGGCTGTCATTTACTGGAGTATCAAATCGATTTCCATCCAAGTGCTCAAGAATTACTACGCCATAGTTCAGGATTTCCTTCACTTCATACGGGCCTTTCCCAGTAAACTTTAACTTACCCTTGATTAGCTTGGTTTTGTACATCAATGCAAGATCTCCTGCTTCTAGATCTTTCTTGTGCAATCGCCGATCGTGCCATGCCTTGCAGCGGGCTTTCTCTGTTGCTAAGGAATGAACTGCCATCAATCGGGTTTCACATAATTTGTGCAATGCATCGTGACGAAGCTGTAAAGACTGATCATCATTTAATCGTTCCCTTGCTGCTATGTGTAAAGATGGGATTAAAAATTCAATTGGCATAACAGCATGTTGACCATAAACTAGTTGAAAAGATGTTTGATTTGTACTATTTTTGTAAGCGGTTCTAAATGGCCATAATGCTGCATATAGTTTATGTTCCCAATCAGACCAACTCGCTTCAACTGTCTTTGTCATAATGGTGCAGAGAAACTTATTAGAAGATTCAGCTTGGCCATTCCCTATGGGATAATAGAGAGCACTAAATCTGTGTATAACAAAAAAATCCGGGTTTACCATAGCTTTATCTGTGTCAGATCTTGCATCTGAGAGTTTGGCGACTTTGCCAATACTATTTTTGGTCTCTGTCAAAATTTGGGTCAAATCTAATACAGTCAGATTTGGATTCTAAAATTTTCTTCATTTTTTGAGAAGTATCAATTAATTGAATTTCGAAATCTTTTTCACGATATAGAGATCTGATTTTTCAAAGATAGTTTTGATGAAAAATCTAGATCCAATTTAATTGTCTGCTTGATTTGAATTTGTAAAAATGGCTGCCCCTAGAGGTGCTCCTAGAGGTGCTCCTCAGGAAGTCAATCCAATCATTGTTAGAAGAGTACCCAATTTGGATCTACCCAAATAGAATGGATTGACAGATCCAGTTAGATTTCTCCATATCCATGCTGAATCCTATGAAGTCTATGGCAAAATTTTTCCTCGAGATAAACTTAAGCTTTTTCCTATGGCCTTAACATGCGTAGCACAAGATTGGTACTATAATCAAGATGAAACTGAACGTACAAATTGGGAGGTTGTGAAAAGAGCCTTTATCACACGATTCAAACCACGGAAGTTTATAGAAGACCCTTTCCTACTTCTAAGTAAAATTAAAATGGGAAAGCAGAAAATGGTTTGAGATTGCATTGAAAGGGTGAAATGCCTCAGATCTGAGTGCGAACCTGAGCTGATTAAAGAAAATGCCATGATTAAGTGGTTTTTGTCAAGTCTACCCAAACAGATCAGACGTGAGCTGAAACGCCATAATGAGTACGCAATGTTGCAGAATGCTATGGATGATACAATTCGGGAGAAGGATGAAGATTCAGATGATGAGCCGAATGTCAGTATGTTGCCTTATACAACATGGCAGACTACTACGACATCCACCACCATTGCATCCACAAATGTCAACGCTACTGCATAAATGATGCTCAACGAGTTCGAGAAACTCGGAAAGAGCCAGTAGAAACAGATGAAAAAGTTGCAGTCGCAATTTAATGAGAAGATCAAAGCATTGGAAGATTTCCATGGAAAAGCGAACAAAGAACCTAAGAAGTTTGTGAAGACTTTTCCTACCAGAAAAAATGTCTGGTGTTCTATTTGTACATGAAATCACATAGTGAATGAGTGTCCTCAATTAAAAAAATGAATGGAAATCAGTGTATGCCATTTGTGTAATTCGCCTGATCATGAGACTGCTTTTTGCAACTTCAATCCTCGGATAATTCAGCAACGATATGTCCAAATGGACAATCTGCTCTTGGATACCCAGAGCATTTAGCCTTACCTGCCCCACCAAAGCACCCCGCTCCACCTGCCAATTTGATGGAACCAAAACCGTACAAAAGTGCCGAGCAATGGAACTATGGTAATGATCAAGAAGGTGGATCTTCATAACAGTATGCTATTTATGCTGCCGCGCAACAACAGGCATCTCAAAATTGGACCAGAGCACCGCTTGGATGCTTTGCATGTGGAGAAAATCACAGAGTTGCAGAATGTCCAAATAAAGATAAATTTGTACCATTCTGTCGTGACTGTGGTTATGGGCATTGCTATAAAGACTGTCCTAGCAAGACCGAAGCCACCACCAGCTACAGCACCTGTGAATTTGATAACGATCAAGCAAAGACCAGTAGCTCAGAATAAGTCAAGTGTACCCTTGATGGTGGTCACCAGAGTACAAAAGCAGAAAGAACTAGTAGCGGATCTAGTACCTGCTGATTCTATACCATTAACCGATACACCAACAACATCTGGAGTCTATCCAAATCTTCATGCAAAAAAACGAAGATATCAGGATATGAGACAGTGGATTAAACATCTGCAAGAAGAAGAGGAGCTTGAAACTGCTAAAGCAACAACCGAAGTTCGTTCTTCACCATTGCAGCCACCAAGAAATTCATGTACGGATATGAATGATCAGTTGCATCATCATGAAGGACCCTTCAAGATGACTAAACCGAAAGCGCAGCAAATAGAACTACTCATGAATATTTTGTCTATCAAGATCAATATTTCATTGGGAGAGTTCCTGAAGTTGGTGCCAAAAGCAAAAGAAGTCTTAGCGCAAAAGTTAGCTCAAGCAAAACCAGAAGTCCATCAAGAGCCACTTTTTTTGTGCTGGATTTGAAGAATCTAATGAAGTACTCCATGTCGGAGCAGCTTGGGAAAGTGAACAAAAGAATATCACTCTATCAATACAGCATAGACAATTTCCTAAGGAAGCAGCTGCGATAGATAGCGGTTCAGGAGTTAACCTGATTTCTACAAAGCTATGTGCAAAATTGGGCCTTACAAAGATCAAGCCTACAACTTTTGCTATTAAGCTAGCTGACCAAACGACCGTTCGTCCGCAAGGAATGGTTGAAGATATACCTGTAAGAATTGTGGGAGTACAATTCGTCATTACTTTTGTAGTAATGGACTTACCAAAAGCACCAAATGTCTACCGAGTCCTATTGGGATGTCCATGGTTACGAGTTGCGCAAGAAATTCATAATTGGGGTACCGAAAAAATCACTTTTGAAAATTGTGAACATGCAGTAAAAGTGATCCTGCAACTTGGAATATCAAACCAGTGGTCCAAAAAGAGGATGATAATTCATCAACAACGAATCATACTTGTGACCGACTAGAGAACATTTTGGGAGTTCATTACAATTCTCAAACGGATACCATCATCTGGAATGAAGCTCTTGCAACAATTGATTGTACAGTAGGATATATGTGTCAAAAAGATAATCAGTCAGAATTGAACGAGATTTCATTATTAGATCCAACTTTGCATCCACCGATTTCTTTTCCATTGAATGTGCTGAATGTAGCTTGGATATCAACGAAACCTATACCAGATCTGATTGAAGATGAAGTCATACTTGTGAGTCATGCTTTGACTTATGATGACAATGCCGAACTTACAGATGATCAGATTCTAAATCATATGGATCCGACCAGATTTGGAATGTGTAATGTTCTTGATGAACCAACAATAAAACCGCCCAAAGTAGTTATATTGAAGGAAGACAGGATCATAGGGTCAATGACGAAGAAACAAGCCAAACAACATTATAATACGGTCCTGAAATGGAAAAATCCTCCTCAAAAGATTAATTCAGCGAATGTGCCACCCTTATTAGATAAAGACAAAGGAAAAGTCGAGGATGAGTCTACAAGTCAGAGTTCTAGCAAGACATCATCACCTCCACGATCAATTCCTGCTAAGAAGGCTAAGTGAAGATCCAAGACAAGTCCTTTCGAAAAAGAACAAACAGATGTAGTCCAGCATGATATGCCCGAACATTTTAAACGTTATACATTGGATGATGTGGTTATCATGTTACCTAAAGTGCATCGTGGACCCAAAGAACACGTGCCAGAATCGAAAGATGTTTACGATAGCCCAGCTAGGACACCGCCAATGAATCTTGTCGAACCAGGAGAACCGGAAAAGATAATACAAGTTGGATCACAACTTAATCCTGAACAGTATCAAGCACTCCGCATGTTTTAAGTATGAAGATTGCTTTGCATGGACTTATCAAGATCTGAAGGGTATTCCGACGTCAGTTATTGAACATATCATACCTTTAGTACTTGATGCAGTTACAAAGGTTACAAAGTTCTATCGTTGTAATCCTAATGTTGTAGATCTGATAAAGAAAGAACTTTAGCGATTGCTTGACGCCGATTTCATTTATGAGATCAAGCATACCGAATGGATCTCATCGATAGTCATTGTTCATAAGAAGAATGGGAAATTGAGAATTTGTGTGAATCTCAAGGCTTTGAACAAAGTGACACGGAAGGATCACTTTCCGTTACCTTTTACTGAAATCATTTTGGATCGCCTTGCTAGAGCGGAAGCTTATAGTTTCCTGGATGGATTTAGTGGTTACAACCAGGTTAAGATTGCACCTGCCGATTTTCACAAAACCACTTTTGCAACAGAATGGGGCACCTATGCTTACAAAGTAATTCGTTTGGACTTTGTAATGCACCAAGTTTGTTCCAAAGAGTAATGCAATTTGCCATTAAAGATTATCTACAAAAATTTCTTGAAATATATTTGGATGACCTGGGGGTCCATAGTATAGATGCAAACCACCTGGATCGATTGGAGAAAGTATTTGAAAGATATCGAATTTCTCTAGATCCAGAAAAATACCAGATATGGGTTTTTCCATGGAGTTGTGCTTGGCCATGTGATATTGAGACATGGTATTGCCACATATAATTCTAAGATCAAGATTGTTGTGGAATTGTCATCGCCAACAACGATTCGTGGAGTTTATGTGTTTATGGGTCATGCGAACTACTATCGAATTTTTATTATCTTCTTTGCGAATTTGGCACGACCTATATACAAACTTACTATTGTTCCTATTTGGACAGTAGAGGCGTTAAAAGCCTTTGAAAAATCAATAAAAGCATTAACTTCAGCATCGATACCGCGTTCTCCAAATTGGACGATTGAATTTCATGTTCACACAGATGCCTCGAAATACGGCATTGAATCAGTTTTGACGCAGCTAGGTGACTATAAGAAGGATTATCCTATACCATTTGCAAGCAGACCAACTTACAGATCCGGAGAAGAATTATTCAACAACAGAACGTGAAGCGTTAGCCATGATTTTTTCTGTTTGGAAATTTCGTCACTACCTTATGGAAACGCACTTTGCCTTTTATACAGATCACCAACCGTTGCTTTACTTGGTAAACAGACATGCAATACTGGACGTATTGCAAGATGTTACTATAATTGACTGAATTTGACTTTCGAATTGTGGTTCGAAAGGGGAAGCAACATTATCTAGCTGATTACGTTTCGCGAATTGAATCCGCACCTGTTAATACTGAAGTGGATGATGAATTACCAGATGCTGCATTGTTCTATGTAGAAGCAGTATTTGAGTGGGTAGCGGATATTGTTGAGTACCTGATGCTAGGACAACCGAATGACTCTTTGACAAAAGTATAGAAGAGGCAATTGATTCATAAGGCTCAACCTTATCAATTGATTGCAGGGCAATTGTATCGTCATGGATCAGACAATATTCTACGTAGATGTGTTTTACCGCATGAAATCCCAAATTTAATTATGTTTTCACATGATGGCATGGGCAAAGGACACTTCTCTATAGATATTACTGTTCGCAAACTTTTGCAATCAAATTGTTGGTGGCCTACGCTTCATAAGAACACAGAAACTTATATTCAGACATGTGATGTTTGCCAGCAAGCACGACGGCCTACTAGACAAAACTATGAACCCTTGCATCCGGTTTTATCACAAGCATAGTTTGAAAAATGGGGACTGGATTATGTTGGTCCTATTTATCCTGCTGCGTGAGGATCTCAGGCCCGATACATTATCGTAGCAACTGATTATATGACCAAGTGGGTTGAAGCCAAAGCTGTCAAAGTTTTGATGCAAAATCTACAGCCAAGTTTCTCTATGAAAATATTATAATCAGATTTGGATGTCTGATCGAGATTGTTAGTGACTGGGGTACACACTTTGTTAATCAAACAATAAAGTGTCTACTAGAAGATTTTTTTGTTATACACAGATTTCGTACTCCTTACTATCCCAGAGGGAATGGACAAGCTGAGTCTTCCAATAAGATTCTCTGCACTATTATGACAAAGACAGTTGAAGCGAGTCGATCTGATTGGGAACATAAACTGTATGCAGCGTTATGGGCATTCAGAACCGCTTACAAAAATAGTACAAATCAAACCCCCTTTCAACTGGTTTATGGTCAAGATGCTATCATGCCGATTGAATTTTTAATCCCATCGTTATGCATAGCGACAACAGAACAATTAAATGATAATAAGTCTTTACATCTACGTCATGAAGTGTTGCACAAATTATGTGAAACACGGTTGATGGCAGTTCATGCGTTAGCAGCAGAGAAAGCCCGCCAAAAGGCATGGCATGATCGTCGATTGCACAAAAAGGATCTGAATGCAGGAGATCTTGCATTGATGTACAAAACCAAGCACATCAAGGGAAAATTGAAGTCTATCGGTGAAGGCCCGTATAAAGTAAAGAAAATCCTGAACTATGGCACAGTAATTCTTGAGCACTTGGATGGAAAACGATTATTTGACAGCCAATTACGCAAGTTTTGGCAGCCTGCTCTGCCAGATCAGCAAGCTTGATCTCAATGATTTTTTAATTTTACTTGTTTTTCAATTTTTTGTTTTCAATATTTAATTGTTGAGTATTTTTGGAAAAGACTGAAAAGAAAAAAAAAAAACAGAAAAATTGAGAAAAGAGCAAAAGTCAAAAAAGTCATCAGCATGGCAAAAAGGAAGGACAGTATTTTTGATGGAAAATGACTTGTAAAATCATTGTTTCGGTCAGATGTGGCCTATACAATATCAAAAACCTTTGTTGAGCCTCCAGACTGTACATCCACTCCAGATATGTCTATATTGAGGTGGGTGAAGGTTCTTGGCCATGAAAAACCCATTTTTTGAGCTAGGCGAATGATCATCAATATGCCAATTGGGGAACCTTTGCCGAGCACCTTACCCTCATTATGAACCTTCACTGACATGCTAGATGGTCTTAAAATGTCAAAATTAGGCTGTCCATAGCCTCAGATCTTGGAAAAATGCATTTATGGCAGTACTCGGGCGAAGGATCCTCCTGGGCGAAGGTTCATCCTTCGCCAACCCTGGAAAACGTTCGCCTGATAGGTTCAGATCCCCAGAAACCTTCGCCAAGATTTTTATAGCCTATTATCACAGTATTGTCCATGCCTGCAAATTTTTGTTCAGAACTGATCAACTAAACTAGTATTCAGTGTAATGGACCCTCCAAATTCACCTATAAGTTGGCTGAATTCGATTCATTCCTCACTTGTGCTAGCGAAGCTCTTGCAAATTTTTCTCGCAACCAAAGCCTTCCAAACTTTCTGAACTGCTTTCTAATATACTTTTGCACATCTTGCTTTTCATTTTGATCATCATGTCTTCCACAGACACTTCTCGGTCTGCTCGTTATATATACTATCCATCGTGGTGTCCCATTTGCAACGGACATCATGATATTTCTTAGCACAAGCATGGTCACTCAGTGGATGACCCTTGCGAAGCCTCTGCTTACTACAATGGGTATTCATGAGAGAGCCTTTTCTGGGAGAATCAACATGGATTTCATCACTCTTGCCTTCAGTACGTGGAAGGAAGAGAGTTCCAAGTTTTATATCACCTTTCAAGGAGCCACACACAAGGTGCACGTTAGTGAGGTCGCCCTTGCTGCTATAGGCATAGCATCTGGTACACAAGCCTCACCCAACCATAAACAAGCCAAACAGGCTATTAAGCCTTACATTGACCTAACCAATGATTTGCACTGGACCAACGATGGCTACCTCTTAGGCTGCTGCCCATCTCCTCAATAACTTTCTGATGGTTGGCAACCTCAGAAAAGATTGCATCACTTCACAGATCCTACATAGGATAGTTGAGTCCTATACCAAGTGAACCAAAGCCCCTCTTGAACCATATAATTGGTTCAAGAATGTTTTTGGTGACCTCAAACGAGCTATTAAGAATAATACCAAGTAGCAGTTCACTGCTGGATCTTTGTTGTCTCTTCTAGCAGCCTCCCACCTGGAAAACAAAATCCATGGCGTCCACGGTAACCCAACCACAAAATACATGGAAATACTATTCCATCTATTATCCGAGATATCAAATGGATGCAACAATCTGCCAGTCTTATGCATTCAGCTTTATTCAATTGGCATTGGTCACGCTTGACCATATAAGATTCTACAAAGGGCTTGAGATTTGGCCAATAAAAGTCCCTCCGTACCAAATCTAATGTATGATGTATGCCGAGATGTCCTGCGCATGGCGAGTCATGACATTCATAAAGAATTTTATTTTTAATAACATCCACATCAGGCACACAATACTCTTTCCTAAACAAAAGTCTATTATGTATAGAGAAGTCATTAGCACCCTTTTTATCCTTCCCCCCAGACTGATCACCATGAACATCAGTCTCACTTGATGAAACTGCCAGAACCCTATTCCAGATTGGTCCAAAATGTGGTTCTAAAGTCTGTATTGATCTCAGTGAAGGAAAACTCATTCACTTCACCAATTCAACTAAGTGCATCGGCCACCTGATTAGAGGTGCTTTTGATATACCGCACTTCAAAGTCAAATTCTTGCATGGGTTATGCCCATCTAGCCTTACGACCTCTCAAATCATTCTAATTACAAAAATACTTTAAAGGTTGGTGATCTGTATTAACCACAAACTTATTACCATACAGGTAATGTCTCCATGATTTCAAAGCATGGATCACCGCAAAAAGCTCTTTTTCTTGCTTGGTATACCTGACCTATGCATCGATTAGTTTTTTACTTTTTAAGGCAATGGGTTGGCCCTCCTATAAGAGAACAGCTCCAATAGCCATATCACTTGCGTCAATGTTACTGTCGAACGACAAATCTGGATCCACTATCCTCAAGACTGGACCTGAGGCAATTAGAAGCTTGAGTTTTCGAAAACTCTCATTTAACTTCTCATTCCACCTTATAGGAGGACTTGGCCTACCTTTGTGGCTTTTCACTCCTTTCAACATATTGTTGAGAGGTGCAGCAATCTTCGAGTACTCCTCTACAAATCTATGGAAAAACACAATGAAATCTAAGAATGACTTAAGTTCACGAACCGTTTGAGGGACTGGCCATTCCACTACCGTCTTCACCTTTTCCTCTTCAATCTTGATCCCAAAAGAGGTGATCTTATGATGACGGTAAAGAAGTCCTTTTTTAAAGAATTTGCACTTTGATTCCTTTGCATAAAGCTTCTCTTGTCTTAAGATATGTAAGACAGTACAGAGATGCTTAGCATGCTCTTTGAGTGTTCTACTGTAGATCAAAATAGCATCCATAAACAATACTACAAACTTCCCAAATATGGACGAAATAAATTGTTCATCATTTCTTGGAAAGTTGTCCCTACTAATACGAATTGAAAGCAAAACGAATCAAAATGAAACGCGAACAAAATCAATTCAAATGGAGTCTGTGATGTTCCCAACGATGAAAGCCGGATAGAGCCAACTTGGCAGGATTAGCTACTGCTACTGACTGTAGTCTTATTCTCTTCCAAGCCCCAGATCGCTTCTGACAAACTATTATAAAAATTAAATTTGTAAACAACAGATAATATTGAGTAAAGCAACATCGAAAATTTATCTACTGCTAGCATGCATTCCAATATTGTAGATCATACAACATTTTCTAATTGTTTTAGACCTAGGAATGAATTTTTCTTATGACCCAAAAATGCAAACTGTGCGACAAAACAGTTCAAAAATGCAGACTGTGCAAAACATAGTTCAAAATGCACAGTCGCAAAAAATAACAAAGGAAAAGCTAAGGAAAAATGTTAAGACTTTGAAAGATAGAAACTCTCAGTTTCTTCAGCTCCCTCTCAAAGCTAATATTTTTTTAATTCCTAAGCTTGCACGCTGCTTCTAAAAAATTGCCTTGTCAAGAAGCTTCGTGAAAATATCAATCACCATTTGTTTTGTTGGAGTAAGCTCGGTCTTCAATCTGTCTTTCTCAACCAGATATCTTATCAGATGATATCTGATAGCAATGTATTTCGTCCTGGAATGAAACATTGGATCCTTCATCAAATGAATGGCGGATGTGTTATCCGTGAATAATAGCAGCGGCTCGTTGGAGTTCTCTCCCAGTCTGTCAAGGAACTGCTTGAGCCATGTAAGCTCGTTCGCCATCTTGCCTGCTGCAACATGCTCTGCTTCACAGGATGATTGCGTAGTTACGGTCTTCTACTTCCTGCTGATCCTTATCACAACTGCACCGGCTGCTATTGTGCATCCTCCTAAGATGCTCTTGCATTCATCTTTCAGGGATCCCCAGCTTGCATCGCTGTAGGATCTGATTTGGAATTTTTCATGCTGAGAGAAACACAGCCCATAATCATTTGTTTATTGAAGGTATTGCAGAATTCTCTTGGCTATCTTCCAGTGCATAGGGCCTGGATTGATATTAAACTGGCTCATTCTAAAAACTGCATAAGCAATGTCAGGGTGTGTATTATCTGCCAAGTACATGAGTGATCATATTAACCTCCTGTAGGGCACGTTCTGCATGGCTTCTTGCTCTTCTGCATTCTACGGGCAGTCTTGCTTGGTTAGAATTGTTCCAGCTACCATCGACGTATTAGCTCCCTTGCAGTCTGTCATTTGAAAATCATCAATGATTTTCTGGATGTATCTTGACTGGTGAAGATACAGCTTCCTTTCATCAAGATCTCTGTCAATCTGCAATCCTAGGTAGCATCTTGCTTCCCCTAGGTCTGATATTTCAAAATGCTATGAAATATCATGCTTCACCTGAGCAATCAGCTCGTCGCTTTTGGACAGGATCAAAGTGTCATCCACGTAGACTGCTATGATTATGATTTTCTCATCTGTGACCTTTGTATAGACATTGTAGTCGGCCATCAATGGTTGAAATCCTAAGGATCTGAGAGTGTGATCCTTCTTCTTATACCATTGTCTGGCAGACTGCTTCAATCCGTATATGCTTCTTTGCATTCGGCAGACGTAGTTTGCAAAGCGTGAGCAGATGAATCTTGGTAGTTGGTCCGTATAGACCTCTTCATTCAACTCGCCATGTAGGAAGGCGGTCTTTTCATCCACTATGTGGATCTTGAGACTATACACTGCTGCATATGCAAATAGTAGGCATAAGGACAAATGCTTTACGACTGGAGAAAATGTCTCAGTATAGTCAACACCATACTTTTGAGAGAAACCTTTCGCCACCAATCTAGCCTTGTATTTTGATACGTTGCCATCAGGTCCATACTTGTATTTGAAAATCCATTTGCACTTTACAGTCTTCCTGTCTGCTAGTAATGGCTCCAGATTCCAAAAATTGTTCTGTTCCATGGAATTGATCTTGTCTTTCATCGCTTTAATCCATTTGTCCTTATCTGGATAGCTGATAGCCTTCTCATATGTTTGAGATTCTCCACCAAATCCACAAAATTCCTCTAACATAGAGGCTGAGTGGTCAGACACAAATCTGACAGGTGCTCTTCTTTCTCTCGTGGATCTTCTTGGAGTGCCAGTAGTTAGATCGATTGCCTTGCCTTTGTCAAGTCTCTTGACTACTGAACTAGTGTGAGTAGCAGGTGTCTTGGGTACAGGATGTGTGTCTTGCTACTCATCGTCTGAACAATCTCTTTGTTCATCTGGAATTTTGGCATCTTGCTCCGGATGCTCAAGGTCCGTTCCCTCCATAGATGCTGGCAGGTCATAGTAGCCTCTGGTCAAGATTTTGTAGCCAACTGGATCTTCGTCAGCCATTGTCTTTGACTCATCAAATCTGACGTCTCTAACAGTCTTGATGTGTCTGTTGTCAGGCATGTAGATCCTGTAGTATGATGAATGAACATCATATCCTACGTGGAATCCCTGCTGCACCTTTTCATCCAGCTTCTTTCTTTTCTGATCTAGAATGTGGGCATATGCAATGCATCCAAAAATGCACACATGTGTCAGACTTGGTTTGTTGCCCCACCAAACCTCGTGTATTGAATTTAGGGCATCAATCACCTATGGATACTAGTCTTTAACAGTTTAAAGGAAGGATGTATGTGACCCGGGGAAACTAAAATTGAACAAATTGATGACAATATGGGTGTTACAAAAGTCGAGTTCTGTCCAGCTTAGATCCTAGTAACTAGTAACAGCCCTTTATCTTTCAGCCTAGTTCTGTCCAGCCTAGATCTTAGTAACTAGTAACATTCCTTTATCATTCACTCAAAGTATTTGCTTGAGGATCTAAGTATATGCTTGAGGACCTTAAGTTGTCCTATCCAAAACATCTTTATGTAGTACTTTATTATCTTTATTTCCCCCTCCCCAAAGAAAAAAAACAACATAAAAAAAAAATGTTTTTTTTTTTTGTTCCGCCAATTTTTTTTTAAAAAATGTCATTCATTCCGAAACCATCGTTCCGTCGCGTTCCGAACCCGGACTATGATCTTAAATTTTGCTGCCATGATTCATGTATGATCTTAAATTTTGCTGCCATGATTCATGTATCATTCCTCAACTTATTCCTCATACTCTCCTGCATTTACCTTGAAATTGTCTCTTGCAATGGTAGGTATGGGTAGCTGATACTTTGAACAACCATAGGTGGAAGATGATATTTCATCAGCATCTTATGATCTTTTTTATATTAAGACTTCAAGTTTGCTGCCATGATTCATGTATGATTCCTCAACTTATTCCTCACACTCTCCTGCATTTACCTTGAAATTGTCTCTTGCAATTGTAGGTATGGGTAGCTGCTGCTTTGAACAACCATAGGTGGAAGATGATATTTCATCAGCATCTTATGATCTTAAATTTTGCTGCCATGATTCATGTATCATTCCTCAACTTATTCCTCACACTCTCCTGCATTTACCTTGAAACTGTCTCTTGCCATTGTAGGTATGGGTAGCTGCTGCTTTGAACAACCATAGGTGGAAGATGATATTTCATCAGCAACTTATGATCTTTTTTATATTAAGACTTCAAATTTGCTGCCATGATTCATGCATGATTCCTCAACTTATTCCTCACTCTCTCCTGCATTTACTTTAATAAGTCCATACTAGCTACCTTTTCATTCCTGATTCACACCAGAAGATATAACTGGATCAGTACTCTCCCATATGATCCTAATCGTACCTCCGCTGCATGGTGAAGTGGAAATTCGAGATCAATCTAAATGCTTCGGCAATTATATACTACAACCGCAAAAGGATTGGAAGATCACCACATAGTCTCTTGTCAGGTGGGCAGTTATCACAAATTATTACGGTTTCAGGCGTTTCTGTCGCTCAGAGTCTTCAGGCTCTTCAGTTTCTTTCATGTCTTCCTGTCTGCTGATCGTTCGTGGTGATCATAGTCTAATATTAATCACACGGTGGACTCGCAGTGCTAAACGCAGACATAATTTATCAGATTCCATCGTAGCGGTAGCTTTAAGTTTGGCAATGATTCTCAAGCACTAAAAAACTCATCGACATTCTTCGAAAGTGGTGAATATTATATATTTATATGTGAGTACATGTTTGACTGTTTCCATCAGCCTGTTGTTGATGAGAAAAGATGCTATTTTAATGAAACGTGAGCCAAAAATTTTCATTGATTTTGTTTTTTGAATCTTTTAGATTACATTACGCATCCATGATAAGGTTGGAAAACCACATACTCAATTTATACTTTTTACGTTGTGCTTGCTTGAAATCAACTACGTATACAGCTGCAGTTCCATCTATCCAGCGCTTTGTCTTTTCGAGAAACAGAATTTCCCGCATCCTTCTTCAGACTGTACTTCGACGTGGGTGTTCTTTTCTGGGAAAGCTTTTGTTTACCAAAAATAGGAATACCAAAGAGCTTTACGCATTAGTCTGAGAACCCGAATTCCCATATCCTTCTTTTTTGGTTGCTGACAAATATTTCAGATCTGATATATATGCTTCGGATGCTTGCTCTTACGGAGCAGGAGAGAAATGCTCTATTGAATGGGTCGTTCAGCGAGTCAAAGATTGGCATTACTGAATGTGTGAGCATCAACTCAAGTGTAAAAAGATCACAATTGCGCAATCCTCAGAGACTAAACCATACACCTTATTCGGATGGCAACGCTTCAGGATCTGGGGATTGCAGCAGCCATCAACATTGTTGTGACTTTCCTTTTTCTTTTGGCGTTCGCCTTGCTGAAATTGCAACCCATCAATCACAGGGTGTACTATTCCAAGCTGTACATCAACGGGTTGAGAAGAGTGGGCAGCAAGGGTGATCAAAAGTCTCGTAGGAAGTTTCTGAATTTAGACTTGAAACAGTACGTATATTTCTTAGATTGGATGTGGAATGCATTGCGTATGTCCGAAACAGATCTAATTGGGCACGCTGGACTTGACTCCGCTGTCTATCTTCGCATCTACCTGCTAGGGCAAGACGTCCTTTTTCTGTTCTCTCTCATATTAGTCTGCAGTCGCTCACGATTTTCGTTTGCTAGCTTCATAGATTACGTTTGCTAAGTGTTGAAACACAGGCCCTTCCTGCTCTACCTCATGTCAGTATCTCATAGATGAAGGTGTCATGTTGATCGTTGACAGGTTGAAGATATTTATGCCATTGATGCTCCTAGGATTCATGGTTTTAATTCCAGTAAACGTCACAGACAACAATTTGAGCAAAATGTCCCACCAGATCTACTACACTAACGTTGACAAGATCTCCATTGCAAATGTCCAATCAGGATCTCAAAGGTATGTTCATCAATTATCCAGTTTTCTGTGGTTTATTAATCTCTGAAACTTGTCTGAACCATATATGATGCTCAGCATGCATGTGTCATGACTGCTGAGAGATTTGGTAGTAATTTGGATAATTTACACAACTTACAAGCATCAAAGTTCAGTTCTTAGAATGCAACATGCCAAGTAATCATGAATGCTGAGAGATTTGGTAGTAATCTAAATTCTGAAGAGCATTTAGAGATTGGTAATCAAATTTGCATAATTCACACAACTTACAAGCATCAAAGTTCAGTTATCAGAATGCAACATGCCAAGTAATCATGACATGTAAAACAAGTTACTTATTTGATTACTTGTATCATCAAACTTTGGCAGGCTTTGGGTGCACCTACTCATGACTTATGTGTTTACTATATGGACATGCTTCATGCTGTACAAGGAGTATAAAACAGTAGCTGAAATGCGTTTTGAGTTTCTTGCTGCAGAAGGTCGTCGTCCAGACCAATTCACGGTAGGATTTATCAGCAGCCATCAATCACAAGTGAAGTACTGTTAATCATACTTATCAGAGATAAGGAAAATAACCCACTAGATTTAGCTCAACACGTCATAAAAAAAGCACCCCTTTCCCCTTGTTTTTTTTTTTTTACTCGTGAAAATATCAGATCATCAAGTATTAAAGTGTAGATCATCAACTGTTGAAGTGTAGATCATCATTCAAGTGTAGTAAGTTGCTTTAAATCTTGCAAATTTGCATTCAAGGTTCTCTCAAGAATCTTGGGTCACGCAGGACGAGTGGGTCGATATCATTTCCATCATAACATAAAATGTGGTCTAAACTTCCCTGAATATATCTCATTACTCTCTTTACTGCTCTCCAATGAGAGATCCTAGGATTAGACATGAATTGACTTAACGTGCTAACATTATATGCTAAATCTGGTCTAGTACACAACATTGCATACATTAGAGATCCGATTAGTGAATGATAAGGGTACTTGTCTGATTTGGCATTCGAACAGAATCTATCGCTAGTGTCCTAGAGTGTGACAGATCAACTAAATTTGGCAAGGTTGTAATATAGAGTGTCAATGATCGAAGGATCTTGGATAAACAAATTTGTCACTTGGACAACATCGAGATGGATAAAAGAGGCTCACAACTGTTTTTCGCCACATTCGTGTGACTAGAACCTTGAACGCCTCACATTCATGGAGAAGGTCACCTCGAATCTCATAAAGCAGAGACATGAAGCAAACAAAATTTTCCATGACTATTTGTTATTTCTAGGAACCATGAAGCCTATTGTCCCAAAATAGTATAGGTTCAGTGGTTGAGGTGCACTTAATATGTACTAGGTTTCTGTACATGATTATTGGGCCTTATTGTATATTGGAGGTTCTTAGTCCAGTTACATATCGTCTTCAACTTCCTGCTTCCACACGTGTCTGTGATATATTCCATGTCAGTTTATTACGTGCTGCTATTGAGGATGATGCTCCTCGTTATGCTGAGTTTCCTACTGCACCGGATCTCTTTCCTTTATTACCTGTTGCTATCCTTCAGGTGCGTTTGCATCATAGTCGACGTCGCCGGCAGATTCAATTCCTAGTCCAGTGGGATGGTCGTCCTGTTGAGGAGGCCACATGGGAGTCTAGTGATGTCTTTTATCATACACCGTCACTTGCGGATCAGGCTCATGCTCTTGCCGCAATGTTGATTCCTCTACATCAACTGTTGCTCTAGTTGTTACTACACCAAATGTTGTTCCAGTTGATCCTCCAGGGCTTGCTGTTACTTGATCCAGTCCTTTATGGCAGTCGGGTCTTATTTTTGTGTCAGGGAGAGTTATAAACTCGGCTCATTACATTCGCCATGTCCATTTACATTTACTTTACTTTATGCATAGGCAGGCTTTGGGCCCTTTTTTATTCATTATTTGACATGTAGACTATATGGTTGGCCTTGGGCCCTATTATTGACATCTAGACCATATTATTGGCCTTGGGCCCTATGATTCACTATATTGGTTATTTGGTCATATTACTAAGAGTGGGGGCCTTCTTGGAGGGCGCACTATTTTCCCTCTCAGTTTGGCCCTAGCCACTAGAAGCTTCCTTTTAGGGCTTCCTCTTGGCTATAAGTAGGGATTCTGTGTCATTTGTTACTTGACTTATGATATGATCTCCTTCTTTAGTCTCTTTAAGCTTTCTCCCTCCTGCTTTCTAGGGTTAAGTCTTGCTTATGTGATGCTTTCATAGACTAAATCTAGATCAGCCGTGGCTACGTTCATAACTCTTTATATCCTTCCCCCTAGACTGATCACCATGATCATCAGTCCTGCTTGATGAAACTGCTAGAACCCTATTCCAGATTGGTCCAAAATGTGGGTCTTTCTCATAAAGACCTCTCAGGGAGAAATAAAAGTCTGTATTGATCTCAGTGAAGGAAAGTTCGTTCACTTCACCAATTCGACTAAGTGCATCAACCACCTGATTAGATGAGCCTCTGATATACCGCACTTCAAAGTCAAATTCTTGCACGAGTTCTACCCATCTGGCATTACGACCTCGCAAGTCATTCTGATCACAAAAATACTCTAAAGGTTGATGATCCGTATTAACCACGAATTTATTACCATCCAGGTAATGCCTCCATGATTTCAAAGCATGGATCACAGCAAAAAGTGCTTTTTCCTGAGTGGTGTGCCTGACCTATGCATTGGTTAGTTTCTCTCTCAAAGGCAACAGGCTGACCCTCCTATAAGAGAACAGCTCTAATAGCCGTATCACTCGCGTCAGTGTTAATAACGAACAACAAATCTGGATTCGCTATTCTAAAAACTAGAACTGAGGCGATTAGAAGCTTGAGTTTGCGAAAACTCTCATCTAATTTCTCATTCCATCTAATAGGAAGACTTGGCCTACCTTTGCGGCTTTTCACTCCTTTCAACATATTGTTGAGAGGTATAGCAATCTTCGAGTACTCCTCTGCAAATCTACGGAAAAACACAGTGAAACCTAAGAATGACTTAAGTTCACGCACCGTTTTAGGAATTGGCCATTCCACTACCGTCTTCACCTTTCCTTCGTAAATCTTGATTCCAAAGGAGGTAATCTTATGACCAAGGTAAAGAAGTTCCTTCTTGAAGAATTCGCACTTTGATTCTTTCACATAAAGCTTCTCTTGTCTTAAGATACGTAAGACAGGCAGAAGATGCTTAACATGCTTTTTGAGTGTTCTGCTATAGATTAGAATATCGTCCAGAAATACTACTACGAACTTCCCCAAATATGGACGAAACAAATCGTTCGTTGGAAAGTAGCCAGAGCATTTGTCAAACCAAAGGGCAGTACAAGAAACTCGTAGTGGCCAAATCTGGTTCTTAAACCGGTTTTAGATACATCTTTCAGATGTATCCTAATCTGATGGTATCCCATACGTAGATCAATTTTCGTGAAGTATTTAGCTCCATTCAATCGATCTATGAGGTCGTCCATCCTGGGCAACATGTATTTATTTTTAACTATTAGTTTGTTCAGACCCTTGTAATCTACACATAGCCGGAAACTCCCATCTTTCTTACTCTTAAGAAGGACATGTGCTCCCCATGGAGATTTACTTGGTCTTACGTGTCCCATCCTGAGATACTCCTCAATCTGCCTAGCCACTTCCTCCTCTTCCTTCTGATTAAACCGATATGGTTGTCTGAAGATAGGATGACTATCGGGCAAAAGATCTATCTTATGATCTACCGACCGAGCGGGCGGTAGTCCACAAGGTAGCTGCTTCGGAAAAACTTCACTAAACTCTTCGGAAAAACTTCACTAAACTCTTGCTTTAAATCTTGCAAAAGCTGTTGTTCCTGATGCGAATTTTCGGTGTTAAAGCATGAAAACACATTCACATCCCCAACATCACAATGCATACGAGATTTTAAAAGCAAGTGAAAGAGTTCATACTCAGAATCATGAAGTTTCTCAATTAATTCAGCCGAGGAAATCATCGGCGATGGAAGTACATCGGTCTCTCCAGAAATAGAGACAATCTGATCAAACTTATCTTTAAATACCATAGAATGATTTAAAATCTATCTCTAAAGAGTCTGATTTGTCAAAAAACCATTCATAGTCCAAAATTACATCAGTCCGATCTAGATTCATGACATGGAAATCCAACGGCTCAACATAGTCCTACATCCGAAGCTCTAAGTTCGAGACTTTGACATCCCAAATCTCAGTGTACGACCCTGAGGCAAGACGGACCACGTAACGGTGATCACTGGCCATGGTGGGCACTCAGAGCTTCTGCACAAGTCAAGCATTCAAAAAATTGTGAGTACTACCTGAATCAAATAGCACATTCACGTCTTTTCCTAAAATATTGCCTCTCACATGAAACAATTCATTAGGCTTGAAAGAGAGTGCACTAAAGTTACAAGTACAGTCACAATTATTCAACAAATTGACTTCCAATTTACCTGCCGATAAATCCACAGTCATGAAACTTGATGACTTTGCTTTCCGTTCGGGGCACTGTTTAGCAGGGTGCTCGGGTTTATTGCAGAAGAAAGACAGTTTCTATTTAAGCTCCACCAACCATGCTTTGTCTTTCACCACCAATTTCTTCTTATTCTTCTTCTTCTTTGACTGTTGGTACGCTTCTGCTTCCAACTCGTCAAAAAACTACTTCTTACGCTTGTTAGATTTTTCTTGCCTGGGTTTTGGGGCCGTTTGGCCGTGCACGCTTTTCCGTGATGCAACAACTGTACTATCATAGGCTTTCGCCACATGGATAGCATCCTCTAGTGAGTTAAGGATATTCTATTTGCATTCCTTTTGATAGTCAACAGGCAGTCCGACAATAAATTGCCACTGTGCTAACTTACGATCAAAGTGGCACCTTGGCCAAAGAGTCCAAGAACTCTTGGACATAAGCGTCCAGTTCTCGGCTGCCCATTTTGCAGTTGATAAACCGAATATACAACTCGGAATCGTCTATTGTGACAAAAGCTTTCCGGAATTCCGTCAGGAATCCAACCCAAGTCACCAGTTTTGTGGAAAGTTTCCTCCACCAAGAAGAGGCTTTACCTTCCAGAAACAATAGAACCGATGATATTCGTTTATCCTCTGGGACGTTGTGCAAGCTAAAATAGCTTGTCCAACGATCTATCCAGTCTTCAACAACTTCCGGACGTTTAAACTTTTTATCGCCGGAAAATATTTTCGGTTGGTGGCCCAAGTTGTTAGAGTTAATTGCTTGCAGTTGATTAAATAGATTTTGCATTTGTTTATCTCGTTGTTTATTGCTCTGATGAAGTTCTAAAACTGCCTTGCCTAAAGTTTGCAACAGTTTTTCTGAGTCTAGGGTGTCATCACTGCCGGGTGAGGCCGGCTGAATTTCCGTATTCCCCCCATCACTTCCTGGTCATGCGGGGTGAATCTTGGTAGCACCCCCCTCCAAAATTTCATCAGTATCCATTTGCTTGCCAACTGAAAATTAAAAAAACTTCATTCAGTTAACACATTCATTACGGGTATAATACTTATTGAACCAAGCAATGTCTACAAAAACCAATTTACAGACCATACGTGTTTTCATTTACCAATTATACCAATGAATTTCCAAATGGATCGTTTACGCAATAAAAACCGGAATTAAATGTCAATGCAACGTAAATCCATTAACAACTGTTAACTCAATCGATACTGCAAAAATTAAAATATCAGTTCCAAAAGACTGAAAAATTCATTTCGTACAAGAAATTAACAAGGTTAAAAAAAAACTCTAAATGTTTGCCCCCCCCCCCCCCTTCCTTTCAACTCCTCTCCCATCATGCATCCTCGAGCTACCTCAACAACCCACACAAGCCATTTCAACACGGCCCATTGCGCGCCTAGATTCCATCCTGGCCAGCAAGCAGGGAGAGCGGAATTCACGTGCCAGAGAGAGAGAGAGAGAGAGAGAGAGAGCGTATACTTTTCTTGGAGGATGAGGCCGATGGAAGCGCCCTCCATCACTCCTCAAGCTGTAGGTTCAAGATGCAGGTAATAGGGCACTTTGGAGGGCGGTTTTCCAGCATGTTAAACTGAGTTTTATTCACAGTTTTTCATTCCTTATGATGCAGGAAGCACAAAGGCAACCAATCTGCTGTTCTTTGCAGATCACAACAGCCTTTGCAGCGATTTACTATTGGCTTTACATGTATTCACTTGTTTCCAGCATAAGCAATGGTTTAAAGCAAGATGTACAGGGTTTTTGCTATCACAGTGCTTGAAAAATAGCTGTTATGCTGCCAAAATTTTCCAGAAACTCTAGTTTGGCAGGCTATTACAATTACTTAAGAAATTGTCATCAAATCTAAACCCAACATCCACCAGAATGGTTTTACAGGCTCCTAACCCTGCAAACAACTGTTAGTTTGCTGGAAAATGAAGCATAACCTTGTGATTCACAGTAAGCAGCCTTGCAATCCTGTCAAACATCACCAACACTCAACAACCAACAGATTAGAGTATTTTTGCTTCCATTCCAGCCTATTCCCACCGTTTTAAAACCAAACCGGCTTCCAAACAGGCAATAGACAACATTCAAAATACAATAACCGTTTTTTGAGAAGAACAAGAAACTGTAGGAAAAAAATCCAGTAACCACTAAAGTAACTGTTGCTTTCACAAAAATACTAACCACAGAGTAATCGGCAACAACCGAAGTGACATAGAATTCCTTCCAAGAAACCAATTCGAAAAGCACAAAAACCAACCAATTGTGAGCTTGGTAGTGCACTTACCACACAATCGATTACAATTCGAAAGTTATTTCCAACGGGAAGAAAATTCCACAATTCCACCGTTTTGTTGCTTACTCCGTCGGATTCTCGAGAAAACGTTGAGATTTCCGCTCAGCACTTCCGATGGTAAATCCTGCTTAGACTGGCTCTGATACCAATATAAAGTCCTCACAACAGGATTCTAGCCTAAGCATACCATACAAAGCAACAACAACCCAACGGGGTTGGCTCAACTGGTTAGCTTGGCATCCAAAGTTTCTTTGGTCCCAGGTTCGAGCCTCCCCTTGGAAACCAAGAAGCATACAAAGCAACAACACATGGAAACCGGTGGAGGTTAAACCAACCCAACCAAACCTAGATCGTAAGGATCTAGCCCCCAAGCTAGAGTCATGGAAAGAGGAGTCACACCAGCAACATGTAGCTACTCATCACAAATCAAGCATACACTAGTGAGAGCCCAACAGGTATACTTATACCCTCCAAGGCCCATGCACCACTAGTAGTGCATTGTGAAACCTCACTGGACACCTCTGTAGCCTATCTGGGCCACGTCATCCAATTCCCTAATGACTCATTGATAGACCCATACCAACTCCACCACCATGTGTTTAGGCCTACAACCATTAATTATGACCATGTACACAAGGGCCCCAATTCCCTTATAGTCACAATTAACTTACGAGTTGTTGGTCTACCGTTCCCTAGCGTGGACACGCTACCTGAGACCAGTCATGGGCATGACAATGGGAGAATACGAAAATTTCTTTCGTGATTCTCCACTATTCTAGACAAAATCTAATGTACCTTGAGCACCCTTAGATTGTGCCCCATTGAGAACTGTCAATGCCCAAAGTTTCTCTTCTAATGGTCCACACTGCTTATTTTTCCAACAAATTAATAGAATTGATAGTTTCAACTTCTGTCATGCTTTTCTCACAATGTGCTCACGGCCTTCCACGACAACCTACTCAAATTCACATCCCTAGGGTACTATTCTTTACAACTTTACATCAATGAAATTGATCTCCTACAGCTTGAGATCCAAGGTTTTCTCTCTAAAAAGTCTTGTTGTGAGAGAAACAACCTACGTGGGTTTTCTTTCACCAAACACAGTGTTTTCTTTGCAAGTATGAATTCCTTCGAGGTCGCCCTGTGTCCCATCTCTTGATTGTAGCTTCCAACACTCATAATGATCTAAAAATGATGCAAATAGAGTTTGTTATTATTTAACGCTCTTGCTCCAAAATGCTCAAATGTTCACAAAGTAATCCTAGTCAATTGCCAATAGTTTTTTTTTTTAACTGTATTTTCCTCTTTGTCCTTTGAATAAACTCTCTAAAGAGTGTTTAACCACTTCCTACCATGCTTCACTGCTTGCAATCCGCTCAAAAGACAGTTTTCATCAACATTGCAAGTTCATCCTGCTTTCATTTCCTGTGAGGGACTATCTCACCTCAGTGCAGAGATGTAGTGGAAATTTTTTATTCACAATACGAAGCTTATTCTTTATTTGCTATGCCCATTTTGGACTTCTCTAAAATGCATCTGAAATAGTTGCAAATTTTTTAAAATTCTTAACTTTGTGGATTTAGATCAAGAGCACATTGAAAAGAATATGATCATACATGAATTTCGTATTGTGTTTCTAGTTGAATTCCTATCTCTAGATAACCGTACTAATTTTGTCAAAAGATTATTAATCAAATTGACAATTATCTTAAGACGAGACATATAAGACCTAGTAATCACCATGCGAAAAAAGATGGAGGCTTCTAGGTGTTCTGCTCGATAAAGAATCCAAAATTTGCTGTTGAACTCTATGAATGTTGTGTGCTTGACTACTTCCATAATAAATTGACCACGATTTAAGAAAAGGCAGTCCTTTAACCAATGAGAAATGACAACCCTAAATTAACAACAAATGACAAGTCGCTTGAGAAATGGTGGATGATTGATTGGGAATTTGCGACAGACTATTTTAACGTACATTGAGATTTCACTTGACTTTTTTCAAACAAAAAAAAACAAACAAAGAGCATTGTGCCATTGTTGATTGCGACTCATATCCAAGAATTGGTTCAGTTGGTAAGCTTGGCATCCAAACTTTCTTTGGTCTCAAGTTCAACCCCCCCTTGGAAACCAATATTCTTTGTTGATTGCGATGGGGTGGGATCTGCCATCTCTATTCCTCACTTGTAATTCGTGAAGAGGAAAAGTAACTCCTCCACTTGTTCAGCTGGGAGACATGACTAAAGAGGAAAGGAACTCAATGATCCAACCAACCCTTTGTCGATGCGACTTTCAATAAAGACAATGGAGGCTTTTGTGATAGCCCCAAGTAAATGCATGAGTAGGAGGAGAGTTATGACAAGCAATGTCATTGGAGGCCATCTATGTTGCCTATGCATATTCCTAGAATTTGGTTACCCAAATATAACATTAACATGATATAGTTAGCTTAAGATAAATGTTAGGCCTTGGGAGTAGTAAAAAACTAACGAATAGAAGGGCTAACACATATAGAGGGATATACAAAATTGATGATCCATGCATTGCACAATTGTTGGAAAATTGATGATCCCTTGGTAGACTTGAGGGGTACAAAAAATGGTGATGGGGCTAGGCTATCAAAATGCCCTACAAGAGAAAAATGAAGTGTGTATTGAAAGCTCTATTGACAAGTTTGAAAGCATATTATACGAATCCTTAAATCCTAAAAAGTTGTAAGTCCATATATTTGTGTAAAATAACATTTATCCATGTTAGGTTATTTAAGGTGATAGTAAATTATGTTAACAAATAACAATTAACACTTTTGATATGTAAAATTTGTGGGAGTAACATAAAAGGTTAAGGTACATAGAGGCAATGTTGGGAAAGTAGAAAGTGGGCATCTCTTGGAATGGAATAGACATCTTTCAAAAATCTATTTCAAAAAAACTTCAGACTTTTGACTTTGAGAAAACCCATAACTTTTTTTTTTAAAATGTAGGAAATTTTGGAGTAAATTTGCAAATGGGCTTACAAATATTGCCTGGTTTGATTCACCATGGTGAGGTTATTAGCTTGGTCTTTGCTTGTAGGCAGCCATAGACAGGAATCAATTGAAGCATACGTTGCCATTGTAACGATCATTTGATACATTGGTTACAAACAGAATTGTTGTTATCGTTCAATTAAGGAGCTTAGTCTTCAACTCAGCTTTTGAATTTTTGAATGTTTTAAGAAGCTCCATAGTAGCTGCCAAACGTTTATGGAAGGGGCTCCAAATGCAGCAGTTGGAAACAGGTGTTTGAAGCCAAATCTTGAGAGTGGGGTCTCAAAATTTTCTGGGCACTCCCTTTCTGGATTTGGAATGCAACCTGAGCTCAAGTTGATCTAGCTATTGGCTTATCTTTAAAAATTTAAATCGTTGATCACAACCATTGGAAATAAAATATATATGCCAATGTTTTGCTGTAACTTGTAAGAATATGAGTGTAATCTGTAAGTTGCTATAGTCTTGGATCAGTTGAATTTACAGTTTGTGATGTTGTTATGTTCAATTGTAGTAAAATTTTGCAAAAAAAATAAATAAATCCTCTCTTGCTATACACTTGCCACTGACCAATTTTTGTGATAGTACTTGAGAAGTTTCCATATTAAACTAATGAGCTTCAAACATCCAAAAGATTTTCTCAAATGTTTAAAATGTAATAAGAGTTTGCTGCAATCTGGTTGCTACAGTATGAAAAGTGATTTTTGCGAAACCCATCAACAAAAGTCTTTGGTCAAATTTTTTGGTGGCATACTTCCCTCAATCATCCTTGAAAAATGGAATGTGCCATGCCTTTCGGGAGATTAATGCCGTTCTAGTAAGACTTGCGAGAAGAAAGTTCAAGTTTTTATGATGTTTGGCATAGTACAAAATCAATGGCCGTTCCCTTGGCCATGTCATTCACTTCAGCAACCACGAGTATCTTTGCAATCTTGTTTGGAACCTTGGTTGATCCATTGGATGTTTCTCTTTGTGTGTGCAGGTTTTGGTTCGACAAATACCAGTTGATCCAGATGAATCGGTCAATGTTCATGTTGAGCATTTCTTTCGAGTCAACCATGCAGACTTTTACCTTGGCCATCAGGTTTGCTAGAAGATTATTACGTGTTTGCTTTCATGGAATCTGTTGGTGGCTTGAATGCAACCTGCTCAAGATGCTATGTATTTCTGCAAATCATTCAAGAACTTAGCCTATTATGCATACTGTTCAAAACCTAAAGTAAATCTGAAGAGGATTATCTGTTATTCAAGAATTCTCAAACTGTTCAAAAAAATGTAGTAGCTCGGACCAGCAATATGAATCTTGTAACATGAACTCTTTTTCCTGAGTTTTCCTATCTTCCAATTGCAGAATCTATTATAGTGCATCAATTGTTCCTTGTGTGGTGCAGGTGGTATACAATGCTAGCAAGCTAGTGAAGCTTGTAAAGAAGAAGGAGAGTGCCCAGAACTGGTTGGATTACTTTCAGCTGAAATATGCACGTAATCCTTCTGTCAGGCCTTCAAGGAAGGTGAATTTCTCCTTGCATGCAGTAGAGACCATAGAAACCTCAGTTTTTCAGACTATATTTTTGTCTTTGCAAATCATGCTTGAAATTGATCTTAGTGATTTCGAGTTCAATTTGGCCTCTCTAGTATGGGATTATGGAACTTAAAAATACACGTAAATGTTAAAAAGAGCGATTGAGTTTTTATACCACATTCCCCTTCATTTATGTTACTTAAGGGTGGATTCAAATATAAGGGCTTTTTAATGTGGGGGTGGGGGGGGGGGGGGGCGCAAAATATGCTGCATTGGCTGATCTCTACATCATTCCTAGAGAGGCATGACAACATTTTTGTTGCAAAAGAATCTATATCTCTAGGAAAGATTACTTTGGGTTTGGCACAACAACGTTCTTTTGTCACTGAGGATGGATGATAGTATACATTTCATTGCAAATATTTATAGGACAATGACAACCCTACTTAAAGTTGTACATAGGTACACTTAGTACTTTGTTCCTGTTGCAAGGTTTCAAAACCTTGTGTTTAAGAGTTTTGGTAATTGTAACTTAAGACTTTCACTTCTTTTAAACGTAAAGTTTAAAAGAATTTGAGTTTCAAAACTTTTTAAAGTTTTAAAACTCATGTTTACTAAGTTTTCTAAGTTTTGAAAACTTAAAAGCTTATGTTACTAAAGTTTTTAAGTTTCAAGGCAGGATAGTCTCCTCTTCCAGATCATTCTATAAGGTGGCCTATTAACAGGAGATGATCCAAGTATTAACTCAATTCTATGCTCCACATTTCTCTTAGGGGGTAAAATAAATGGAAGGTCATTTGTGAACACATCTAGAAACTCCTCCCTAATTTGGCGATTTAGGTTCTTAGTAAGGTTAGTTTGTTCTTGACATACATCAAACTCATTAGCAGAAACAGACATATCATACAAGAAGCAAACATGCATGCACTTACACTGAACCTTAGGCAGCTGTGTCGCCGTGATCAAAGGTCCTGGAGGCATATCAGGCTCTCCATGTAGAGTGAGTCGTACCATCGTGCTGGAACTCATACACATGAGTATTCCAAGCGATGTAGGCTGAATGGTTAGAGGCGTACCCACAACCCTGGCATCCCACACTTCTGCACCCTTTCCATCAGCCATTTCGATTGTGTATTGGTACAGGGATGGTTGTGTGCTTACTCTCAACCATTTAATCAAAGCGGAGTTAATGACGTTATGTGAGGACCCAGTTTCAAATAGAATCAAAACATCTCTACTACACAGCTGTCCACGCATAACAATCAAAGAAGTGCAAGGAAACTGATACCCGTGTTGCGTCGCTCTCGACAATTGTGGTAAAGGAACCGAGTCCACCTTCCGAATCACTGACACGTTCACCTTAAGGTTCTTCCTGCTCCAATTCCTCGATTCTCATAGGATCTACCTCCTCAACTTGCAAACTGTAGGTGGTCCGTGAGGGATTGCGAGGACACTCCTTCCACCTATGCCGCCCTAAACAACCAAAGCAAAGGTTCTCTTTCTTTGCCTGCTCTATGTCCTGCGTCGATAGCGTAGAAAAGCGATGGCCCCCTTGGGCATTGGACATCCCATACCGCCCTTTGCCTTGTGAGGTGCCCGCACCTTTGCTCTTTTTCGCACTCTGAATTTGCTCTTGCGAGGGTTGACCCTTCCATTTTTTAAACTTTCTTTTCCCCCAAGGTTGAAACCCTCCTGAAGTAGGTGTTTTAGACTCCTTGGCCTTTTTTCCATCTTCGTAATATAGGGCCATCTGCAAAGCCTTGTGGAAGCTTGGAGCCTGCTCCTTCCTTACAAAAGGCCGAAGGCTTTCACGCAAGCCCTCCACAAATTGAAACACTTGTAAAAACATCAGCACCTCCTCAGGTATCCGCATGAGTGCCTCCCTATATTTGTCCGCATATTCCTGTACGGACGCATTACCTTGTTTGAGACTTGACCATGCTTGCATCGCCTGGTTTTTCTCATCCAACGGTACCCAATTCTCTGTAAACATATGCTTGAACGCTTCCCAAGTTGTAGGTACCAGATTGTCCTTCTCGATTTTGCGCCACCAACGTTGTGTAGTTTCTTGTAGTCGATATGTGGCCTCCGCAATCTTCTGGTCATCATCCTCAATGCCACACATCTGAAAAGCCTTTTCCCACTTTTGTATCCAGTTTTCCACCGCATCAGTATTCTGCATAGCAACTGCTCTCGTGTATTTCAGCGGTTTCAAATCCTTGATTGTGGGCTCATATTAGATCTTGCAAAACATTGAAAGTGCTTGGGATACTCCTCTCAAGATGTTTCATATTAAAAATGCAGAAAGGGTTCTATTTCTTCGGAACCAACTTTCCAATTTGAAATGCATGAAGGTGAGTCTATTGCCGATCACTTGACGAAGATCAAGGATCTTAGGGAGGAGCTTTTAAATATTGATGAGGTCATTGAGGATGCTCAATTTGTTTCCATCACTTTGAATTCACTTCCGCATTTGTATCTTACTTTTGTTACGTCATTGAGTATCAAATCACTTTTGATGAGCCAATGGGCCTTCTTCTACAAGAAGAGCAAATGCGTAACAATTTCTCATTGGGAGATACTCAAGATCAAGCTTTCTTCTCCAAAGGCAAAAGCAAGAGTAAGTGGAAAGGTAAAACCTCTTCGACATTTTCCAAAATTGATCACGTCGAAGATGATGATAATGATTTTGATTTTGAGCCAAAGAAGAAAGGGAAATGCCATTATTGTTGCAAGAATGAGAATTTTAGATTGCAAGAAGCACGTTGTGAAGGAGAAGAGCAGGGAAACAAATGCTGCCACCGTTACTTTGGAGCAGCAATTCGAGTTGCAAGTCAATCTTGTTGATCAAGATGAAGCCATTATTGATGCATTTCACAATATGCCGAATTTTTTTGTTGAAGATGTGAACCAGCAGGTTCAGCCATCTTCTTTGGTGCATTTTCAGCCCAATATACATCAAGAACAATCCATTTTGCTTCGGGAACGGCTTGCCGAAGAGTGTGGACAGCAAGGTGCAGTTTTGAAACACGGGACAGCCAAGTAACGCAAAAGGTAAGGCTGTTGGACAGCCCATAACATCCCCAAGGTGGCCGTTGGAAACTTTGTGGACAACAAAGTAGAGTGTTACTATGAAGGGAAGACACAGGCCTCCTTAAAATCAGTACCTCATGCTGATTTTTCAGACTCTACACTTATTTCTCATGATGATGTTGTTGTAGCAATGCAAAAAGAGTATGGCTCTCTTGTCAAGAACAAGATCTTGGATCTTGTTAATTTTTCTCACGGTAAGAAAACTTTTGGAATCAGGTGGATATCTAAGTTCGAAGACAAGTCCGATGGTCGACTTGTTGCCAAGAGTGTCTTTGCTACCCACCATGGATGGAGTATGTTGTGGACCGGTATAAAGTGTGCATGTTTCAAGAACCTATATAACAAAGCAGGAAGACGAGATAAAGCATCAGCTGTCGTGTTCGACTTTCTTGGACGATACAAAATGTCAAAATGGAAAGACCATAAAAACTGTAACCAACGATATTGACGATCACTAAGATCACGTTGAGAAAAGAGATAACGAAGAGACTAATGATTAGTAATAATATCAAAAGGAACATGATACAAATAGTGGTGCCACTTCTTAACAGCATGGATAACAACAAGTAGCTCTTTCTCATGAACAGAGTAACGTTGCTCATAAGAGCGCAAATGACGAGACTCATAAGCAATGACACACTCAGATTGATGAAGAAGAGCGCCTAGACCAACAAAATTAGCATTATTCTCAACAATAAACCTTTGATCAAACTGTGGCAAACACATAATGACGGCAGAAACGATAGCATGACGTAGCATCAAAAGCAGTCTGACACTCAGGAGTCCAAACAAACTTATGAGACTTTTTCAACAAAGAATGAAGCGAGGCAGCCACAATGGCGAAATACTTAATGGGACGACGAAGATGGGTAGCCATACCTAAAACCATACGAACAGAATGAACGTCGGTTGGAACAGGCCAATCCTCAATAGCCTCAACCTTCCGAGGATCACGACGAATACGACGATCACAAACAACGAAACCCAAAAACTCAATCTCAGCAACAACAAAGGCACATTTCGACAATTTAGCAAACAACTGATGCTTAACAAGTAACTCAAACACAAACGAGAGATGCGACACATGGTCAGACAAAGAAGTACTAAAAACAAGAATGTCATCAAAATAAACTATAGCACAAACACCAAGAAGAGGACGTAAAATATTTTTCATAGCATTTTGGACCATTTTGAACACCAAAAGGAAAAACACGAAACTCATACAAACCTAAGTGAGTACGAAACACAGTCTTATGCTCATCAAAAGGATGCATCCTAATCTAGTAGTATCCAAAACAAAGATCAATCTTGGAAAATATAGAAGAAGTGCCAAGCTGATCAAAAAGGTCATCCATATGAGGAATAGGATACTGATTACGAATAGTAAGCTTGTTCAAGGCACGATAGTCAATGCAGAGGCGTGTGGTCCAATCTTTTTTAGCGACAAGAAGAACAAGGGCACCAAAGGGACTATGACGAGGTACAATGAGGCCCTGACGTAAGAGAGAAGCAATCTGGAGCTGAATCTCATCATGTTCGACAAGAAGTGCTGCACCTTGAGCCTTTGGCAGGCTACTCATAAACTGCTTCCCGGTAACCAACTGATAGTCACCCTGAGAGTCAATACTAGCAAGTGAATGATGCTGACCAACATGAGTAAAGGAAAGTGTCTGCTGAGATGGATCCACAAAGTGAAGAAAACCGATTGGCACCAAAAATAATGTCATAACGCTCCAGAGGAATGATATAGAAATATGCCTGACCAAAAAAGTCACCAGTGCTATAATCCAAGCCTTGAGACATCTGAGAACTGGGAAAGGAATGGGAGCTAGCAACCTCAACACTGAGAGGCTGGGAAGAAGAAACAGGTGTAGCACGAATTCTGGTGGAAATGTAACTACTAATGAAGGAATGTGTGCTTGTATTCACTAAAGCAATATACTCTCGCCTCAAGATGCAGACACGTAGCTGAATAGAGCGAGGACCAGAACGCCCAGCCCAAGTAGCATAAGCAAGCTGTGCATGGCAAGTGGCAAGATCAAGATCAGCAGGAAGTGGGTTAGCAGGCACATTAGCAGGAGGTGGGTTAGGAGTATCAAGAATCCCCTTAAATTGCACTTTGAAGAGGTTGCTACAACTTTCTAAAGCTGATCCCTCGAAAATTGTCATCATTCTTCATAAGAGAATAGCAGCTTCTGACGGTTTTGGTCTGTCCTGGAATGATATATCACTGCATTTTTTTTTCCCTTCTTTTGTTTTAGAATCATAAAACTGTCTTAAAACTTATTGTTGTTTGGGTGGGTAATACTCTCTTAGTGATTTTTTGGCCACATTTGAGAACACCCTGATGCCCTGTTCTAACATCTTCCTGCTGGATTCAGCCTTTACATTCTTTCTGTCTGTCAATCTTTCCATTGGAAAGTCCAAGGAGATTTCGCAAATTGGCTGTGATACTTTGTTTGGGCTGACATACTCAATTGTGGTTCTTGCAGAGAGGCTTTTGTGGCTTGTGGGGTGAAGTTGTTGATTCAATCAACTATTCTGCTGAACAGATTGATCAGCTCTCTAAGGAGGTATTAAGCAATGTCACCACAATTATGGTATATCGCTCAAAGATTGTAGTTCTGAGTCTACAAAACCAGTCTTACATTAAGATAATAATACTTAGTAGCTGCATGTGTTTTCTGAAGAATATTGAAGCATCTGCTACATTTTTGATTCCATGTAGTGAATTCAAGAAAGAAAAGTATGCTACAATCAGAATAGGGCAATTTTCTTTTAAAGTATCAATAACCTGCTTAGAAAGTCAACAAGGTTGTTCTTTCTGATGCATACAAAGGCTGTTCTGCAAGGCAAGGACATTCTTGCTATATGCCTTTCATGAGCATCTTGTCTCATTTTAATTTGAACAGGACGCTTTTGGATGAGTGACAAAGTTATATGATAATACAGAATGCAAAGAGTGGTGATGGCACAAAACAACTCAAAATAAATAGTCATTTTAATGTTAACAGGGGGGTTTTGTATGAGAGAGATAAAAGTATTTGATAGAAAAGGACTCAAAGAGTTGTCCTAGCGCAAGATCACTCAAAACAAATAATATGCTGTACAAGGGATTATCATTAGAGACGATTGTAAGATAGACTTGAGGTTTACTAATACAATAAAAAATTAAAATTTGTACCTTGTTCAATAGTCATAATCTGTACGTTTTTAGACAATCCAGTGAGCTTGATCTACTTTACTTCTTGCTATATTTGGAATTAAAAAAAATGATGGTTCAATAAAAAATTATGAAACGAGGCATTAGCGCACAAATTTTTGTTTGCTGTTGCTTTCGATTATTGTTCAATGTTGTCAAATTGAAAAAAATGGTGTCCTTTCTATACGGTCTGTGGTTTATTTCTTTATTATTCTTTAGGGACAATTCATGAAATCTTTTTATTGCAGTGGGGGTTTTGCAAACATTCATGTCAACCTCGCATTGTTGATTTGCATTGTCATCTCAAGCATTATCTTCGTCCTATAAAGCAAGATTAGTCATTTAGCATAAGCTACTATGACATGTACATACATTGTTTGCTCAGCAAGGAAACTAGTTAGATTTATTTTTATGGTATCAGTGCATAGAAATTTAGTCAAATCCAAAAGCGAGTTTATTGTTTACAGTTCACGCACCAATTGAAAAATTAGCAATAGACAAAAATTGTGTTCTAGTGTTCAGGACTAGAGTTCATAACCTAATTGCAATGCATAAAAGTTATGCTGTTAGGTCTTTGTCATCTTCTTCTGATCCTGGTCATACAGGCTGCAGCAGAGAGAGAGCGAGTACTTGGTGACGAGAAAGCAATTTTGCCTGTGGCTTTTGTTTCGTTCAAGACAAGGTGGGGAGCTGCTGTATGTGCTCAAACACAACAGAGCAAAAATCCAACCTTATGGTTGACAGATTGGGCACCTGAACCTCGAGACGTCTATTGGGACAATCTCGGTATTCCATATGTTGAGCAAAACATTCGAAGGCTTCTAGTAACTGGGGCACTGATTGCTCTGATACTTTTCTTCATCATACCTGTGACATTTGTGCAGTCATTGGCAAACTTGGACGGATTGGAGAAAATAGCAAAGTTCCTAAGGCCCATCACAGAGAGGTTAACCATTTTGCTTCAGGCTTTGTCATTGATGCATCATAGAAGTTGTCTACATTGGTCCATCCACAGCATGTTGCCATCTCCCCCCCCCCTCTCTCTCTCTCTCTCTCTCGTGCGTGCGTGCACGCACACACACACTGCTGGTCAGTGGATAGTAGTAAAGAAATTTTATTGTATTCCATTTTTTCTATCTAATCCTATTCTTTACATTCAAGGTTTAGTTAGCTAGTTAACTTTCTTTCCTGTTGCTACATTGGTTTGGGATTCCTTGAAAATCCACTATATACGTGAACTTCTTGTTTCATCTTTCTACCTGCTCTAGGCATTGAAGGCATTAATCAAGTTTCTATTTATCTAGTCTGTCTAGTATGTGGCAGAATCAAGATGTAAGTTAGAGTATGAATGATGCTAATAGGACAATGGAATCTCCTCTGAAAAAACACAGAAGATTGTTTGCAGCATAGTTAACAGATACAAAAACCTTTTTGTTATGGCACTTCAAAAAACGGAATGCATATGACAATTTGGACTACACAAAAGTACGAATACGTGATATCATCAACATTGCTGGATTACAGATGTGAACAAATTTTTAAATACAAAATCACAACTTGAAACAGCCCAAAAATGCCTGTGAAATGATTTAAGATAGTCCAAAAACTTGAAGCAATCCAAAAACGGTTTGAGAACTTGAAATTTTTGTTTCTTTCAAGGTAAACCTTGAAAGCGGCTAAAAAATGGATGAATATCAGTAAAGTTTTGTTTTTTTATGGTAGTGTAGAGCTGCTGCAGTATTCTCTCTATAATATTTGATGTATGCGCTACTTGTAAAATGATTTACCCAGAATGTTATTTACATTTAAGTAGTTGGCCAACTCATCTATTGAGTGTGTAAGTAATTGAAGGATTATATCACTTAGTGTAGTCGAAGGATTGATTACACAGATAAATGTACATACTGTTTATATCATAGGAGGTCAGAGCCATTTTCTAGTGGAGCTTTTTTGAAGAGTTCCTTGTTTTCTTTCCTCATAATTCCTACTTCCTCCTTTAATCTTGAATTCTCGTTTCCTCATCTTGTGTGAAATGGCCTCGAAGTTGCTTGTAAGCAGTGCCAAGATCTCCTCCATCTTGTAGAATACATGGCTGGTGGTAGGAGGGTGGAGTTTCCCATCTACCTTTGATTGAGACATTGAAGCTAAGATTAACTAGCTATGCTAGAAAGCAGGACTTAGGCTAGAAAGCATGAAAGAGAAAATATTTAATGAGGCTAAAGAAGAGCAATCATCATCAACTGAATAAAAGACTACAATGCTGCCCTATATATACCCTACCAATGAACCCCAAAGTAGGAATTCAAAAATAGAGGGAGGCAGAAGATTTGGAGGGAAAATAGTGCGCCCCCCCAATAGGAGGACCCCCACTCCAAATCAATACGACCAAGTCCTAAAACTGTGACCAAATAGGGCCCAAGGCCAATACATGAATAAAAAGGGCCCATAGGCCTGCTTATGCATAATAAAGAATAAAAGAATGGACGCGGCGAATGTAATGAGCCGGATCCATAACTTTGCCCTGCAAAAAAACAAAGCCCTCCACCGGCTAGCAAGCATAATGACTATCTCAAAAACAACAATGTAAGTCTATTACTTTTCATGGAGACTCATGAGAGTTAGGAGAGGGGTTTACCGACTTTTCCAGGATACAGTTGGGACTCGGTCTATCGACATGAGATGGGATGTGCTATTGGGAGGGGTTCTGGAGGGGTTGCTTGCATATATAGGGGGTCACTACATCCTATTTTTGAGTAATCAGCCATTATGAACACTCACGGTACATTTGGTTCCGCATTGACGTGCATAGCGTTGGTTCTGACAGAGACATCTTTGTTGTAGCTTGTTATTTCCCTCCAGTATCTTCTTCCTTTTGGAGGGTATTGGTTCACCCTACATTGATCTTTCTACATATATTATCAGACATGTAGAGTGAGGTTACATATTTCTCACTGGTGACTTTAATGCCAGGACAGCTTCACAACAGATAGATTTTTATGATTCTATGGACCAGCTTCGTGTACGTGCCTTTGATGGAGATGACTTGTGTGTTACTAGGATTTCTGAGGACATTTTGGGCCCCATTACCATTGCAATTAGAAGAAGCTCATGAGTTGGCCATTTTTTATGGTTTAACTTGCTGGCCCGACTCGGGCAGATACACCTGCCATCCCCATAGTGGCGGCCATAGTGTTGTTGATTACCTTATGGGATCACCATCATCCATCTCACTCATCCATGATTTTCGTATCTATCCTACCACTCTCTCTGATCATTCCTTCCTTTTCTTTAGCCTTGGTACTATTTTTTTGCCTCAACAGTCTCACCCCCACCATTGTCTCGTGCACCCAAATACATTTTTGACCATTCACTCGCACCTACCTATCAGCATTCGCTTACCCCACTGCTCCACATTTTCCCTCATAGCTCGCTTGAAGCGCACGCTTCCTTCCTTACCACAGCACTCCATACGGCTGTCGCTGCTTCCTTCCCTTCTAAACCCCATCATAACAAACAAAAACAAAACACCAAGCCTAGATCGGTGCGCCCACCTTGGTATGACGATGAGTGTCATTCCCACCGTCACCTTGTCACACATGCTCGCATACACACACCTCATCTCTTGCAATCCACACGTCGTCTCTTTACCCACTTACTCCGTCGTAAAAAACGGGCATATGATAGTTTGGAAGAGCGACGACTTATTGGTCTTCTCTATAGTTCTTCCACAGGCGCATTCCGGCGTGAGTTCATTCCCCGTGCTCCACCTCCGCTCCTTGATGATTTGCGCATTTGGACTGATTATGCCACTGCCTTATATACCATTGATATTGACACCCCTATTTCTGTCTCCCCTAGACCTTCTGAATTTACCTTCTTCACTACTGATATGGTCCACGGATAGGATCTGCCAGCTATGTTCGCTTGGTGCGATGGAGACTGAGGAGCATTTTATCTTCATTTGCCCAGCTTATTTTGAGATTCGCGGGAGATACTATTGCTTGTTCAGGAATACACCACTTACTTTGCGCTCACTTGTTACCTATGAGGATCCACGCTGTGTTGCACTTATGATCCGAGAGAATGCTTCTATTACGATGAGATCTCCAGCCTCTGCGTCAGACTACTCCAGACACACAGTTTCAGATTACCTCTTTTTTCTCCAGACGACGCTCACGACCAGTCCCAGACTCAAATGATGATGCCAATGATGAGGACACGACTTTCCACAAAGATCAGAGGCACTGCACCTCCCAACATTACCCTACAACCAGACCTATTCATCCTACCACGAGGAGACGTCCTTCCTACATTCGACGTCGTCGACAGCAGATCTTAGTTTCACTCCCCATTGCAGCTTGTATTACATCTTTCTTCAGTAGTAGCAGCAGCAGTATCATCATCACCTTCAGGGCATGATCTGCGGCTTGCTCCCATTATACATAGCTATTTCTTGCTTCATACCTTTTTTAGTTAACACTATTGTATTTAGATCTATTTTATATGCTTTTCTTTCAGTTTCGAAGACGTTTTTCATACGCTCCCATGTGGTCCACATACTTGATATGTACTTATTTGTCTTATTTGTCTTTTGGCATGGAAAAGACGTTAATAAAGCTTTCTCTCTCTCTCTCTCTCTCTCTCTCTCTCTCTCTCTCTCTCTCTCTCCTCATGCTGCAGCCCGTACTACATCCTTTTATAGCATCAGCGTGACAGGATTGGATGATAGTGTCATACCATATTCATGACATTTAGTAGTATATATGCTCCCACATGCTTCATATATCATCGCATCTTTTTCAGTTTCCATTTCAGTTCATAGCAGTTAGATTTGTTATTTTTGTTATAGTTTTGGAGACGTTTCATACGCTCCTACGGTTACCACATACTTGACATGTACATTTACTAGTCTTATATGCCTTTTGGCATGGAAAAGACATTAATAAAGCTTTCTTTCTTTCTTTCTTTCTCTCTCATCGCCTCTCTATGGAGGAGCTCCATAACTTTCTCTGAGGTGCGATGTCAACCTTCGCTGGTTGCCATCCCCTTGCTGGCCATCGCTACTACCTCCTTCACTGACCTCCATGCTCCATCATTGAGGTTGCAACCTTGGTAAGTAGCTTGTTGGATTAATAGCTCAGAAACCATTGCTGTTGTAGCTCGCTGGATTAACTGCTGTCACTGTTGGCTGTTGTTGCCCTGAAGGAACCACCGATGATCGTTGCCTACCTGTAGCCAGTCATCACCGTGCCTGCCTGGCATCGCTGCCTTGTGCTGCTTGCAGATTGTTAATGGCCAAGAATAAAAAAGCAAGTAGCAGTGGGAGCTCCACTCCCTGCTCACTTGCAGAACCTTAGGCAGCACCTCCAATTGCACCATCTTCTTTAGATTCCATCACTTTAGCTTCAACGCCTTCTATATCTCCAGCTACGCCTACCTCCACCCCAGATTTGCCTACAGCCATACCTATCTCCCCTTCAAACCCTATTTTGGATCTTAATGAACCCAATATTGCTCTCCCTTTAACCCCCAATCACAATCAAGATTCGATGCCTCCATCACTCTCTTCAATTGTCTTTGCACTAAGTGCAGATAGTGTAAGTCTATTCTAGCTTCTTGCCAATCACCGAAAAGAGATGGACTCACATCGAGAAATGATTTTATCCGTGCAATCACACCTTCAACGAACAGATGCATCGATTGAAGAACTCAGACGAGAAATTACGACCATCAAATGTGGAGCATCCTCACAAGCAGCTACTTCAAATACGATCCAACAACTCGAAAACAAAGTGGAACAACACCATACGGCTGTCCAGTCTTGGGCAGAGGTTCTCAAAGGTACAGGTAGAGCGGATGCTCTAGTTTGGTATTACTGAAAAATAGATTTAATGAGAAGTTCATTTCTGAAAAACAAAGTGATAAAGCAGTGTGATAATGCAAGTTCCTCATGTGTCAAAGACAGCCATCGTGTGATCAGAAACTGAGGAGTCGTAGACGTCCATGTTCTTATCAGAGTGAGTAAATGAGCGTGATCAAACAGAAGCGAAGTGCATTCTTCATCGCTGCTACACTTACGGAGAGTCGATTGCAAGAACAAAAGGCTCTTAATGTTCGTGTTAGAGGCGTCCCAGATTCCCATGTTGCTCTTAAGGAAGCCAAGGAATTTTTGGAAACTAATCTGCAGCACCATGACAATGGTTTGGACTCAGCTTGGCATACCAACAAAGATGCTAGCACTCTCGTCTTACGCTTCACTTCGTTGGAGTCTAGGCATGAGGGACTACGTCAGAGACATAAGCTAAAAAATACCAGGATCTTTCTGGATGAAGATCTCACATTTGTCCATGTTGTGGAAAGGAAAAAGGCCCTATAGAATGCGAAGGATATAGGGAGACGCTTGATATATAGAGATGGCAATATCCGTTTTGTTGACGCTAAACCTTTAGTTGAAACTAAATAGATAATTGTCATAATGATATCTGAGAGAGTTAGAGTCAGAGTTAGAGAATTGAGGATATGTCCGGTTGAACCTGTAAACGGTTTATGTACCATACCATCCTGGCCATTAATCTCTTCTTAGTTAGATTTGTTTATTGTTGTTGATTGATGGCATCGATCCGTCTCGTTTCCATTTCTTTTGATGTATGTTCGGTCTTATATGCCTTATGGCATGGAAAAGACATTAATAAAGCTCTCTCTCTCTCTCTCTCTCTCTCTCTCTCTCTCTCTCTCTCTCTCTCTCTCTCTCTCTCTCTCTCTCTCTCATTCGGGGCGCCCGAGTTTGGGAGCATCCCGGAGCCCCATCCATACCATCTTCAGATTGGGGTATGGAACTGTGATGGCATCCACTCATCCTCTACAGCAGGTGATCTGATTGACTTTATCACTGGACGAGACCTATTGTTTCTCATGGAGACTCACGAGAGCCAGGTGCGCGGTTTACCCACCTTCTCGGGATACAGATGGGAGTAAGTATACAGATCTGAGACTAGATCAGCTAGTGGCCGTGGGTCGGGAGGAGTGGCTTGTCTCTATAGAGAGTCTCTTCATCAGATGTTTGAGTTCGTCAGGCATGATAAGCGTGGACGGTATATTTGGCTTCGTAGCACAGGACGAGCGATTGGTTTGGAGAGGGACATCTTCATTGCTGCCTGCTATTTTCCTCCAGAGTCCTCCTCCTTTGTTGAGGGTGTTGGCTAACCTTATTTGGACCTTTCAGTGGATATCATCAGATTTGCAGAGCGAGGGCATATTTTCCTCACTGGGGATTTTAATGCCCGGACAGCTTCACGATAGACAGAGTTCCATGATGCTACAGATCAGATGCGAGTTCATGCCTTTGATAGTGACAGCTTGGGGATCACCAGGATTTCCGATGATGGACTGGGACCTATTACTTCATATGGTGAGTACCTGTTACAGTTTGGTGAGGCACATGAGTTAGCCATTTATAATGGCCTACCTCACTGGCCTAATTTTGGCAGCTATACTTGTCACCCTCACAGTGGCGGTCATAGCGTGTTTGATTACCTCATGGGGTCACCGTCATCCATCCCTCTCATTCACAGCTTCCGTAGCTCCCCTACCACCCTCTCTGATCATTCGTTCCTATCCTTCGCTATTGGCCACCTTCCACCACCACAATCTCAACACCAATTCATCCTTTCCCGTGCACCCATATACACCTTCCACCCCGTCTCTATCCCACTCTACCAGGAATCCCTCGCCTCCTTACTTCACTCTTTTCCACACAATGAACCGCTAGAGTCACAAGCCGCCTTCCTCACCACCTGTCTCCACACTGCTGCTACTTTGGCTTTCCCTTCTAAACCTTGTAAACACAAACCAGTCCATCCACGATCATCCCGAGCTTTCCATCCACCGTGGTATGACGCGAAATGCCGATCCCTTCACCACTTTGTCACACATGCTCGTTTCCCCACGCCCGCGATCTCCTCCGCTCTTCACGGAAATTGTACAACCACACACTCCGTCGCAAAAAACGTGCCTATGATGACTCTGAAGGAAACCGTCTTGTGACCCTCCTTCTCAGCTCCGCCTCTGGTGCCTTTTGGTGTGAGTTTACCCCTCATGCCCCACCCCCTCTTCTGGACGATTTACATATCTAGACCGACTGTGCTACCCAGCTTTACACTATACCCACTGATTTGCCCATCTCCATCTCTCCTCGTCTTCAGACTTCACCTTTTTCACCTCTGACTTGGTTCAAGCAACAACATGCTTTGGGTCAAGCAGGGTTCTGCGCTCATTATTCCACTACAGATCACATATTCACACTTCGAGCCCTCATTGAGGAAGCTAGACACAGGAGAGAAAAGGTTTATTGTTGTTTTGTGGACTTGATTTTGTCCCACGCCCCTTACTTATCCAGAGACTTCGAGACCTTGGTTTCTCTTCAGATATTATTCTAGTCGTCATGGCTCTCTATGAGAGGGTTTTGGGTTGCTTTCGTCATGGTAGTGGCATCTCTGAGCAGATTTGGAGTACTATTGGGGTTAAGCAGGGATGCTCTCTCTCACCAGTTCTCTTTGGATTATATATTGACGAGCTAGAGCAGGTCATCTCTCAGTGTGGTGGGGACGGTTGTCGACTTGGGGACATTCTAAATATTGATGAAAACGTGAAATTTGGAAATAACAATGAAAATGTCCCCTAGATCTATCCATCTCGAGAAAGGCTAGCTAAGTCCAATGGAGGTGGTCCATGAGCTATAGCTCAACAGCCCTTAGAGAATAGGTCCATAACCTACGGCCAAAAGCCCTATACTATGCTGTTTGTGCTGTTTTGCTTATAATTGTGTTCTTAAGGGTGATTTCACATGGAGAGGGCCCCACATACTGCACTCATTGGCAAAGGCCACTTCAAGTGGTCTCTTGCCTTTCAATGGAGTGTGCCTTACCCCTAGGTGGCATTCGAGAATGCCACCATTTCGTCGTAAGATCAAATAGCACTTTCTAGTTCAAGGTTATTACTTCCTGGTTAGTCATATCCTCAATTCTTTTCTAATCTGCAAGGTCTCAAAGCGTAGAGTGCCGGTATACGATTATTTATCTTCATTTGATCTTCCTTTGACTACTTCAAGGAAAATATGATGGAGATTTTGGCATACTTTATTTTGTACTTGTAATCCTTGATCTGCTTCATAACAGAGATAAGAATAGAGTCTACTATATTGCTTAATTTTTCTGGCATTTTATCAAGTGAGGAGGTCAATATTTCTCATACAACCTTTCTGCTTTTCTTTGCAGTTTTTTATTGTGAGTGAGACATGTTGACTTAGGAGTCAGTTCTGCTGCGATATGTTCTTTTGTCATTCAGAAGTTAAGAATTCATACTCCTTGTTGCTGTGAGTGCAGGCACTTTGTCAGATCTTTTCTTCAAGGCTTCTTACCTGGCCTGGTACTCAAATTGTTTCTTCTTCTTTTGCCAAGCATATTGATGCTTATGTCAAAGATTGAAGGACACGTGTCCTTATCGATGCTGGATAAGGTTACTGCAGCAAAGTACTATTATTTCATGGTTATCAATGTGTTCTTTGCAAGTATCCTGACAGGGGCAGCTTTTGAGCAGCTCAATTCCTTTGTTCATCAATCAGCGTCTGAGTAATCTCTCTCTCTCTCTCTCTCTCTCTCTCTATAAAGAGATGATGCCAGTTCATTTTGGATTGTACTTCTTCCAGTAACCTTTTCTTAATCCTTGAGGCCTCTTTGGTCTTCCAGGAAGTGTGTCCTATTTTTGCTTAGTAACCTTTTCTTAATCCTTGAGGCCTCTTTGGTCTTCCAGGAAGTGTGTCCTATTTTTGCTTTAGGCTCCTTCTGCAACACCATCTCTTTATGTGATGCTGCAATAACTAGTAGAGCGATTAACTATGATGTGCAGACATAGCTTATGTACTTAAAGGCCCTCAATTCTGTATCCCATCATTTATTTGCTAGCTAGCATTAGCTCACTAATAAGCGCCTCTTCTTTGTGCAGAATCCCAAAAACTTTGGGAAACGCAATCCCAATGAAGGCAACATTCTTTATTACCTTTATCATGGTAGACGGTTGGTCGAGCATTGCGGGAGACATTCTGCGAATATGGCCATTGATAATCTACCACCTAAAATGTATGTTTTTGGTCAAAACAGAGAAAGATAGAGAAAATGCAATGTCTCCGGGAAGTGCTAATTTCGACATTGTTTTTCCTCAAGTGGAGCTTTATTTTCTACTAGGCACTGTCTATGCAATCATCACACCATTCATCTTGCCATTCATCATTGTTTATTTTGGATTTGCCTACATCGCATATCGCCATCAGGTAATTGGTGACATACTGTCACAACCTATTTGTCCAAAAAAATGACTTTTGCTGGAATTTGTTTTTCACTGGAGTCACATCTATCACATGAAGAAGCTGCAATAGCTATTAGCTTTTTCTTGCATAGAATTCTTACTTGCATTTGTTGATGTGTCTGATACATGTTACCATGATGGTATGTAATGTACAAGGCTTCTAAGCTCTGTTTATAAAAACTGCTCTGCTAGTCCAAATTGAATTGCTCAACTGTCAACATCTCAAATGCCCTACATTCCAATTTCCACAATCAAGCTGCTTATTGCATGGTTTGTGTCTTGTAAGCACATACCTAGTTTGCAAGCAAGCAAGCCATTTACAAAAAAAAGTAGACGAAATGCCTTACCTTAGAAGCCAATAAACAACCTTGCATTAATGAATACTTACTTGAAGACATTGATCAGTTCACAATCCAAGAAACCATGATATTTCCAAGAAGACTATTTTAACATGATTTTGAATGTTACCAGCTTCTCTTGCTATTATCCTACTGTAAAGAGACTCTGAATGGCCTCCCTCACTCCCATTTAGTTGGAATCCTTCACCAACCCCATCCTTTGACAACACTTTTCATGTTTTGCTCTGTTTAAAGGGTTGGTAAAAACATCAGCAATCATGTCTTTAGTCTCACACTTGAGTTCGATCTTTTTTTTTTTCACTCATGTTATTAAATGATATTTAATGAGTGTATGCTTTGTTCTCTTATGTGTCATAGGGTTCTTTTTTGATGTGTTGCTTCCCTCATTATCACCAAATACGACAATACGACTATGCTCCAATCATCCCCTTGATTGGATGCTTTATATCATTAGTTTCCAAAAATAGATTCCTTCTCTAGTTGTAATAGATCATGCTGCCTCATTCGAATTCTATTCATGAGCATGCAATATGAGTTTGTCTCCTTGTTATGGACCCCTTGGGGCCCTTGAACACAACACCTACTTGAGGTGTGGACACAGACTGGAGCCTTTAACACTTGGACAACCACACGTCGTGGGACCTGCCATGTGTTGAGGACCCATTTGTCCACTTGTCATGCCTTGGCCTTATGACTAGGTTTTGGGCATACCCTTCCACGGCCTATGTTGTGTATGGGTGGCCTATGACCCTTACGCATACATAGGTGGAGGGAGGAGCACTATTGCATGCCAAGACGATGTTACGAGGATTCATTCTCTCTTCCAAGGAACAGGAGGGAGGAACACGATGAAGCAGTCCACTTTGCAAGAATTTTTTATGAGACCTATGTCGTAGTTCGGAGAGAGTTGATTGGGTAGCCTAAAGCAAAGGACAAGAAGCCTGTTTTCCATGTTAGTCGTTTAAAGGAACAACTTGGTGGGAAAGATAGTATAATTTCGGAGGATGCTCTTGTTGAACTTTGGGATCATTCTGCTGAATTCCAGACCTAGCTATGGAGTATCTTAACTTCAATACTAGATCAACCAAGAAAGCTTGAGAGGGGGTAGCATTTCACCACCAACCTTACTTTGTACTTGTCCATTGTTCCATTAGCGTGAAACTTGGTCTTATAGACCCACTTGCAACCTTGTTGCCATACCTTTTCCTTCATGGCTTCGTGTGACTTCTCTGCTTCCAAAATTGTGGACATAAGGGCAAAGTTAGTTTCTTGTCTCTCATGAGACCTAAGAGATCTTTTGGCACCTTGTTCACTACTCTCTCCTTCTTCCATCACGTTTCTCTCTTTGATTGTTTCCCAGTACCACCTAGGTAGCTTCTTCCTAGTGGTAGGCGATGTGGATGGTGACCACGTATCCCATGGTATTGTTCTAGTCTTCTGCTTCTCTCCAATTTCGTCCTCTTGTACTTGGCCAAATTGAGGTCTCAATCTAGCATGCTCAGGCTCTTGTTCTTGCAATTCCTCTCAAGGCTCATAGGACTCTAGAATAGGCTCCTTATTCATGGAATCAATCAAGAATAAGAACTCAGTAGTTCCATCTTTCCCTTGCTCTTGTATTTTGGGAGAATGCTCTTCGTCAAAGATGACGTCTCGATTTAGGATCTTCTTCCTGTTTTTGAGATCATACAACACATAGGCTTTCTCACCTTCGCTATTTCCAAGGAAGATACACTTCACGGATTTTGCATCAAGTTTCTTTCACAAGTCCTTAGGTATGCGTGCGTATGTTGTGCACCCAAATATTGAAAGCTGCCCACCTTGGGCTTGTTGCCGCTATACGCTTCTTCAGGCGTGATTTCTTCAACCACTTTGGTTGGGCTTCTATTCAATAGAAAAACAGCAGTTGCTACTGCTTCTTCCCAAAAGGAATTTGGCAACCTCTTTTCCTTGAGCATGCTCCTCGCACACTCAACGAAGCAAGCTGGTCCATAAGGTCCTTAACCTTTCTGATGTGATCATTGATTGTTGCACCTGCCTCCATCTTGAGAGTATGTAACTTATTTTGCAAGCAAATGAAGACTTTGGCTAGTGCTGGTGAGAAGAGTTGAGACCTGGCACTGAGATCTTGGAGCTTGTCTAGCTGCCAAGTTTCTAATTGCCTGACTCCCCTATATTTATTCTGCCATTCAAAGCCCCCCTTCTTGAGCTTGGCACACAATGTTGTTCTTCTAATGCACGAACGTTTCCGAAGGTCACCATCACAATTTCAGTCTGGCTCATGGGCAACAAGTTTTAGGAGTTATCTAGGCCCAAACTCGAGCTCCAACGCTAGCTCGAAGCCTGCGTCTTGTCTAGACTTGCTTTGGGACTACGAAGGTCGCTCATTTGAGTCCTTTGGGAGCATTTGGGTACTCCCAAGCCAGCTTTACAGCATATGAGTAGGCTAAGTGTCAATTTGAGGAATCCATGGCTGAGGCAACAGCCTGCCTTGATCAAGCATGTCAGTTGCTCTCACTATGGGTGGAGCCTTGCTCCCATTGATCAAGCCCCAAAGGCTACGCTCCTAGAGACTCAACTCTATCTTCCATTTCTACAAACTGAAGTTTCTCCCATTGAACTTCTAATTGCTTCTAATATTATAGAGATTCGAGTTTGAGAACTCCATCACAAAGGGACTCAATATCATGCAACAAGGTAGGCAATACCCTACCAGCAGGTTTTCTTTGCCATTGCTGCTTCCTAAAGATTCAGATTGTGTATGATCATAGGCCCATAACACATAAAAAATGCACGTAGGACTCACCCATTTTGCAAGCCATCAAGCATTACACAAAGAAAGCACACAAATTTCCTTGGACGACAACAAGCAATGATTTTGCATTAAAGAAACCTTGCTAAGCACTGATTGGTGTGCAGGCCATGAAAGCATTCGGTATTTCCAAGAAGACTAGTATAACATACCTGTGAATGTTACTAAGTTCCTATAACTATCTGTTGATTAGAGATTTTGACTGTCGTCCTACAAAATGAGCAATAAAAAGCTCATAACTTTTCTGGATGATCATTAGATAAAAAAGAGATCAACAGCTAAATTGAGTCTTGACAGACAGGTGTTGTCAAATTCAAGCAGCAAATTCACATTCGTTTTATATGATTGGATAACATCATTTATTGCTGAGACTTTGTGACTTTGTGTCCAGATATTTCTTGTACTTGGAAACTAGGTGACCTCTGATCTGATTGAGTTGAAAAGTTTGTCATTGGAATTTCTGAAATTGAAATAGATGGACTAGTGCAGGCTAGCTTAGCAAATGTGATTTGGACTTGGAGTAACAAGCAAACGCTTTGATTTCATTTGGTTAGGTTATCAATGTCTTCAATCCAGAATATGAAAGTGCGGCCGCATTTTGGCCACACATACATAATCGTATAGTGGCATCACTTATTTTTGAGCAGATCGCTTTACTGGGCTTATTTTCCAGTAAAAGGGCTGCTGATTCGACTCCATTCTTAATTGGACTGCCTGTTTTGACATTGGCTTTTCATATATACTGCAAAAACCGTTTTGAGCCAGCCTTTCTGAAATATCCCTTGCAGGTAAGTCATCATGTTGCATGAATTAAGCAATACTACATTTGTTCAATCTCTGCCATACATGTACTCTTAGAATCTGGATGCTATCAGAGTAGAGAAAAATCACATATCATTGACTTCTTGGAAACTCATTTCTACAAGTTGCATGAACTGCACAGGAAGCAATGACGAAGGATACAATTGATAAAGCTCTGCAGCCTGATTTTGGTATCAAAAGCTTTTTGCAGAATGCATACACACACCCCATCTTTAAGACTGAGGATGATAATGAAGAAAGTCGTCACTTACAATCATCAGAAGACCAGCCTACTCTTATATGCACTACAAGAAGCACTCATGCCAAGAAGGTCGTTCCCATCATCACTTAGTATCAACCGTTAGCACACGCCATTCACCATCATCATGCTGCTACTTATACTTATGCATCAATGAACAGAACATTATTCACCCAGTAGGAGTAGCAGGATCAGCAGCAGTACTGGAAACTAGCACTCCATTCTGCTCGTGGGCACTGGGTATCCAAGAAAATACAATTACGTGATTTCATTCACTTTTTCACCCACATTGTTTTGATGATGGCAGTTAATACTTGTGTTTCATTTGCATGCTAGTCAGTGTGCTCTCAAGCAACATGTACCAAAACAAAAGGACTTCACATCTAGCTGTTGGTGGTCAAGGACATGTGTCACGGGTGTAGAAAATGCCTGCATCCTGAAGTCTTCCTCAACTTTTACTTTTACACACAACTTTGGATCGCTTGTCTACATACTTGATAAGAGGTAGTTTTGAGCTCCAAAAGTCAAAAAGATTTCTGCTCCTCCGTAGGAAAGGAATTCATTTGATTGCTCACACAATTTTGGTCTTTCAAGAGAAAAGAGGAAAGAAGAGAGACGGGTGGAGTCCATTGCTGCTCCACCCTCTGATTTATAGATTTTTCAAGCTAATGTTGGGGCACCTTGTTGGTCTTAATGCCCATGATTGGATCACAAAGCCTAGCATAAGAATGAATCCTCACCACTTTACATGAAAATACTTGAAGTGAAAGTTATTGGATCCCCCAAGACACCCCGCGTTCACCACCACCACCATTTTTTAAGAAAACGACCCAATGTTTGCAACACTAATATTGACGTGCTCAAATATGTTTTTGCTGGTGCTCTCTTAGTCAGAGTTCTAAAAAACTCTATAACTCTGAAGGAGTTGTACTTGTGGTCTTGTTCGATAGTCATATAGGAAGTACTATGGTGAAATAGCATCCATGAGAGAGAGAGAGAGAGAGAGAGAGAGAGAGAGAGAGAGAGAGAGAGAGAGAGAGAGAGAGAGAGGGGAGAGAGACTTTAGTCTGATAAATATTTTAAAGTTGCAATTTTCATAACTCAAATACTCCTACATATGTCAAATGAATTGTAGTAGTGGGTTTTGATGTCAAATGTGTAAAAATCACTTTTTCAAGCCTGATGTTTCTACAAAACATGACTCACAATTTGGAATGTTAATCATCTATATTGGCTATATTGAAGATCTGACATTGTAGGGATTAATTCTCACCCTTTGGGCTTATGGCTTATGCTATTAATATCCATTTGAATGATAATCAAATTAAAAAACATTTCGACTCATAATTCAATGACAAACATTATTGTTAGTGTCATTTTTTATTTAAATTGTTGCTAGATTTTTATTTTCTTGATTTAAGCATGAAGACAAAAGTCGTCATAACATATATGATAATCCATATAGAAAATCCATTTTGCAAAATAATAAATTTTTGTTAGATATTTTTTGCAAAACAAGAATTTATCAACTTTTTTTTTAAAGTATAAATTTTGATAGATTTGGAGCTTCGCACCATCTATGTGCCATCACAATCTAGGTATCTATAAATTTGGATACAATGTAGGTATTTTATAATTTTGGACCTTTGCACCATATAGATTTTTTGTATCATGTAGTGATTGTGAGATCGGTCATGAGAAGTGATTTGGAATATTTGGAGCAATTTACAAGGATAAGAAAAACTTGTGGATGATTGACATCCATTCATGGAGCACGCTTGTGGACTGCTAATATGAGGTGTGCATTAATGAATTTTCATCCAATGCATTTCTTGAAAAGAGATCAATTTCATATGTTCTTCTATTTTCATATCATTTTTCATGGCATTTTGAAGTTGAATGAGAAGCATGATCATCACATTTTGTGTCCATCAAATTATTTTAGAATGTCATTATTTTGCATATTGGCACTCTAAAGGTCTTTTGTGTGGAGTTATTGTTTGATGTAGGGCCAATAATGAGCACAACTTGGTTCATTAAATTACATTGAAAAAAATGACTTAGGAGCAACCAATCTTTATGCTAAATGAGAAGCACAAATACTTGCATTTCATGTACCACAAATCACTTAGAAAATTTCAAAAGTTTTTAAAAGTATAAGTTGATGTTGGATCTTCTAAAATTGTTTACCACATTTTAAATCATAGAATATGTTGAGAAAAAATAGTTTGGGTGGACTTTTTTGTGGATAAATGTGGAGTTGATAACTTGGTAGTTTATATCCCAAGTTTTGAGCCGATGCTCAATCTTCAATGATGTTGAGCACATTTGAGACAATAAAAAAAGATTTTTAAAAATGGACGACCACTTGTCTCACATCTTAAAGCATTGAGGGAAAAAGAAAATCACTAGAGAGCCTTGTCTTCTTTTTTTTTTTGCCTATTACACGGGGACACAAGGATCACATTTATGTGTAAAAAATTGTTTATGAAAGTTCTTTGATTATGGGCTCATGTTGGACCTTTAGGAAGTGCTAACCACATCTCATATAATTATATAAAATGTTGCAAACAAATGGCCTAGGAGGCCAATTGCCTCTAACAATTGACTTCCCACAAAAGACTTACAATTTATGTTCCATGGACTTCTCTCAATAGTTCGCTTATTTAGTTTTGAATAAATGTTGGACCCTTGAGAACTGCTTCCACATATTAAGTGATAGAAAACAATGTCGAAAAAAGATGATCTTGTGTTAATATAATAAATGTAGAGCTCAAGATTCACAACCACACTTGGTTTTGAGTTTATGCTCCGACTCATGTTAGGCATTCTTTGAGTACCTCATAAATTATGGTTAGTCTTTAACTCGTCATGAGTTAGTCTTTCCCATACACATATCTTGGGGGTACATCTTTCTATGTACATGCACATGCCAAATCTTGTCATTATTTCTTAATCAAATATTTAATAACAATAACTATGGGTTAAACATATATCTTAGGAGTACATCTTTCTAAGTACCTGCACATGCCAAACCACGTAAGTGTTTTCTTAATCTGGTTTCTATATAACAAACATTATAAATTGGAACAAAAGAAAGGAACCTCTTTATTTATTTGAGGCCAATGCCTTATTACATTACTATGATTAACTACTCATGGAAATATCATTTGCCCTATGCACAGTCTCCTTAATAAGGGTCTCTCCATTTAAGGACTCCCTACGAGGCCTAGTGGGAGGAGCTGGAGGGGTCACCTAGGTCGCATCTTCATCGTCATAGCCTCCAAAACGGCCTATATTGAGGTGTTGGAAAAACAAAGAGATCATTTTCCTCAGTGCAGTGTGCTATGTGTGAGAAATTGTCAACTAGCTACTTGACTATTATTGGCAATATGGAGGCCAAAGTTTGAAGTAAACTTAGAGAAGCATTTCTTTATGTTAATAAGTCCTAAAATTAGTAATTTTACTATTTTTAGAAATTCCTAGAAGGGTTTAAGATCGGATTTGGGCCTAATGTCTTCGCATATTGAGATACATTGAATCTAGCCTTTATATTACTAGTCTTTTGGTATGTACTTGGAAACTATCGATTAGGGCAATAATTGGCAAGCATTTTGCTGCTATATATACAGCAAGACCAGCATGGAAAAATATATCAAATGTTCTCTCTATCTTTGGATAACTTTATTCTTCTATCCTCTTGTCTTCTTCTATCTCTTCTCTCTTGATATTATTGATTTTAGTGTATAGAATGCATGTATGGCATGATTCCACACATGTGAAGACTATTGTATGGTTGCTATAGCATGGACATGGATAATAGGCAATTTCATCTTAGCATTCAATGTGTATTGTGCATGATTTTTCCTAACTAGCATGCTAGAAGTGAGATTTTATACATTGTTGATGTTGTGTGATGTGCACCCAATTAAGCCAAAGATCAAAGATCTATTTGAGTCGTAATTAGATCTGATTTTTCAAACTACACCTATCAGATTCGAGCCTAGAATTATGTTTGAACTCTACCTAATTCACACTCATGAGGATTGATTCAATTGATTACAAATCAATACGCGAGCAACATTAAGTAATAAGAAGGAATTAGATAAGCATACATTCATAGCTGACATTATTCTGAACACAATAGGACATTAGATTGAATCCATGAAGTAGCATGTACAAATCAACTATGAAAAATGGTGAGCACAAATCAATAGCAGTGATAACTACGTGCTCAAATCTAGATTTGATTTACAATTGCCAAGATGATACGAAGACCATATGGTGGCTTTACAATCACTCTCTGTTTAAAACCGAGCAAGATGTGCTACATCAAATAAATTGCATTTGTTGCTTCTATCACATTATTAGCATCATGTGTCTTTTATAGACAAAAATCTTATTACAAGAAATGATTAAAAGAATGAATTAGTACTTAATGCAAGTCGTAAGCCTTGTTGCAGTTGCATGTCAATGTCTGCCAAGTGGACCGTAGGATCTTCATTAGAGATGTCATCTTTGGGTGGTTAACCGCTCATAGGTCATAATCTATTTGTAATGCCTCATAGAGGGATTTCTTACATGTTGTTACGGGCAATAGTCGTAATTCCTTTGGGGCTTTTTACAACAAGAATAATATGTCCATGACATGTTTCTTTAAGAACTACTTATGAGTTCCTTGTGGGCTCTTTATGAGTTCCTTATGGGCTCTTTATGAGTAGTGACCAGCATCCCTTGTAAGTTACGAGTTCCTTATGTCTTACTTACGAGCAACAACTTCATCTTTGACGAAGATTCGAAGGCTTTATGGACAGCTACTGTCATGGCTCGTAAGAGGAAGCCTTACGAGTTCCTTACGTCTTACTTACGGGCAACCACTTCATCTTTGATGAAGTTTGAGGACTTCAATTTTTAAGCTTGCGCTTTGATTGCATGAATGGAACTATAATGTGTATCTATGTCAAATATTTATCAGTTGTACATTGCTCATTAATTATGAGTCATCACTTGATATTCTAACTACCACATTGAATAAGCAAGTGCTTGTGACTCACTTTAAATACATGTACAAAGCACCAAATAGTAGTGCAAGAAATTGGTAGGAGTGTCTATGCAATAGCTCTGGATTCTCAACATTGTTTTAGCAGTTTTCATATTGATCTTAAAAGTCCGTGCAACATATGTATCAATGTAATATTGAAGTCTTACTAATGAATGATTTCCTTTTCATCTTTCATGTATTAATGTTGCTTGATAATCTCTCTCTCTCTCTCTCTCTCTCTCTCTCTCTCTCTCTCTCTCTCTCTCTCTCTCTCTCTCTCTCTCTCTCTCTCTCTCTCTCTCTCTCTCTCTCTCTCTCTCTCTCTCTCTCTCTCTCTCTCTCTCTCTCATTTTGGAAAAAGAATGATGCATGTGAAGATAGTAAAGAATCTACATAAAAAATGCCAAACAAAAAACCTAAGTGATATTTGATTGAAGGTGACAAGAGATACGAAACAAGATGAGATTCAAGATGCAAAGGGATAAAAAATAGTTCACAAGTCAACTAGAGAATGAAGGCCACTTGACAAGTATGGGTGCAACAATGTAAGATCTTGAGGAGCCAAAAACATTCAATCAAGCTATTTTACGTGATTATATTATTTGAATTGAGCTATTACTGAGCTAATTAGGAGTTAGGATTTTTGTTGTACTTTCTCTCTCTACGATGTAGTATTGTGGTTTCTTCTTCAATGGTGGCTTGTGCTTTTGCTATTGCTACAGTGAAGTGCTTTGTTTATAGGAAAACTTCGGAGAAAGATCTTGAGTTGAGAAATCCTAAAAACTTAGACATGCTGGACGAGATAGCTAACTTGATATTATTCTTTTAAAGGGACAAAACTTTTGGCTTCCATACAACAATATTTCAAAATCATGCATTTGCTTAGTTAGCTTCACAAAAAACATATCAAACATCTAATTTAAAAGTAAGTTTTAGCTTTACTCATTAACCAAGTCTCTCTAGTGAGTTTTATTTTTCACATTTTATAGCTGGAAAATGGATCCCTATCTCTAAATTAATTTTCTCGATAGTGTAGACCTTGTTTCTTTAATTAATCTCCACTCTATTCGAGGTACAAGATTTAAGTATTTGTGGAATCCAACATTTGGATGAATTATGAAAGACTTCTTTGATGTTTTTCTTTCAAATATCCAATAATTGATCGAAACACTTTATTGGCTTTGTCTAAAAACATCTAAATTCTTGCTTCTTTCACTTAACTCTCCTAAACTTTACATATTGCTTATCCGGTATTCAAGATTTCAAAATTCGATTCTGAAGATAATTCGATGTAGCCACTGCTTCCGCCCACAATTGTTTTGGTGCTTTTGCATGAGCCATCATACACCTAGCAGCTTCCATAAGTGTATGATTTCTTCATTCAGCTATTCCATTGTGCTGAGGTGTGTATGATGCAGTCTTCGTATGCATAATACCTCGATCAATACAATAAGCTTTGAATTCGTTGGAAATGTACTCACCTCCACAATTTGTGCGAATTTGCTTCAATTTATTGCATGTTTGCCCAATTCGTATACTTAATGAATTTCTCGAAAGCTTCAGATTTTGTACGAATAAAGTATACTACAGCGAACTTGTTGAAGTCATCAATAAATGTAATGAAGTATTTTTTGCATCACCTAAAGACAATACTTCAAATGGTCCACAAATGACAAACTCGACGGAGAGAACTGCCATCTCTAGAAGTTCAAGATTAAAGTAGTTCTTCTTGCCAAAGAATTGTGGGACATTGTTGATGGCAAACCAGAGGCTGATGCTTCCAGCATCACCAAATGGAGACAGAGAGATGGCAAGGCATTTGCCTTGATCACTCTCAATATCAAAGACTCTCAAATCAGCCACATACGTGCTTCTCAGACCGCTAAGGATGCATGGGACATCCTAGCAACTCTCTATGACATCAAAGATGTCACTTCCAAACTACATTTGAGGAAGAAATTCTTCACTCTTAAAATGTCTGAAGCATATAGTGTTTCGAGCCATCTCAACACTTTCAAGAACCTTATGGAGTAGATGATTGCAACCGGCTCAGTCATTGAAGATTCAGATGCAGTAATGACTCTATTATTGAGTCTCCCTAATGCCACTTCAACTTCTGAATTGACTAATATGCTTTGGCATTTTAGATTAGGCCATCTTAATTTCAATAGTATTCAACAAATCTTGACTCAGAATCTAGTGCAAGATCTTCCTTCTGTTAGCAAACCAACTTCTCCATGTGAAAGTTGTACTATCAATAAGCATGCTAGAAGTTCTTTTATTTCTGATTCAGTTCTTACTTCTAAAGGTTTGTTTGATCTTGTACATAGCAACATTTGTGGCCCAATACAGACTGCTTCTACAAGGGGGGCCATTTATTTTCTAACTTTCATTGATGATTTCTCTCGACGAACTGTCACCTATTTCTTGAAGAACAAATCTGATGCTTTCAAGTCCTTCAAATAGTTCAAGGCGTCTATTGAAAATCAGACTCAGAGAAAGATCAAGGCTCTACGTACTGATGGAGGGGGAGAATTCATCTCCATCGAATCAAGGACTTCTGCAAGGCCAATGGAATACATCAGCAATACACAACCAGCTACTCACCTCAGTCCAATGGTATAGTTGAGAGAAAGAATTGGACACTCATCGAAAGTGCCAAGAGCATATTGGCCCATGCCTCTCTTCCAAAGAAATTCTGGACAGAAGCTGTTACTACATCTGCTTATCTGCAAAACCGATCCATCACTAAGGCCCTGAATGGCAAATCACCCCATGAGGTATGGACAAGATCGAAGCCATCACTCAAGCATATTCAAGTGTTTGGATGCATTGCTTACCCTCACCAAACTATGTTTGAGTACCGCATTCCACCCCGAGACTGATGGACAGACCGAAAGGGTACATCAATGGTTGGAATGCTACTTGCCTTACTTGAGGCATTTCGTGGCAGACCAACAAACAAAATGGATTGATTGGTTGCATTTGGCAGAGTTCAGTTATAATTCAACACCCCACATGTCATTTGGAATGACACCGTTCTATGCATTGTATGGATGTGAATCTACAATGCCAATTGACATGGAGTTAGTGGATGTAACCATGGCAGTAGTAGCAAATGAACTATAGATAATGCAAAACATCCTTAAGGTGAATCAGGACCATATGTGAGAGTCTCAACAAAAGATGAAATATTACGCAGACAAGCTTCGATCATTTAGGGAATTCCACGAAGGGGATTATGTGTATTTACAATTACAGCCCTATCGCCAACCATGCAATGTTTTGATTGAAAATCAATAGAAATGATCTGATACCAAAAATTACTAATCTGATATCAAAAATCAGCTCTAATAACATGTTGGAAGAAGAAAAGAATGCTCGATAGAGAAATGGCTGCATTCTATAGACGCATGCATTGTTCTAGAGTTAGTGTAACTTCCTCTTACCCAACTCAATCTCCTCAAAAATTTACCTTTGAGAAAAAAGATAATTTGAGAAATTGCATTTCATTTCACTTCTCTTAAAAAAAGAATTTTCTTTGTAAAGCAAACATGTGTTTACATGCATTGTAACTTGCAAATGCCAAGCCTCTTCAAGCATGTGTTATTTACTTCCCAATGCACATATGCATATGTCAACAAAATACTCATCAAACAGAAGGTGGCGTGTGCATCATTTTCTTTTTAGCCAAACTTTTGAGAGGTGATCTAGTTGTCGATGTGCACATCTATGAACTTAGCCTACTACCTGGATCTCAAGAAATGTGGTTCCTGGATGTGCACAACATTTAAGAATTCGCTAGATGCACAATATGAATGTGGTCAGGCTAACAACGCTCGTTCTATGTGTCTTTGAATGAACACTAGCTTAGGGTGATTTCACATTGGAGTTCATGAAAAATCCATAATCTATAACTAAGTTCTCCCATGGGTCTATTGGTCCCCTTGCAAAATAAGAGACTTCTCCCTTTTAGCATTTATCTTGAGTTGCTACCATGTAGCAAAGAAGAGAAGATGGCATGGGCCTCTTGCCACATAGAGGCAAGTTTAAGTGGTCTTTTGGACTAGAACCTTGCCTTGCATGTTAATCTATTAGGGATGACCTAAAAAAAATAGATCAATGACATAAGATGAACTTAAACTAACCAATCAACATTCCATTCGACTATTACCAATTTGTTGCCATCCATCTCCGAAGTCACTTATTAGCACGAGCTTGGGAGTAACTCCCGCTCCTGTGCCTGTGCGACACGTGGCATCATGGCCCCAGACGCTACCCAAGATTTGTTTGATGGTTCGGGATTTTCAGGAGCAAATTTTTTGCGAGTCCCAGAGAATTTGCCTTGCGCGTCAGTCGAGCACGTACATTAGTTGTGAATTTTTTCGGGCACGTGGGTCATGAATTTTTCTTGGGCACGCGCTCGCACATGAGAAACTTCTGCGAGCACCAGATTGTCTCGTGCACGCACACATATGTAAGAACTTGTGCTTGTTTCACTATTTATAAAACGGAGCAGAGAACATTGTTGGGCGTAATCGCTCCCATGCTAATAAGCGACGAGGATCCATCTCACTTGCCAAGGCTTAAAAGAGTGCTCGGGAAAATCAGCGAAGCATAAGAATGAAACCGATGTTATTTCTCAAAAATCAATATCACAAATTTTCAAAAAAAGTCGAGAAAATCAGCAAAGTGTAGGAATGAAAGTGACATCATTTCTCAAAAATAGATATTGTAAAATAATTTTAAACGGTTTTACAAAAAAAGGTTTCCCCAGCAAGTGATGTAAGAATGAAATCAGCATTATTTCTTAAAAACCCATATCATGAAATCTTAAAACATTTTTTCAAAAAATGTTTCCCTGGCATTGTCTTAAATATGGGTGGCAAGAGAAACTTCCCTTGCATGTTGATCAAAGTTTAATAAGATGGAAAATTGCAAGATTTCAAAACTATTGCTTTCAGATTTATTTCAGATCTATTACATTGATGTAAGCAGTCATGGATCATTCAGTAATCAGCAGTTGGGTCAGCCAAAACTGCCCATAACGGATTGCATGGCTTTAAATCAGAGTGATGCGAGACAGAAATGCATTTCTATACTTGCACAAGAATATGTTGTGGGTTGTTTGTTCTGATATATTGTGGATTGCATGGCTTTAAATCAGAAGGATGCGAGACAGAAATGCATTTCTATACTTGCACAAGAATATATTGTGGGTTGTTTGTTCTGATTGTCAGCATTATTAAGTGGGCAGCAACAGTTTTGATATTGCAGATTTTTGTCAGCATATTTAAGGGGGCAACAACAGTATTGATATTGCAGATTTTTGTCAGCAAAATAAAGTGGGCAACAACAGTATTGATATTGCAGATTTTTGTCAGCATAACAAAGTGGGCAACAACAGTATTGATATTGCAGATTTAGTGTGCCAGAAAACAGAGTATTATTCTTGATATGATGGTGAGAAAAGACTCCAAAATGGAAGACTGCTTCTCCTCTGGCATGCAAAACATACACTCTCAGATCAGTTCCACTCCAAGGAGTAGTTGTAATGGGAGGAGGCCATCAGTGCCTTGTAGAGTGAAGAGTAATGCTGCAGTTTTTGAATCCAAAAAGTTGAAGAAAACCCATGAATTGAGACAAGGAAGAACAAATGCCGTGAAGTTGCCTACACTAAATTTTTCTAGAATCCAGAAAAATGTGGCTGATCAGGAGCAAATTTTCCCAAATCTGTCTCAGCCTTTTGTATTGAAAGAAGTAGGCGCTCTGGATAGGGGAGTTCAAATCTTAACAGATAGATGTGGTAAAGAAAGCTTAGTAAGCGGCAGAAAAGCATCTCTTAGTGAACGATGTCAAAAGGATTCTCCTAGGTCTAACGTGTTTGCGAAATATGCTAATAGCAGAACAGCGCTCTGTAAGGCAGATACAAGTTTTGTAGGCGATTTGAAAAAATGGAGGCAACTAAGTCGTGAATTTCGATTTAGACAAGTCGAAAAAACCGCAAAGGATTTATTCTTTTCCCAGCAAGCACTGTTGTCTTCTCCTAAAGCAATTCATAGTGGAAGTAGTCCTTCCAAAAACCTTGATGGAAACCTGACTCGTAGACGCTTGATGACATCAAGAGAGTTCTCTGAATCCAATTCAATTGGAATCGGGAACAAGGAAAATGGAGTTAGATTGCGAACAGGAAGACCCGAGGCAGCCTGGCAGGCTAAGAAACTTTCCTTGAGACTAGCGAGTTCCCTTGAAGATGCCTTGGCAAAGGTTGAGTCTTGTGCCTCGGAAGCCAAAAAGGTTTCTATTCCATTAGGCACCACACATGATTCTGTCATTGTAAGCTCAGTCTCCAAGATAAAGACTGCAGATGCTCTTGCCAACCCGCCACTAAGTCTGAAGTTTTCATGTAGAGATGACTTGAATACGAGTGACAAGATTGAAAAAATCATCAAAGAACCAAACGATGCGAGTGAAAGGTTTTCTGACTTTATGTGGTTTTGATGGAGTACTTCTCATTTCTCTAGGCAATAAAAAATCATAAACCTGACTATATTGTTATACGAAAAATAATCAGTGTAAAGATCTGATTGCTGTATTGACACAGCTTAAGAAATGAAAAGGTCTTGAAGCTATATATGTTTTTGTAATGCATGTGAAAAATAGACAAAGCAGAATGCAGAAAGAGATGAGAGTCACATATAATATTGCAGAACCAGGAATCAGCTCGATGGGGTGTACCGGAAGCAGTCAAACGAAGACTCCCAAAGTGAAGCCTTCGAAACTTCCGCTTGGCAACTATGGAAAGTCGTTTGCATTTGGTATGATTATTGTATTTTCGCAGGGTAGTTAAACTGGCTTCTTTTTGAAAGGATTCTGATAGGTGTTTCATATCATTCACATTTTTCACCACTATGTCTTCATTGATAATCTGTTTCACCAACATGCCTTGTTATTTCAAGCATGTGTTTCACCAACATGCTTGAAATAACACAAACCATATTCTGACGTGTAGGCTGCTTGCAGGTTCTGGGAGTGATCCTGTAGAGCATTCCCAAACGGCCCGCACCTTTCGATCAGTAAATTCCTCTCATATCTCTCCTGAATCTGTGGCGTGGTAATAATTTCTTCAATGTAATTGTTTTTCACACAGTTTTCGGTACCTTTCTTACACCGTATTCCTAAAGGAAACCCTTGCATTATCTCAGCCCATTTGGCTTGTCAACCTCTCAAATCTGGCTGGTTAGCAAATTGTTTTAATGTATCATGATTTGTATATACATTAAACTCAGCTCCCCACCAATAATGCGTCCATGCTTTTTTTGAAGCATAGAGTACGACGTACAACTCCTTTTCATAAGTTGGGGTAATTTTTCTTAGTAGAGTTGGGTTTCTTGCTTCGAAGGTTACAGGCCTTCCCTCCTGCATTGAGACAGCCCCGCAACCATACCACTGGCATCTGTATGCAAGGTAAATGGTTTATGAGGGTCCACAGTTTTTAGAGCGACATATTCAACCATAACTTGCTTTCACTTATTGAAGCTTCGTTGTTTGGAATATGTCCACTCTCCCATTTTCTTCTTTTGCAACATATTTGTCATAGGTGCCGCAATCTTAGAGTAACCTTTTACAAATTTGTAAGAACGAGTCACTCCAAGGAAAATCTTTACCAACACTGGCACAGGCCACACAAAAATAACAATTCTTCTAAAATCTAGTCTTACTCCCTCTGCAGACACAATAGATCTTGCATATTCAATCTCTTTGTAAAACGATCTGCTTTTCCTATTGTTAGCACATTGAACATTTAATTTTCCCTTTGAGTTGACAATGTAGTTCTAAAATGCTCACATTCAACTTTTTCACCACAATGGAATTTATGACAATATGTGAGGACCCAAAGTTGAATAGAATCAAAACATCTCTACCACACAAATGTCCATGCATATATTTCAAAGAAGTGGTAGAAAATTGCCTCGACCATGAAAATGTCATTGGAGGAGCTGTGTCCACCTTTCTAACCATAGAGACATTTATCAAATGTGGACACCTTGACTATGCTCTTGCTCTAGCTCTTCCACGAGTATTGGCTCTTACATCTACTCCACTTGAAAATTATACGTGGTTTGCAATGTGAATCTAGTTCCATGGACATTCTTTCCACTTGTGTTGCCCCAAGCATCCAAAGAACAAAGTCTCTCTCGTTGCCTGGTCTTGATCTTGTGGAGACAACAATGAAGGACATTGACCTCCTTGGGCATTAGGCCACCCATATAACCCTTTGCTTTTTGGAGCTCCATCTTCTTTACCTTTTTGGCTGAGGTGCTTCAGTTTTTGTCTATGCAGCAAGCCTATTGTCAAGTCAATAGTAAAAGCTTTCAGAACTCAGCTTGAAATGATTCATTCAACTCTGTAGTTGGATCCTAATCTCTTTACGAATGAGGTATGAACGAAAATAAATCAGGTTAGTCACATATTCTAAATTATAACTAGTGTTGTTCTCATTCATCATGTATCACAACATAAAGACTTTAATGTAATTACATGTTTGAGATGAGAGATAGTGTGGCAGCTTTCTCTCATCCCTCAAACAAGCAGTATATCCTCATTCTTAGTAGTATCTGCATATAGAAGACAACAATCTTTTACTGCTTCTGTATGCCAACACTTAGGTAGCTATGTCAAACCTGGTAGCTTAAAAATCTCTTCACCACAATGTCATGACGTGCCATTTCCTTTATCCTGTTTCTTGTTTTTTGTTTCCGGGGGAATCTGTGTTTCTTTGGTGGGAAATGTTTCCCGAAACTGTAGATATAGACAACCATCCGAAATTGATCTCACTAACTCCCAGGAATGTGGGCAAATATCTCAATATACACATTCACTAGCTCTTTGTCAAGTTCTGACATGTCATCTTTCTTTGCCGCAACAATCGTGTTATTCAAAGCAAAAGACATGGAAACCTTTTCTCTTAGCTGCAATATCAAAATGCCAACACAGTAGTTTTTACCTAATGCCTGGACTAAAGTTTTACGTTTTTATAATCATCTAATAATTATAGTTTTACATAGGGCCGAATTCTGCTGAATGATTTATAAGTGGAAACTCTAGTAGTTTTTAAGAAGTTAATGCTACAATGTATAATGGCTCAATTGTGATAGGTCATTTTCACATTTCTTCTTTTTACTTGTTACTGCAGGTTTTTCAGTTTCCAAGTCCAAGACTTGCCATCACAGAGAGAAGTTCATCCCACAAATTCTCAATAAAAAAATGTGGAGTAAGATTTGTTTCTTGGCCTCTTTTATTCTCTTTATTCTATCTTGCTTAGATTCTATTTGATAAATCTAACATGATATTGCTACTCGATGATCTTAGGAATATCATGCCAAATATATCATTGTGTCTCCTTCAAGCCTCAAAAGGACTTTGACCTTGGAACCAAAACTTTTGAATTCCGAAAATAATCTTATTTCTTTTTTAATCTTGTGAAGCTGATTGTAGCTGTTGCATGACTGACTTCAAGCATACAAAGTAAGGTCATGGAGTGAGCTATGGTAGTGTGCTTGGATGGTATATTGTGAGCATTTTGGTTTTTTTGGTCCTATCCTTTCCTTGCTCAATCAGAGGTATTATTAAGTTTGCATGCATCATGTATTCATGATATCAGACATGAGGGTCCAACGCCCGGACCCGGACGCGTCCGACCCCCGAATGCGGGGTCGGACGTGTCCTTTTTTTTTTTAACTTTTTTTTTTTGGGTCCAACGTCCGCGTCTGGGGCCCAGAACGCGTCCAGGCCCCGGACGTGTTTTTAAAAAAAAAAAAAAACAAAAGGACGCGGGCCCTGCAGACAGTCCGCAGAACCCGAGACTGCAGCGAACGAGGGCGGAAGAGGGAGAGAGAGTGAGTGGGAGAGGGAGAGAGAGAGAGAGAGAGAGAGAGAGAGAGAGAGAGAGAGAGAGAGAGAGAGGGTGTTTGTGTGGGTGTGTGTGATGAGTTGTGTGTGAAAATTGTGTGTGTGTGTGAAAAGATATTGTTGATTTGTGTGCATACAGTTGTGTGTGTGGTGATCTGTGTGTGAGAGAGAGAGAGGAAGAGACAGAGAGTGTGAGGGACGGAGAGAGGGAGGATTTGTGTGTGTGCACAGTGTGTGTGTGAGTTTAGGATTTAGGTTTAAGGGTGCTTGGGTTTGGGGTTTAGGGTTTAGGGTTTAGGGTAGGGAGAGATTGGATTTGCGTGCTTCTGTGTGTGTGTGCGTGAGAGAGAGAGAGAGAGAGAGAGAGAGAGAGAGAGAGAGAGAGAGAGAGAGAGAGAGAGGGAGTGTGCCACTGGTACACCCAGTGCCACCGCCCCCACCGTCGCATTTGCACCCGCCACCGCCACCGCCACCGCAGCTGCATCCGCACCCGCCACAGCCTCCACCTTCGCCGCCGCCACCCGTACCCCGTCCGCCAATACTCCCCATGGATCCACAGCCTCCACTGCTGCACCTACGCCTCTGCCATCACCGTCAGATCTGCACCTGCACCTATGCCACCACCTCCAGATCCGCATCATCCATCCACATCCTCCCAGCCATCCACATCCCGAGGCACCAGACAGATGTCCATGTCGGGATCTTTCAGAGAGGGGCAGCACAGAGAGGCCACCAGGACCATAGCACAGATGTTCTATGACCTGAACCTCCCCTTTATCATGGCATCATCCCGCATCTTTCGAGAGGCTATCTCGAAAGTTGCAGTCTGCGGGCCCGGCTACACACCACCCACAGCCGATGCACTACGAGGCCCTTTGCTCCAGGACCGGGTTGCATCAGTCAGAGAGAGACTGGCCACACTGCACGAGGCTTGGGATAGATACGGCTGTTCCATCATGGCTGATGGGTGGACTGATCGTCGTAGACGTCCACTCATCAACGTGATTGTTTCTAGTTGTTATGGTTCCATGTTCCTGCGCAGCATTGACGCCTCCGAGGCAAGGAGAGTGCACTCGGCCGAGTACATTTACGGCATCATTCGCGCAGCGATAGAGGAGGTCGGGCCACAGCGCATTGTCCAGGTATAATCTTCTTTCATTGGTTGCTTGGTCATTTACTGCTTAATGTTGATACAATAGTTTTGCGTAGTTTTCGATTGATTGCAATGTGTTTCCAAGCTGTGAACTGATCGTGTGAATGTATCGCGAAAGGTTGTGATGGACAATGCGTCCAACTGCCGCGGTATGGGGGAGCTTCTTATGGCAGACTACCCCTCCATTGTCTGGACTCCATGTGCTGCACACTCACTGGACCTCCGGCATTCCATCGGGCGCCTGCCTTGGGTCAATGACATTCTCACGAGGGCACTTGCGGTTGTGGACTTTGTCACATGCAAGCGCCGCATGATGGCCCTTTCCACACATTCAGCAGGTAAGCTGCTACGATTTTTTTGGCTCGTTCAAGATGCTTCTTTATTTTTTGCTCGTTTCATGTGTGCCTCTCATTCCGATTGTCAATGCAGGCTCGACTTGAAGAAGCCCGCTCGCACCCACTTCGCCTACCAGTTCATCATGCTTGAGCGGCTACACAAGCTCAAGGGTGAATTGCGGCACATGGCCACTTCGGCAGAGTTCACCGCCATGGACTTGTCCACGACCTGTGGCAGCGGCAATGGGATAAGTTTCATCGGCCCATTCACAGTGTGGCCCACATACTGCATCCGCTGTTTCAGAGCGAGAGGCAGTACGACGATGCAGAGCTGCGTGCGGACTGGTTCGCATACAACCGCCTCCTCAGCAGCGACACTGGGTTCCGCAGCAGGCTCGAGGTGCAGAGGCTCAGTTACAGGTAAACTCTTGAACAACGTACGCTGTCGTTCGTTCAATTTCCCTACGCGGGCTCAAGTGTACTCAAGCATATCGTCGCTCAACTGCAGGCACTCTCTGGGGCTGTTCGACGAGGACCTTGCACGTGTTCGAGAGAACAGACTCTTGCCTATATCATGGTGGGAGAGCTACGGCGCCGGGAAGCCAGACCTGAGGACGCTCGCGCTCCGAGTCCATTCAGAGGTATGTTGTCTAATCTCATTCATCCAACCAGTTTTGGAAGGAGTGTAGTCAATGGCAGCCATGTTGACAGGAATGTCACTAGTTTCTATCACCGAAGACGGCTCCTCCATCACTACCGGTGATGGGGGGGTGTCCAACAGGGAGGGGGGTGTAAGAACACCCCCCTTTTTCTTAGGTGCCATAGGAGGCGGTAAGCAGATGGAGGACAGTGTAGACAAACGGCCAGGCGTAGCAGCGCAGACTAGCGCAGGGCAGCGTAGGGCAGGTGCGAAGGTCAGCACTGCAGCGCCAGCAGGGCGGACAGCAGCGCCAGCAGGGCGGGTGGGCGCGCAAGAGAGAGAGAGGGCAGCAGCGCTAGCAGGGCGGGCAGCGCACCAGCAGGCGGGCAACGCACCAGCAGGGCGGCGGAGAGAGAGAGAGAGAGAGAGAGAGAGAGAGAGAGAGAGAGAGAGAGAGAGAGAGAGAGAGAGAGAGAGAGAGAGAGAGAGAGAGAGAGAGAGAGAGAGAGAGAGAGAGAGAGAGAGAGAGAGAGAGAATTAGAATTAGAATTAGAATTAGAATTAACGTCTTTTGGTGCCCAGGGGCACATAAGACAAAAGAGAGTACAAAATGTGAGAAGCATTGTCCGCATAAGGACTTATTTACCAATGAAAAGACAGTAAAACTAAAACTAAAATATCGATCTCTCTGTCTCTAAGAGAAAAAGTATCCAAGCTTGACCACCAGCTGGTGAGGGTACAAAGCAAGAGCTTAACCACCTGCTCCGCGGAGGAAACTAGCTACGAGCAAGCCGAAAGTAATGAGTGATGGTAGTAGTGGGTCGTGATGTAGGCTGGTGGGAGGCGTATGAAGATCTAGTAGCACTGGATCGAGCCGAAACTCTCTGTGTCTTCGATCTTCGGACGGGGACGTCAAAATCCGCAACCGAAATATCCACTCTGTCTCGCTTCTGGAAGAACTGAGTAATGTGAGCCTGACTGGAATCCATATCTGAGAGCGTAGGTAGAAGTGAAGCTCGTAAAATATACATCTCTCTCAAAAGAAGACCCACACATCTAGCGTCTGGATACTCGAGGAAGGAGCTCAACGTGAGGGGAATATCTCGGTATAAACAATGGTATCGTCCTCTAATCTCATAGTATACTGGGCAGCGAAAGATGAAATGAAACTCATCTTCCACCTCCTGAAGAGAACAGAGCTGACATATCCGCTGCAATCTGGGAGTGTCTGTGTATCTACCTGTCTCGATAGCAAGCTGATGAGAAGAGACTCGAAGCTGTCCTATACGATATCTCAGACCAAAAGATAGCGTCTGTGTAAGATAAACTGGAAGAATAGGCAAGCCCGAAACGTCCAGCCGTAAAAGATGTGTGCCATAATAATGTAGCTTGACCCTATCTGGATCAGGATGTGACCATATAGTGCGTATGTAGCTCCGGTAGATCTGCTGTCTGATATAAGCATGGGTTCCATTCGGAAGATCAAGTGCGGATAAACCCCAAGTCTGAAGAAGGGCTGAGACACTGCGATACCAAGAGTGCTTGGCTCCCTGATCTGCAATGGTACAAGATGAAGTGAGAGCAGCAACAATGTATCTGGAGGTATCTAGATCTGATACCCTGTGAAGAAAGGTGATGATCTGAAACATAGCACCAACAACTAATGGAGGAGAAGCAAACTCGGCTAGTATGATATCATGTGGTACTGAGGGCTTAGCCCGGATTATCCTACTGAGCATGAGAATCTGGATACGAGTAAGATCTCTCCATGTATCGCGTGATAAATCAGGGCACCAAGTCTCAGCCGAATATAGCACAACTGGGGAGACAGTAGCAGAAAATAGTAGGCATCTGGTAGCAGGATCCTGCACATAATAAGTAGAGCAAAATCTCTCCATATGCACAAGAGCGGTATGCCCCTTGCGGAGCCTGGCGGTGGCTGCTGGTCGAAAAGTGAGTAGCGGACCAGAGAAAAGAACTCCCAAATAGGTGTAGGAGGTCACGATCTCAATCGGTAGCCCGTCATAATAGAAAATCACATCTCTCATATGCTGTCTGTTGGTGTTAAACACCATAATCTTAGTCTTCTTAAGGTTAACCGTCAATCCCCAACGCTGGCAAAAGTGATGTAAAGCAGAAAGGTGACTCTGTAAACCAGCTGCAGAGGATGAGAGGAGAACCACATCATCAGCGTACAAGAGAATGGGGATAATAATGTCTGCTAGGGGACAGCCCTCTCCACCTTCCTCGCGAATAATCCGCTCGAGGTCATCTATATATAGTGCAAAAAGAGTGGGTGATAAGGGGCAACCCTGCTTCACACCAATGGTAGAATGTATCTGTGAGGACCAGCCACTACCATCTCTGAAACGTGCCAAGACTCGCTCATATAAAGTAATGATCGCAGCAATAGTATCCTCTGAAAAGCCAAGTGAAGACAGTCTCTGGAAAAGAAGATGTCGTGGAACAGAGTCAAAAGCTTTGCGAAAATCCACAAAGCAACAGTAAATTCTCTGTTTCCGATGTCGAGCCTCCTCAATAATGCATCTCAAAATGAAGATCTGGTCTGAAGTAGAATATCCCGGTCTGAAACCAGCTTGACCCATAGCGTGTAAACCCTCAGTTTCAGCAAAAGATCCAGTAACTGTCTGTAGTATAGAGCCATATATCTTAGCCAGAGTGTGGCCAATCATAATGGTGCGGTAGTTTCCTACATTCATGGGATCACCTGCCTTGAGGATGGGGTGAAGGATATTAGTACACCAGGCCATAGGAAAACCAGAAGTAACAGCTGTGTTAAAAACATGAGCAATGTAAGGGGAGATGAGATGTGCTACGGGCTTTAGGAAGTCTACACTTAAGGAGTCATAGTCAGTGGCTTTATTTAGTTTGGCATGTTTAATGGCGTTTTCAACCATGTCAGGGGTGAAAAGTGAGCAGTGGTCAGGTCTCGGTGAGAGTGAGGTAGGAGGAGAGTCCGTGGTATATAACTCCGTGGCATACTCGATCCAGGATTCGATGGCTATGGGGGCCAATGTTGAAGAGTGTCTGGTGAAATGTTTCCAGAAAAAAGAGGAGGAGGGTGAATCTAAAGAGTTGATCATTTTTTGGCAGAGTGATTGTAGGTACTTGATCTTCTTTGTTCTGGTGGTTCTATGATATTCTTTCTGGCATTGTTTGAGTGTGGCAGGGGAGTGTGACCTGGCATATGTCACATGATTGTGAAGAGAGCGGCATTCTGCATCATACCATCTGTTGTGAACACTTCTGTGAGATGATGTCGTTTTGGTGGGGAAGGATGAGGAAGCAGCAGCTAAGAGGGATGTAGAGAGAAAAGTGGCTTGCTGGTCAATTGGTGCCATGAACGGGAAGTTAGCGAGTAGTTGGGATAAGATTGTGGTGTAATTAGTGAATCCAGATTGGGTGAAAGGAATACGTTTATGAGTGGGAAGAGAGCAAGAAACTTGCAAAGAAGAGGTTATGTGACCAAGTGAGATGTGTAAGAGTGAGTGATCGGAAATGGTAGGGGGTGTAATGGAGAAATCAGAAATGTGAGAGATCAAAGCAGGTGATCCAATGAAGTAGTCGACCACACTATGTCCTCCACCATGAGGATAGCATGTATATGCTGATGAGGAAGGCCACTGTGTGAGGCCATTCAAAATGGCAAGAGCGTGTGTCTCTGCTAGAGTGATCAACTGCTCCCCGAAAGATGTAGCTGGAGTGTCTGCATCCTGTGATACCCGGTCTAGCCCCATATCCAAAGGGTAAAGCCTGAGAAGATCCGTAGCTGCATGAAATTTGGTTTGTCTAGAGCTTGTGCGGGCGTTGAAATCACCTGCTAGTAAAATGGAACCCTGCTGAGAAAAGATAGCAATATCATCTGAGAGAGCCTGAAAAGGGTCCCCGCCAAACTCAGCAAACACTGAGGTCTGTGGAGCAAAATAGCATACAGCTATATAGATGTCCTGAGGTAATCCCAATAGTGAGCCAATAATGTGTAACCAAATATAGCGAGCGTATGGATCTTGTTTAACCATCTGAACTGTGGTGTCTCTGTATAAACAAGCTACTCCTCCAGATCCTCGACAAGTTTTTCCCCTAACAAATGGACGAAAAGCAGAATGCCAAGAGTACTCCTGTATATTTGGAAGAGGATGATATAAGGACTCATGAGTTTCAGCCAACAACAAAATGTCGCATTTTCTAATAAAATCAGCAAAGTCTCCGGCTGATGACGAAGATAAAAAACCATTACAATTCCAGAAGCCAAGTCTCAAATTGGTAGGGGATCTCGGGTAGCTTCTATATCCGGGGGCCCCTAGTTCCTATTGTGGAAGGTCGAAAAATCTCGGTTTCCCGTCAATAAAAACAACCCTTTGCCCTTTCTCTTTCGCTTCAAGGATAATCTTTTTTCTTGCCAACCATTGAGTATTTGTTAAGTCATCACCCATATAAATGAAAGTACCTTTAAGCTTTGCCCTAAGCCGAAGGGCAGCATTGCGTTGTGAAAGCGAGCGGAACTTGATAAACAAAACATTGTCATCAAATTTACTACGCCAAGCAGTATCAAAACCATCAGCCACATGAGATAACTTGGAAATGAGCAAATCCGTAGCTTCTTCCAACGGTTTTCCACCATTGGCAATGCCTCTTACTCTAATGTTAAAGGCTTTTTTGGCCCTTCTGGCTTGTTCACCCAAAACTGTCTCCAAATCGTTTTCCTTCGGAAAAGATGAAATCTGAGAGTGATTACCTTGCTTAAGGATCGATGTCGTTTTTTCAACCTGTTTTGCGAGTGATGAGAGTTTGCTGCCCATATCATCCGGTTTGAAGAGTGCTGCCCACGTTTTCGTCTCCTCGACTTGTTTCTCCAAGCTATTGATCTTGTTGGAAGTCTCCTCCAAGGCACTTTTTTCTGCAATTCGTTGCTTAAGATATATATTTTCTTGCTCAAGCTGCTCCACACGTTCCGTGACACCAAAAAGATCCTTAGCTAACTTGCTATTTTCAGCTTCAAAGAGGTGTAGTTGTTTCTTAAGTCCCATAATTTCTTGTCGGATAAAACTAAGATCATAAGCAAAAAGACTTTCGGTAGGTTTGGAAGGAGTGTAGTCAATGGCAGCCATGTTGACAGGAATGTCACTAGTTTCTATCACCGAAGACGGCTCCTCCATCACTACCGGTGATGGGGGGGTGTCCAACAGGGAGGGGGGTGTAAGAACACCCCCCTTTTTCTTAGGTGCCATAGGAGGCGGTAAGCAGATGGAGGACAGTGTAGACAAACGGCCAGGCGTAGCAGCGTAGCAGCGCAGACTAGCGCAGGGCAGCGTAGGGCAGGTGCGAAGGTCAGCACTGCAGCGCCAGCAGGGCGGACAGCAGCGCCAGCAGGGCGGGTGGGCGCGCAAGAGAGAGAGAGGGCAGCAGCGCTAGCAGGGCGGGCAGCGCACCAGCAGGGCGGGCAGCGCACCAGCAGGCGGGCAACGCACCAGCAGGGCGGCGGAGAGAGAGAGAGAGAGAGAGAGAGAGAGAGAGAGAGAGAGAGAGAGAGAGAGAGAGAGAGAGAGAGAGAGAGAGAATTAGAATTAGAATTAGAATTATTATTAACGTCTTTTGGTGCCCAGGGGCACATAAGACAAAAGAGAGTACAAAATGTGAGAAGCATTGTCCGCATAAGGACTTATTTACCAATGAAAAGACAGTAAAACTAAAACTAAAATATCGATCTCTCTGTCTCTAAGAGAAAAAGTATCCAAGCTTGACCACCAGCTGGTGAGGGTACAAAGCAAGAGCTTAACCACCTGCTCCGCGGAGGAAACTAGCTACGAGCAAGCCGAAAGTAATGAGTGATGGTAGTAGTGGGTCGTGATGTAGGCTGGTGGGAGGCGTATGAAGATCTAGTAGCACTGGATCGAGCCGAAACTCTCTGTGTCTTCGATCTTCGGACGGGGACGTCAAAATCCGCAACCGAAATATCCACTCTGTCTCGCTTCTGGAAGAACTGAGTAATGTGAGCCTGACTGGAATCCATATCTGAGAGCGTAGGTAGAAGTGAAGCTCGTAAAATATACATCTCTCTCAAAAGAAGACCCACACATCTAGCGTCTGGATACTCGAGGAAGGAGCTCAACGTGAGGGGAATATCTCGGTATAAACAATGGTATCGTCCTCTAATCTCATAGTATACTGGGCAGCGAAAGATGAAATGAAACTCATCTTCCACCTCCTGAAGAGAACAGAGCTGACATATCCGCTGCAATCTGGGAGTGTCTGTGTATCTACCTGTCTCGATAGCAAGCTGATGAGAAGAGACTCGAAGCTGTCCTATACGATATCTCAGACCAAAAGATAGCGTCTGTGTAAGATAAACTGGAAGAATAGGCAAGCCCGAAACGTCCAGCCGTAAAAGATGTGTGCCATAATAATGTAGCTTGACCCTATCTGGATCAGGATGTGACCATATAGTGCGTATGTAGCTCCGGTAGATCTGCTGTCTGATATAAGCATGGGTTCCATTCGGAAGATCAAGTGCGGATAAACCCCAAGTCTGAAGAAGGGCTGAGACACTGCGATACCAAGAGTGCTTGGCTCCCTGATCTGCAATGGTACAAGATGAAGTGAGAGCAGCAACAATGTATCTGGAGGTATCTAGATCTGATACCCTGTGAAGAAAGGTGATGATCTGAAACATAGCACCAACAACTAATGGAGGAGAAGCAAACTCGGCTAGTATGATATCATGTGGTACTGAGGGCTTAGCCCGGATTATCCTACTGAGCATGAGAATCTGGATACGAGTAAGATCTCTCCATGTATCGCGTGATAAATCAGGGCACCAAGTCTCAGCCGAATATAGCACAACTGGGGAGACAGTAGCAGAAAATAGTAGGCATCTGGTAGCAGGATCCTGCACATAATAAGTAGAGCAAAATCTCTCCATATGCACAAGAGCGGTATGCCCCTTGCGGAGCCTGGCGGTGGCTGCTGGTCGAAAAGTGAGTAGCGGACCAGAGAAAAGAACTCCCAAATAGGTGTAGGAGGTCACGATCTCAATCGGTAGCCCGTCATAATAGAAAATCACATCTCTCATATGCTGTCTGTTGGTGTTAAACACCATAATCTTAGTCTTCTTAAGGTTAACCGTCAATCCCCAACGCTGGCAAAAGTGATGTAAAGCAGAAAGGTGACTCTGTAAACCAGCTGCAGAGGATGAGAGGAGAACCACATCATCAGCGTACAAGAGAATGGGGATAATAATGTCTGCTAGGGGACAGCCCTCTCCACCTTCCTCGCGAATAATCCGCTCGAGGTCATCTATATATAGTGCAAAAAGAGTGGGTGATAAGGGGCAACCCTGCTTCACACCAATGGTAGAATGTATCTGTGAGGACCAGCCACTACCATCTCTGAAACGTGCCAAGACTCGCTCATATAAAGTAATGATCGCAGCAATAGTATCCTCTGAAAAGCCAAGTGAAGACAGTCTCTGGAAAAGAAGATGTCGTGGAACAGAGTCAAAAGCTTTGCGAAAATCCACAAAGCAACAGTAAATTCTCTGTTTCCGATGTCGAGCCTCCTCAATAATGCATCTCAAAATGAAGATCTGGTCTGAAGTAGAATATCCCGGTCTGAAACCAGCTTGACCCATAGCGTGTAAACCCTCAGTTTCAGCAAAAGATCCAGTAACTGTCTGTAGTATAGAGCCATATATCTTAGCCAGAGTGTGGCCAATCATAATGGTGCGGTAGTTTCCTACATTCATGGGATCACCTGCCTTGAGGATGGGGTGAAGGATATTAGTACACCAGGCCATAGGAAAACCAGAAGTAACAGCTGTGTTAAAAACATGAGCAATGTAAGGGGAGATGAGATGTGCTACGGGCTTTAGGAAGTCTACACTTAAGGAGTCATAGTCAGTGGCTTTATTTAGTTTGGCATGTTTAATGGCGTTTTCAACCATGTCAGGGGTGAAAAGTGAGCAGTGGTCAGGTCTCGGTGAGAGTGAGGTAGGAGGAGAGTCCGTGGTATATAACTCCGTGGCATACTCGATCCAGGATTCGATGGCTATGGGGGCCAATGTTGAAGAGTGTCTGGTGAAATGTTTCCAGAAAAAAGAGGAGGAGGGTGAATCTAAAGAGTTGATCATTTTTTGGCAGAGTGATTGTAGGTACTTGATCTTCTTTGTTCTGGTGGTTCTATGATATTCTTTCTGGCATTGTTTGAGTGTGGCAGGGGAGTGTGACCTGGCATATGTCACATGATTGTGAAGAGAGCGGCATTCTGCATCATACCATCTGTTGTGAACACTTCTGTGAGATGATGTCGTTTTGGTGGGGAAGGATGAGGAAGCAGCAGCTAAGAGGGATGTAGAGAGAAAAGTGGCTTGCTGGTCAATTGGTGCCATGAACGGGAAGTTAGCGAGTAGTTGGGATAAGATTGTGGTGTAATTAGTGAATCCAGATTGGGTGAAAGGAATACGTTTATGAGTGGGAAGAGAGCAAGAAACTTGCAAAGAAGAGGTTATGTGACCAAGTGAGATGTGTAAGAGTGAGTGATCGGAAATGGTAGGGGGTGTAATGGAGAAATCAGAAATGTGAGAGATCAAAGCAGGTGATCCAATGAAGTAGTCGACCACACTATGTCCTCCACCATGAGGATAGCATGTATATGCTGATGAGGAAGGCCACTGTGTGAGGCCATTCAAAATGGCAAGAGCGTGTGTCTCTGCTAGAGTGATCAACTGCTCCCCGAAAGATGTAGCTGGAGTGTCTGCATCCTGTGATACCCGGTCTAGCCCCATATCCAAAGGGTAAAGCCTGAGAAGATCCGTAGCTGCATGAAATTTGGTTTGTCTAGAGCTTGTGCGGGCGTTGAAATCACCTGCTAGTAAAATGGAACCCTGCTGAGAAAAGATAGCAATATCATCTGAGAGAGCCTGAAAAGGGTCCCCGCCAAACTCAGCAAACACTGAGGTCTGTGGAGCAAAATAGCATACAGCTATATAGATGTCCTGAGGTAATCCCAATAGTGAGCCAATAATGTGTAACCAAATATAGCGAGCGTATGGATCTTGTTTAACCATCTGAACTGTGGTGTCTCTGTATAAACAAGCTACTCCTCCAGATCCTCGACAAGTTTTTCCCCTAACAAATGGACGAAAAGCAGAATGCCAAGAGTACTCCTGTATATTTGGAAGAGGATGATATAAGGACTCATGAGTTTCAGCCAACAACAAAATGTCGCATTTTCTAATAAAATCAGCAAAGTCTCCGGCTGATGACGAAGATAAAAAACCATTACAATTCCAGAAGCCAAGTCTCAAATTGGTAGGGGATCTCGGGTAGCTTCTATATCCGGGGGCCCCTAGTTCCTATTGTGGAAGGTCGAAAAATCTCGGTTTCCCGTCAATAAAAACAACCCTTTGCCCTTTCTCTTTCGCTTCAAGGATAATCTTTTTTCTTGCCAACCATTGAGTATTTGTTAAGTCATCACCCATATAAATGAAAGTACCTTTAAGCTTTGCCCTAAGCCGAAGGGCAGCATTGCGTTGTGAAAGCGAGCGGAACTTGATAAACAAAACATTGTCATCAAATTTACTACGCCAAGCAGTATCAAAACCATCAGCCACATGAGATAACTTGGAAATGAGCAAATCCGTAGCTTCTTCCAACGGTTTTCCACCATTGGCAATGCCTCTTACTCTAATGTTAAAGGCTTTTTTGGCCCTTCTGGCTTGTTCACCCAAAACTGTCTCCAAATCGTTTTCCTTCGGAAAAGATGAAATCTGAGAGTGATTACCTTGCTTAAGGATCGATGTCGTTTTCTTCAACCTGTTTTGCGAGTGATGAGAGTTTGCTGCCCATATCATCCGGTTTGAAGAGTGCTGCCCACGTTTTCGTCTCCTCGACTTGTTTCTCCAAGCTATTGATCTTGTTGGAAGTCTCCTCCAAGGCACTTTTTTCTGCAATTCGTTGCTTAAGATATATATTTTCTTGCTCAAGCTGCTCCACACGTTCCGTGACACCAAAAAGATCCTTAGCTAACTTGCTATTTTCAGCTTCAAAGAGGTGTAGTTGTTTCTTAAGTCCCATAATTTCTTGTCGGATAAAACTAAGATCATAAGCAAAAAGACTTTCGGTAGGTTTGGAAGGAGTGTAGTCAATGGCAGCCATGTTGACAGGAATGTCACTAGTTTCTATCACCGAAGACGGCTCCTCCATCACTACCGGTGATGGGGGGGTGTCCAACAGGGAGGGGGGTGTAAGAACACCCCCCTTTTTCTTAGGTGCCATAGGAGGCGGTAAGCAGATGGAGGACAGTGTAGACAAACGGCCAGGCGTAGCAGCGTAGCAGCGCAGACTAGCGCAGGGCAGCGTAGGGCAGGTGCGAAGGTCAGCACTGCAGCGCCAGCAGGGCGGACAGCAGCGCCAGCAGGGCGGGTGGGCGCGCAAGAGAGAGAGAGGGCAGCAGCGCTAGCAGGGCGGGCAGCGCACCAGCAGGGCGGGCAGCGCACCAGCAGGCGGGCAACGCACCAGCAGGGCGGCGGAGAGAGAGAGAGAGAGAGAGAGAGAGAGAGAGAGAGAGAGAGAGAGAGAGAGAGAGAGAGAGAGAGAGAGAATTAGAATTAGAATTAGAATTATTATTAACGTCTTTTGGTGCCCAGGGGCACATAAGACAAAAGAGAGTACAAAATGTGAGAAGCATTGTCCGCATAAGGACTTATTTACCAATGAAAAGACAGTAAAACTAAAACTAAAATATCGATCTCTCTGTCTCTAAGAGAAAAAGTATCCAAGCTTGACCACCAGCTGGTGAGGGTACAAAGCAAGAGCTTAACCACCTGCTCCGCGGAGGAAACTAGCTACGAGCAAGCCGAAAGTAATGAGTGATGGTAGTAGTGGGTCGTGATGTAGGCTGGTGGGAGGCGTATGAAGATCTAGTAGCACTGGATCGAGCCGAAACTCTCTGTGTCTTCGATCTTCGGACGGGGACGTCAAAATCCGCAACCGAAATATCCACTCTGTCTCGCTTCTGGAAGAACTGAGTAATGTGAGCCTGACTGGAATCCATATCTGAGAGCGTAGGTAGAAGTGAAGCTCGTAAAATATACATCTCTCTCAAAAGAAGACCCACACATCTAGCGTCTGGATACTCGAGGAAGGAGCTCAACGTGAGGGGAATATCTCGGTATAAACAATGGTATCGTCCTCTAATCTCATAGTATACTGGGCAGCGAAAGATGAAATGAAACTCATCTTCCACCTCCTGAAGAGAACAGAGCTGACATATCCGCTGCAATCTGGGAGTGTCTGTGTATCTACCTGTCTCGATAGCAAGCTGATGAGAAGAGACTCGAAGCTGTCCTATACGATATCTCAGACCAAAAGATAGCGTCTGTGTAAGATAAACTGGAAGAATAGGCAAGCCCGAAACGTCCAGCCGTAAAAGATGTGTGCCATAATAATGTAGCTTGACCCTATCTGGATCAGGATGTGACCATATAGTGCGTATGTAGCTCCGGTAGATCTGCTGTCTGATATAAGCATGGGTTCCATTCGGAAGATCAAGTGCGGATAAACCCCAAGTCTGAAGAAGGGCTGAGACACTGCGATACCAAGAGTGCTTGGCTCCCTGATCTGCAATGGTACAAGATGAAGTGAGAGCAGCAACAATGTATCTGGAGGTATCTAGATCTGATACCCTGTGAAGAAAGGTGATGATCTGAAACATAGCACCAACAACTAATGGAGGAGAAGCAAACTCGGCTAGTATGATATCATGTGGTACTGAGGGCTTAGCCCGGATTATCCTACTGAGCATGAGAATCTGGATACGAGTAAGATCTCTCCATGTATCGCGTGATAAATCAGGGCACCAAGTCTCAGCCGAATATAGCACAACTGGGGAGACAGTAGCAGAAAATAGTAGGCATCTGGTAGCAGGATCCTGCACATAATAAGTAGAGCAAAATCTCTCCATATGCACAAGAGCGGTATGCCCCTTGCGGAGCCTGGCGGTGGCTGCTGGTCGAAAAGTGAGTAGCGGACCAGAGAAAAGAACTCCCAAATAGGTGTAGGAGGTCACGATCTCAATCGGTAGCCCGTCATAATAGAAAATCACATCTCTCATATGCTGTCTGTTGGTGTTAAACACCATAATCTTAGTCTTCTTAAGGTTAACCGTCAATCCCCAACGCTGGCAAAAGTGATGTAAAGCAAAAAGGTGACTCTGTAAACCAGCTGCAGAGGATGAGAGGAGAACCACATCATCAGCGTACAAGAGAATGGGGATAATAATGTCTGCTAGGGGACAGCCCTCTCCACCTTCCTCGCGAATAATCCGCTCGAGGTCATCTATATATAGTGCAAAAAGAGTGGGTGATAAGGGGCAACCCTGCTTCACCCCAATGGTAGAATGTATCTGTGAGGACCAGCCACTACCATCTCTGAAACGTGCCAAGACTCGCTCATATAAAGTAATGATCGCAGCAATAGTATCCTCTGAAAAGCCAAGTGAAGACAGTCTCTGGAAAAGAAGATGTCGTGGAACAGAGTCAAAAGCTTTGCGAAAATCCACAAAGCAACAGTAAATTCTCTGTTTCCGATGTCGAGCCTCCTCAATAATGCATCTCAAAATGAAGATCTGGTCTGAAGTAGAATATCCCGGTCTGAAACCAGCTTGACCCATAGCGTGTAAACCCTCAGTTTCAGCAAAAGATCCAGTGACTGTCTGTAGTATAGAGCCATATATCTTAGCTAGAGTGTGGCCAATCATAATGGTGCGGTAGTTTCCTACATTCATGGGATCACCTGCCTTGAGGATGGGGTGAAGGATATTAGTACACCAAGCCGTAGGAAAACCAGAAGTAACAGCTGTGTTAAAAACATGAGCAATGTAAGGGGAGATGAGATGTGCTACGGGCTTTAGGAAGTCTACACTTAAGGAGTCATAGTCAGTGGCTTTATTTAGTTTGGCATGTTTAATGGCGTTTTCAACCATGTCAGGGGTGAAAAGTGAGCAGTGGTCAGGTCTCGGTGAGAGTGAGGTAGGAGGAGAGTCCGTGGTATATAACTCCGTGGCATACTCGATCCAGGATTCGATGGCTATGGGGGCCAATGTTGAAGAGTGTCTGGTGAAATGTTTCCAGAAAAAAGAGGAGGAGGGTGAATCTAAAGAGTTGATCATTTTTTGGCAGAGTGATTGTAGGTACTTGATCTTCTTTGTTCTGGTGGTTCTATGATATTCTTTCTGGCATTGTTTGAGTGTGGCAGGGGAGTGTGACCTGGCATATGTCACATGATTGTGAAGAGAGCGGCATTCTGCATCATACCATCTGTTGTGAACACTTCTGTGAGATGATGTCGTTTTGGTGGGGAAGGATGAGGAAGCAGCAGCTAAGAGGGATGTAGAGAGAAAAGTGGCTTGCTGGTCAATTGGTGCCATGAACGGGAAGTTAGCGAGTAGTTGGGATAAGATTGTGGTGTAATTAGTGAATCCAGATTGGGTGAAAGGAATACGTTTATGAGTGGGAAGAGAGCAAGAAATTTGCAAAGAAGAGGTTATGTGACCAAGTGAGATGTGTAAGAGTGAGTGATCGGAAATGGTAGGGGGTGTGATGGAGAAATCAGAAATGTGAGAGATCAAAGCAGGTGATCCAATGAAGTAGTCGACCACACTATGTCCTCCACCATGAGGATAGCATGTATATGCTGATGAGGAAGGCCACTGTGTGAGGCCATTCAAAATGGCAAGAGCGTGTGTCTCTGCTAGAGTGATCAACTGCTCCCCGAAAGATGTAGCTGGAGTGTCTGCATCCTGTGATACCCGGTCTAGCCCCATATCCAAAGGGTAAAGCCTGAGAAGATCCGTAGCTGCATGAAATTCGGTTTGTCTAGAGCTTGTGCGGGCGTTGAAATCACCTGCTAGTAAAATGGAACCCTGCTGAGAAAAGATAGCAATATCATCTGAGAGAGCCTGAAAAGGGTCCCCGCCAAACTCAGCAAACACTGAGGTCTGTGGAGCAAAATAGCATACAGCTATATAGATGTCCTGAGGTAATCCCAATAGTGAGCCAATAATGTGTAACCAAATATAGCGAGCGTATGGATCTTGTTTAACCATCTGAACTGTGGTGTCTCTGTATAAACAAGCTACTCCTCCAGATCCTCGACAAGTTTTTCCCCTAACAAATGGACGAAAAGCAGAATGCCAAGAGTACTCCTGTATATTTGGAAGAGGATGATATAAGGACTCATGAGTTTCAGCCAACAACAAAATGTCGCATTTTCTAATAAAATCAGCAAAGTCTCCGGCTGATGACGAAGATAAAAAACCATTACAATTCCAGAAGCCAAGTCTCAAATTGGTAGGGGATCTCGGGTAGCTTCTATATCCCGGGGGCCCCTAGTTCCTATTGTGGAAGGTCGAAAAATCTCGGTTTCCCGTCAATAAAAACAACCCTTTGCCCTTTCTCTTTCGCTTCAAGGATAATCTTTTTTCTTGCCAACCATTGAGTATTTGTTAAGTCATCATCCATATAAATGAAAGTACCTTTAAGCTTTGCCCTAAGCCGAAGGGCAGCATTGCGTTGTGAAAGCGAGCGGAACTTGATAAACAAAACATTGTCATCAAATTTACTGCGCCAAGCAGTATCAAAACCGTCAGCCACATGAGATAACTTGGAAATGAGCAAATCCGTAGCTTCTTCCAACGGTTTTCCACCATTGGCAATGCCTCTTACTCTAATGTTAAAGGCTTTTTTGGCCCTTCTGGCTTGTTCACCCAAAACTGTCTCCAAATCGTTTTCCTTCGGAAAAGATGAAATCTGAGAGTGATTACCTTGCTTAAGGATCGATGTCGTTTCTTCAACCTGTTTTGCGAGTGATGAGAGTTTGCTGCCCATATCATCCGGTTTGAAGAGTGCTGCCCACGTTTTCGTCTCCTCGACTTGTTTCTCCAAGCTATTGATCTTGTTGGAAGTCTCCTCCAAGGCACTTTTTTCTGCAATTCGTTGCTTAAGATATATATTTTCTTGCTCAAGCTGCTCCACACGTTCCGTGACACCAAAAAGATCCTTAGCTAATTTGCTATTTTCAGCTTCAAAGAGGTGTAGTTGTTTCTTAAGTCCAAGAATTTCTTGCCGGATAAAACTAAGATCATAAGCAAAAAGACTTTCGGTAGGTTTGGAAGGAGTGTAGTCAATGGCAGCCATGTTGATAGTTTCTGTCACGGAAGACGGCTCCTCCATCACTACCGGTGATGGGGGGGTGTCCAACAGGGAGGGGGGTGTAAGAACACCCTCCTTTTTCTTAGGTGCCATAGGAGGCGGTAAGCAGATGGAGGACCAGCGCAGGGCAGCGTAGGGCAGGTGCGAAGGTCAGCACTGCAGCGCCAGCAGGGTGGACAGCAGCGCCAGCAGGGCGGGTGGGCGCGCAAGAGAGAGAGAGGGCAGCAGCGCTAGCAGGGCGGGCAGCGCACCAGCAGGGCGGGCAGCGCACCAGCAGGCGGGCAGCGCACCAGCAAGCGGGCAGCGCACCAGCAGAGCGGCGAGAGAGAGAGAGAGAGAGAGAGAGAGAGAGAGAGAGAGAGAGAGAGAGAGAGAGAGAGAGAGAGAGAGAGAGAGAGAGAGACCAGCACATCTGCATCTCATTCATAACATATGCATCATGTTCAACCATTTAACATAACATGCTAAACCCGACACCCCAACAAATGGCACAGTTAACATAACACCCTAAACCCTAACAAATCATCCTAAACCCACAACCCCACAGCCATAACCATCAAAACAAGCCACAAGCATAATCATCATAACCACATCCATAAACATCATCAACCCCACCCACGTCCTCATTGTGTCGTAGGCATTGCACCACAGGTATGTGCAGATTCAACATCAAAGCTGCACTTTTGTAGCATACACTTAAACCTGCGTAGAATGTATTAATGGTCCAGGAATACAGTCCACTGGTTCGTGAAGCGGGTACGTACCCAAGGGACCGAGCCTGGCTCGATTCGGGCATCATCCGGTCAAAATGGCCGTTCGACGGGTTAGAAACGCAATTAGGTCAGTCGAAATGGACTAGTTTTGCAGCTATCCGTCCGACGGTCCCGTTTCACCAAACGGGTCCCGTTTCAGGTGTCGTCTGTTTCGGCCAGCGGACAACCTCGATAGGAACCTGTGGGAGCAGACGGGACGAGGACCGGACGGTCGACAGGCCCATTACGTCCTTCCGAAGTTTAGGGTCAAAACAGGGCTTCGGGGACACTTTGCCGGGATGGGACCTGAAAACATTTAGAATTGACAGAATGGTCCGGGAATACAATCCAACGATTCGTGACCCCGATACGATCTCAAGGGACCGAGCCTGGCTCGATTCGGGTGTCGTTCGGTCAAAATGGCCGTTCGACGGGACAGAAATGCAATTAGGTCACGTGAAATGGACTAGTTTTGCAGGTCTCTGTCCGACGGCCCAGTTTCTCCAAACAGGCTTCGTTTCGGGTGTCGTCCGTTTCGGCCAACTGACAACCTCGCGGAGCAGACAGGATGAGGAACGGACGGACGGCCTGTAGTGAATGAAACAGTTTTGCATAAGTAATTAGTAGGCTATTGAAGTTCATCCGGGGGGGAAACCGATCACAGCATATAAGACAGAGTACTGTGTAGGCCTGTGCATACAGAGGTAGCTATACCTCTTGCATGATGGTCGGTCATGTGATACCCCCAGAGACTTCTGCTCCTGAGAGCTTGTCACTCTTTTGGTGAGCATTCACCTCTCCCCAATCCTCTGGTGAGCATTCACTTCCTTGAGACGGTCACTGATGCACCCTAAACCCTAAACCAATAATATGTTTGCCATACAAACCATCATCTTCACTCGAAACCACTCTCAGATCTTTCTTTGCCGCTTTTTTGGAGCTTAGTTCCCAATGAAGGTTCATAATAATGTATGAACTGCTCATTAGCCATGGCTGTTTAGTAATATCTCAGTTATGAGAGGCATGGCCCAGTGGTTAGGTCTGTTGCAAATTTTTTTGCAAATTTTTTTGGTACCGTTTTCCTATTTTTTAACAGGAGGGGGCAGGTGGGTGCCAGACACCCTCTGATAATTAATTCCGGGGGGAAAACAAGGGCCATAAATTGCTTTTATTTTGCTTTTGGGATGGGGGACAGTGTAGGCAGGTGCCTGTATTTTTATTTTATTTTTTTTGAAATTTTTTTTTTTGCAAAAAATCGGACGCGTCTGGACGTGGACGCGTACGCGCGTCCGGATGCGCGTTTGCGTCCGCCATCCGCTTCCTTAGATTCATATGTATGCCATATTCTTTCTTTTTTGAGAAGTTTATCATTGTGCACATTGTTTAATTAAGGAAATCAGTCACTTGGTTTTCTTGATACAACAATTTTTAATGTAGAGCTGCCAGGTCTCTTCCAAAAAAGGAAGTGTGGCAGTTATTGGAAAATGTAGTGATTGTTCATAGGCATATCGATGAGTATTGTCTAGAGAGTACAATTACTCGTCAGTTAATAAGATGCCTCTTTTAAAGTTCGGGTTATTAACTTAGGAAGATTTAGAATTGGATTCAATGTGGTGTTACACGTGTAAAGGCCTACACCTCACATTCAAGATTTTCTAAATTAGACCCAACTAATCGAGTCAGGAGTGATACTTCTGAGTTAGTTTGGCGATCATACAATATGAAATTATTCACCAACAATGTTGGTCATATGTATTGCTAATAAGTCGCAATCCATGGTGAATCTTTTTTAGACGGATATGTGCTTAGGATACACGAGAAATTTTGATCTGATTTATTTCCCGATTGGAAATAAGGTTGGATTGCTTGGAGAATATTCCGTAAACTTATTCAAAGTTGGATATCGAGCACAAAACAAAAGTCAAAGCTTCACGTCATGAAGTTTTAAGGGACCTTAAGTTATTCTAGATTGGAACTTAAGATTGATTTTATTAGAAAGATTTCAGATCAAACTCAATGTATATTGAGTAAGAATAAGAATTGTGTAATATAGTTCCTGATAAGAGTTTGAAGTTGAGTTAATCCTTTAACTTTCTTCATGGAAAGGAGGTAGGTTGACTCATACGTCTTTGGAGATTAGTAATGTTCATGTTTTTTAACATGCTCTAGTATGTTATCCTCTTATCATGTGTGATTGAGAATTGTATGAATTATGAATAACGAATCATGATCCAGATTCTAATCATTGTGATTGACGAATGACAAACGAGCACTTGATTGCTAGGGAAGAAGACAAAGATTCTTGGAAATATGGGCAATTCCTTAGTTTTTCTTGTTGTAACTACACCTGATGGTCGGGTGTATGTGAGAATCTCGAAGGATTCTAGAGTGGTACGTATCAGCAAACATTAAAAGTAGTCCACTCATTGGAGAGGACCATACAAAATGAGCTGACACAGATTAAGTGATCAGTATATAGTGTGAATGCTTCCACATGATTGTTTGTGTTTCAAAGCATGAATGGGCCAGTTTTCTAGACCTCCCTTGCTAATCTGGAACATTTAATTTCCTTTTCCATATATTCATCTGCAGATATAGCCGTGAAAACTGCAAGGAAATGTTACAGTTGTATTGTAGTGCTACTATGATTCTATGATTTTTTGTTGATTAGAAAACCCCTTAATATGCTTCTCCTGGTTACAGAAATCGGATGTCATCTGTCCTGTACTTCCACTTGGCGTCTCTGAGACTCCTGAAAGTAAGTCTGTCCTGATAAAGTGGGGTAAATACCTTCGCAGCTTTCCACTTTTTTGTGTAAGCACTACAAACAATGACCAGACCAATATGTTGATAATCCAAATATCTTGTTCGTTTCTCATAATAATTATTTATTTCTCTTAGGAAGTATAAGTATGCCCTGTAGGGTGAACTTTGAAGTCTTCATCTAAGAAGGGCCCAGGAACTTGGTCCTTGTAACATACGTCCACAGTTGTAAGATAATCTGTTTTATGCTTTGAAAACTCAGGTTTGATATTGGTGCAGCTATGTCCAATATATAGCCCATTTTATCTGACGACCACAATAATGTGGTGAATACCTATATTCTTATCAGTTAATTTAATTTTCACAATTGCACTACTGTATCTCTTTTGTGAAGGCTAGGATATGAACTATAGTCTTTAGTGCACTTTTTAAAAATTGATATCTAATACCATGTCAAAATTCTCCTCTAGAGTGAAAACTGTAAGAACCTTGACCATGCAATTTCAGTAGCCATAATTTGTTATGGTTCTCCAACTGCAGTTTGGGTTATCAAAAACGTTTCAGGTTCTAGTTGACATAGCATCATTTTGGAAGGAAACAAGTCTGCGATTCAAACCAGTTCGTCAAAATCACTTTACATATACCAATTCAATGCAACCATGGATACATTTTATTGTTAAAATTTGTTGTGTAATTTGTTGCAATGACATCCTGTGATTTCCCTTTTGAAGCATCTAATTGTGGAATGTGATCTCTTTCCTAGTGGTTTTGAAACAGTGTGGAAGACATATGACCAGATTTGAACAGCGGGAAATTCTTACTTACACAGAGGTTTACTATTTAGGAACTCAAGCGCAAAAAGTTCTAGCATCAGCAACTCCTGTTGCTTGTAAATCTGGTAAAGTGACTTTCTAAGCTTCCATGTTCACTGCACAAAACTGATATAGATAAATTCCAATTGCTATATGAATTCTTTGTGATTGGTGACTTATAAATGGAATGTACTTGAATGCTGTTGGTCTTGTTATGGAAAATGTTGTGACAGATTCTTGCAACCGTGCAAGCCACACTATCATCTTTTTTGAAAGATGATTGGTTCTTTCTCTTGCATCATGTTTTGTCAGTATAATGTTGCTAACTACCTATTTACAAGACTTTGATGAATTTTGAAGGTCTGTTGTCCTGTTAGCTGATCTAATCTGCTTCCTGACGGTGGCAATCATAAAAAACAAACAGAGATGTAGATTTGGTACTTGATCGGCAATTTCAAGCCTACTATCTGGAGTCTTTGTGCAGAATGTCTGTGTGAGATTGTGCAAACACTGTCAAACTTTTCTCACTAAAAGGTATCTAGTATAATGTTGCAGATTGATACGATATTGTATGAAACACGTTGACCATTTGCCAGGAGTGATTGTTTCATACGATTTAGAGATGTAAGGAGTTGATCTTCTTCCTTTACTCTAAGTAAACAAGAGTCTGCATTTCTGCGGCACGTGATGGACATTCCCATTAAGGTGTTAACTGGAAGCTTAAAACCTCCTGCTTTCCATGTAACTTCAATCCTGATTCTTGTGTAATTGTTTTGCATATAGACCAGCTTTCAAGTCCAAAAATAGAGAACCTTTGGCTATCTTCAACATCCTAGTGTATTTTTTGAATATTCGCTCCTGCATGATTTGAGATGCAAGAAAGAAAGCTTCACTGGTGCTAAATTATCTCCTCAGTGGAATGAACACAGCTGAATTTCTTCTTGCTATTTCTGAGATCTGATAGCTATATGTCAAAAATCTTGAAACTTTGTCCACTTTGTCTTGCACCGTGGTGAGTGCATTTTGAAGGGTCGCCACATAGTCTTCAAGTGTTGGGCAGACTGGTCTTCTTTAACTCAGCTTCAGACTTTGCCTCATGGTGTCTGAAAATCCGTTAGGAGAATCTTCACCTCAATCTTCTAACATTAAAAATCTGATCATAAACACTTAATTATAGTAAGGTATTGTCCTTGTCCATACAACAGTAGCAACCTATTGTGCTTCAAATGTGAAAGCAAGATCAATCATAAAATCAACATTCTACACATAGAAAACCAAGATATCAAGAGAAATACACATGAGATGGACATAGAATCATAAGAGATGAATTTTTCACATCAAAAGAGAATATAATGATATGTTCTCCACACTTCTACTACTATTTATAGCTACTCAAATGTCATTTTTCCACTTGTCCTAATTGGTAATTTCTTGGTATCACACCAAATGACCTAGAAATTCTAGTCTAGATGCAGTAATGTGTTAAAAGTACAGTACTAAGGACCATAAATGAATAACCTTTTGTCTAATCAGTGTGTTCTCTGTCCCCAGATCTAATGTGCACTTGTTCATGTCTTTTTTCTCATCAATCATGGTCTGGATCACTCGCACAAGGTTTGAAACTAGACCCATTGCGTCACCAGAATCCACGGTGGTCATAACAGCAGTAGTAGGAGCAACCGGAGCAGCACCTGTAGGGATTGTGCTGGCTTGGCTTTGGTGTGTGGCCGGTTCTTCTTCTTCAAATACATCTTCTGCTTCAAAACCCTCTAGCACTGCCTATGATTCTTATGTGCCAAAGCAGAAGAAGAAAGAGAAGCTTTATTAATGTGTCTCGTACCAGAAATATTGAAGGAAGTACATCTATGTACAAAACTATTTTAGTGGGACAGAAAGTATTTATGAAATTGTCTACCAATAGAGGGATAAACTTTGCAATCAATCAGAGCGAATATGTTTGATATGGTCGTGCTCAAATTAAGTAAGTACATTGTAGAGATAAGAGCATCAAAGGCTTTTAAAGAATTCTGACAATGGTTGGCCCTGATTGTAGTACGATAGGTCATCGTCCAATATTCCAGTTTATGTACATGTTTGCGATGCGGGCTAGAGTGCCATGGGATATTCGTGCCAACAGTCTTGGAGGAGGTGCTCATATACTTTGGCACTGTCGTATGTCCTCACACAGACTTTTAACCAATGTACTGTTTCCTGTCATCTGTGGCAAGGATGTTGAGATACTGTCTTCTCCTGTCAAGTGCTTGGCTCATTCCTTGATTGCATGTCTTGTTATAGTCTTCTTCGTGTGGGAAAACACAAGTAAGATGTATTTGGGTTTGTGAACAATCCCATATCGATGTGTGATAGGTGTGCCGATGCATGCTTCCTGTAAGTGTGTTCACTAATAATGAAGTCAAGTAACATGCCGATATTGCAGGCAATGCAAAAATAAATGATGCCACTATAGTGATGTATTAGTGATGCCTGTAATGGCAATCATATGGATATCTACATTCATAACACCCCTGATTAAAAAAAAGCCCCTTATATCTGGAGCAAGAAAGAGATTAGGTAGCTGGTTCTGGAGTAGGACTGGGATTATCCTAAATAGTAATACGAGCTTGATTAGCAAGAATGGAGTGTGATGAAAAACTTCAATGGGCTCCCAACTAGCCTCCTCAAGAGGATGACCATGCCTTTGAACCAAGAATTGAACCTGTCGTTGGCATTGACCATATTGAAGGCACACTTGAAGAACAACAATAGGAAATGAAAAGAGCTTTGGATCTTTTGGAAATGTATTAGATCAAGGTGTAGTGTTGCCAATAGCAGCTTGTAATAGGCTCACATGAAAATATACATGTTGTCAGAGGTAGTTGAGGATGATATGTAATTGGACTAATCGTTGAAGAATTTGAAAAGGCCCATAATAGTGTGTTAGTGGAAGCTTGGCCCTAAACAAGACCTCTAGCAAAGCTCAAGCATAAATATTACCCTCCTGAAGATCATCATTTATACCGCATGTTGTATCCTTTGTACATGTAGAGTAGCCTGAGCAATAACATCATCTGCACTTGAGAGGAAAGAAGCAACTGTCACCAACGCATCATTAGGTGGAACAAGTATGCTTGGAAACAGAGGAGAGTAGTCCTGTGCTAGAAAAATGGAAAGGCCCCTATACTAAAGCTCAATAAATTGTTATAACTATATTCATTGAGGCATTAGCGCTGATCCCAATCTCTGCTAGTAGGAGAAATAACATGATATAGATGGTCCTAAAGAATGTCGTTCAGGACCTCAGATTGACGATCAGAAAAAGAATGATAAGCCGTACCCATTGGTAACCCCACAAGGAAGAACCTTGAACTCATACAGGTCAGATTGGGTACAAAAAACACTGTTATATTAATCAGCAGGATGCATGTGAATGCGATGATAGCTAAAATGAAGACCAATCTTAGAGAAGATCTTGGCTTTGCCTAACTGATCAAATAGATCATCCATATAAGGAATAGGAAACTGGTTATGGATGGCGAGTTTATTGAAGGTGCGATAATCATTGAAAGGTCTATTAGTACCATCTTTTTCATTAACAAGGAGGACAGGGGCACCAAAAGTACTATGATTGGGGACAATGAGACCTGGTGTTCAACTTCAACATGCTCACGTATAGACATTTGATAAGGAGCATAGGAGGGAGGAGAATAACCAGGATGCAAGTCAATATGGTGAGTCATTTTCAAAGACACAATGGCTAACTACAAAAGGTAATTCCGGAAATTTCACAATCTCCAAGCCATCTTACATTGCAATTTTGCAGTTTTCACTGTCGTTCAAGAAAACGCCTTGACCTTGCTAGAGATGAGGCCATGACTGATTCGCAATCCATGCCTGTTGAAGTAGGTGTTTCCTAACTTGGGAAAAAAGTGTTCTCTCAAAACCACGATTCCTTCTCCCCAAAAGAGAGTTTCCTAGTCGAACCAATCTTCTCCAAGACAAGGCCTAGGTCAAAATTGAATGGCAAACCAATGTACAGCGGAAATTCTCAAGAAAACCGTCAACCAAAGACAAGGGTAAATAAGAAAACAAGGGTAAACCAAGGAAATCCAAGGCAAAACGATCAAAGAAACTTGAGCACAAGACAAGGTCAAGATAAAGACAAAGGGAAGTTGAGGGATTCACTAGGTGACCTTTCTCCAGTCATGAGGGGCACCGTTCTCGGAAGCTCTTTTGGTGGCCTTTGATCGATCCACAAAGCTATGCGGTTTTCCTCTTTGGGATACTTTCTACTTACCAGGTGGATCACAAGACCACTAATACTGCTATCCATATCCTGGCGCGTCGCACTCTCTCGAAGCTCCTCAGCTCTGGTCTTGGTTTCATTCCTCATCCCTCTCCTCCTTCTCTTGCCTCTATTCTTTCTTCTTTGATTCTTTTGCTAGATCCCTTCGTTTGTCTTTTCATTAGGCATAGTAGGGATACTTATTCTGCTTTTCATATTCCTAAGCCTTTTTGGAATAGTTATGGAACTAGAAAATATTGTTACGATGGGTTGTGAAAATTATCTTTTCTCGCTTATCTGTTGTTCCCAGTGAACGTTTTTCACCTTTTCTTCATGCCAGGTTGAAATCGGCTCTTTGTAGTCTTACTTCCGACGAGTCTATTGTCATTAAACTTGCTGATAAGAATTTAGGCCTTACCATTCTTTCTAAGGCTTGGTATGTTTTTGAGGTTTATAAGCATCTTCATGACTCTTCGATTTATGCTCCTATTTCACATATTCCTTGGTCTTTTCTAAGAAGTTGTCTTGAATGTCGTCTTTCCTGTTGTAGCTATGGGCATTATTGATTCTTAAGTTTATTCTTTTTGTTTCTGCTACAGGTTTTAGAGCTTGTTTGTTTTATCTTTTTCCTAAAATTCATAAACCTGTTTTAGTGGGTTTTCCCATTTGCTCTAGCATCGGTTGTATTTTTGAGCATGCTTCGAAATGGCTTCATCACCAGTTTGTACCTATTCTTATGTTAGAAACTACTCACCTTGTTGATTCTCGTTCTCTTCTCAAAGAATTATCTACTAGGTCGTGTAGTCATGACATTTTGCTGTTTTCATTTGATATGGAGTCAATTTATCCTAGTATATCTACTCATGATGGGCTTTGTCGTCTTTAAATTATGATTGTGGGCTAGCTTTCCTCTTGTCCTTTGGAAAGGCTTGTCCTCAACCTTGCCTCTTTGGTCTTGGAGTATAACTATCAGTTTGATGTAAATTTTTGGCTATAAGTCAGGGAAACAGCTATGGGTACCAGCTTCGGAGTGGTTTAACTAGTTCTCTATTCTCGAGCTTGAGCTGCCTCTTTGCTAGCCTGATGTTGCTGCTGTGCGTGCGATTGTTGCGCAACAGCCTGCTGCTGCTATTGCTGCGCAGCAGCCTGCTAATGCTGCCGTGGCCCTGTTGCAGCAGCTGCTGCAACAGAATCCTTCTCTGTTGCAATAGCAAATGCCATCTTTTTAACCGCCACCGCGACAAATTTTCTTTGTGCCTCCATCGCCCTCCACCGAAGCAATTGATGGAAACAGTTGTGGAAGAGGGCTGGAAAATCCAGCAGTAGAAGCCATCCAAAGTAGTGTTGAAACTTATTTTCAAAACTGTGAAATAGAAGAGGATGAGGATTGGTGAATCTATCGCTGATCATTCAATCAAAGTGGCAGATATCAATGGTCAGCTGGCGACTGTATTTGACAGGGTGTCGGATTCTAATCCTGTCCTTAGATAGTAAATAGCACATTATACTTACTAGAATGTTTTGCTAAGTTTATCTGTGAGAGAGAAGCCATTGTCCTTTGAAGAATTGAGTGATTTTATACTGCAAGAGGATATCACGAGGCATGACTTGGCTGTTAGATATTCTTTAGAGGTTCATGCTTTTGCAATCAAATGGAGGCAAAACTCTAAAGGTAACAACAGACCCATTAATATGAGGAACATTGTATCTGTGGATGGATGACTGGAGGATTATCATCATTTGTCCTTCGGAATAAAATTCTTGTCAAATGTTGGTAATGTTTGTGGTGGATAATATGAGAGCTGTCTAATTGGGGGGACCAGAATATCTCGTGTTTTAATAGCAAGAAAGGGCCAGAGAGGATATTTGGGAATTTGTTTTTGAATCCACAAAAATTCCCTGGGTTTTTCATTGGCATGAAAGGGGAGGGAAAGGGGAGGGGGATGCTATTGTAGCTGCCAGCTACCATGTCGTTCAATTAGTCAAAGAAATATTTGGGCGGACTTACTGTTTGAAGGTGAGTTCCATGGCTAATTGTTCTTCATCTGTACAAGCAAGAGCAAGTATCTTTGAGAAGAGGGACTTCTGTCATGGATATGGTATACGGAAGTACGTGCAAGCCAAGATTATACTAAAAGGAAAATTAGGTGATGGTAGTGGGAACCAATGTAAAGAGCATTGGTAAGTTAATATTTTGGGAAGGATTCCTATCATGCATATGGTATACGGAAGTATATAAAAGCCAACATACTAGTTAAAGGCCAAGTAGGTGTTGGTAGTGTGAACCATGAAAATACGCTCCGTCGACCAATGGAAATATACATAACTAGCTTTGACTCTGGACTGCTGGTTTTTTGTATTGGAGCAGGTGTCGAGTTGGCATGAACATGATTTAGTGAAGAAAGACAAATCCCCCTTCAAGATGGTTAGCACTTTAATCCTAGGTGAGTGGGCTATTACAATTGGTGTCTTTGAACCCCTTTGAGTTTGATTTCCCTTTTTTGCATTAATATAATTACATACACTCTTAGGAATGGAATTTATGCAGGGTAAAAATGAAATCAGGAGGCTTGATTCATAGTGGTTTGTTTCTTCTGAACATTGAGCTGAGAAAAGAGCGGCCTTTTGGCTATGAAGGTTGTGTTTAGGGTCTGTAACTGGAGTTTATAGTGAAACATAAGAGATTGCTTTACTTTCAGTTCTACAACTCTGTTTGTTTGGAAATTTAGGTGGATTTCATTATGACATCCCTTCATAGACCTTGCAGGTTTTGACGATGAAAGAGGAGATTACAGGGTGATTGAACATGACCACATAGCATACCGTTATGAAATTTTGGGGCTGCTTGGAAAAGGTAGCTTTGGTCAGGTATTGAAGTGCATGGATCATAAGTGTAGAGTTTTAAGAGCTGTGAAAGTAATTCGGAATAAGAAGAGGTTCCATCAACAAGCTTTGGTTGAAGTAAAGATTTTGGAGCATTTACGAGACAAGGTATCCAGTGGCCTTTTGAAGTTGGAAAAAACTAAATTTTCAGATACTTGTACTTCAGTCGCTTATTAGCAGATTATCATTTACTGCTAGAAGAAAATATTCCTTCATACTACTCAACCATGTCAAAAGATTAGATGTTAAATTATCGTCTATCACAAGAGAATTTCTTTCAAGTGGAAGAACATCAGAAGAGTTTTGGGTTTCATGATAAAGTTGCACTGAATGCTATTTTTCAGGCTTCAAGCTCAGACATGCTTCTGGATTGAAAAACTTAATTTGGGAAGAAAAAAGCTGCTCATGCTTCCAAACATGAACTAATCAACCAAATCCTTATAGCTAAAAAGATCAAGAGTGCTAAAATTATCCATATAGCCCATAAAAGCAATTTTAAGACAAATGACTCCATAGTTTTGTCAGAAGTTGGTTTGGGAACGGTAGGCTTATTGCTAACTTTGATGCTGTATGAGTGGCTGTTAAGAGCTCTTTTGTATGTACAAATGGCTATAAATTTCATTTTTGTTACAAGCAAATTTCTAACCAGTAAATTCATGCTTGACCCTCAAGTTTCTTTGAAAATTCCAAACCCATAATCATAGACAATGCTATGACTAGTTGTGATAAGTTCATTGGCCCATTTTTCAAGCACATATTGATTAAGTGAAACTATCCAAATATAAACTGTCATGGCCTTGAGTTCAAGTGCCGATGCTCAGAATCAGTGGATCTCTTGTTCAAGGTTGGAGTAAACACTCTAGGTGTATGCCTTCTCCATATGGACATGAATCTAGTTATTCACTCCACAATTTCGAAGGTTCATAATTTGCAGAGTGAAGACTTTTTGAGAACCTGCAATCTGTTACAAACTTCTGTTTATATATTTTCACAAAAAGCTCTATGCATTAGGGAAATCACTCCAGTGGACATCATTATAATGTGCATAAAGTTGTGTGGGTTCTTGATGAGAAAATTCTCTGTTAAAGCTAGTGGACACTTGTGGCCGAATCTGATAAAGCTAGTGGACACTTGTGCGCTCGAATCTGATATTGTAGCCAAACAAGAACTTACATTTGATCTTTGTACAATATTAGGCTAAAATCAGAGTACAACAAATCTACTGTTGAAAATCAATGCTGAGATTCATCATTTTGATAGGAACCCATGTATCGTAGAGAAGATATCATTCTGCTATCAAACTATGTGGAGCTGTATGCTACTAACACAAAATCTTTAATATTTTGCAGCAAATACGATACATTGGCTTCTTTCTGTAATCTTTTTTAAACATGTTTTATGATTGTACAAGAAACTTGGTACGTGCATGATGGCAATGAGATTTGCCACTGCATACAATCAACTGCCTTCAAATTTATGGTAAGCATATTCCAGTTAGGTGGAATAAATCAAGAAGCTTCAATATTAGCATCAAATGTGAAGCCCTGTACAAATGTTTTCCAGAACAAAAGTCTTGTGGCTATAGAGGAACTTCTTTTCTCAAGGATAATCATATTACATTGATTTACTGAGCTGAAGTAGAGGCAAAAGTCACTCCTTCAAAATGTATGCACAAAAGCTGGTAGCAACTTGAAAATGCACAAGCTCACTTTTGCATTCGTTCTCATGCAGCATGAAATACTTTGTCATATATGTATCAAACTTTTAAGGAAGGAAGCTGAACAATGTCCAAAAAGTTCTAACAACTTTATCAAGAACAAGCTTTTTGAAATAAATCACTCCCCATTGCAGACAGCTTTCTCCATGAGATACATAAAAATTTCTTGCCGACCAGATTCACTTCCGGACCACCATTCCCAGTAGCTGACAAGCATGGAACAAGACAAATTGTTAATTGTAGAGTCATTTAGAATAAGAAATAGAATGGAAGTTTGCAGAAAATTTGTGTGAAATTCTTCCGCAACTGACAACCTGCCAGGTGTTGACTGAGCACCAGGAGAGAGTGACCACCTTTTCTTGCAAGTGAAACATGCCAAAAAGGAATGCAGTGGAAAAGCTGGTGAAACAAGTTTTCAAAGACAAAGAGGCAAGCAACCAAACAAAAGACCACAAAGACGGGTTCGGGGCAATGCCGTTTCAAAGCTATGGAAACTCTTAGATCCAATGATCTTGAGAATTTATTATTCACAGAGTACAAGGTAAGATTCAGTAGCTATGCTAGAAAGCAGGACTTAAGCTAGAAAGCAAGAAGAGAGAATGCTTAAGGAGGCTAAAGAGGAGCAATCATCATAAACTGAATAAAGGAATACAATGTTGCCCTATATATATATCCTCTCCCTGAATCAAATAGAGGATTCAAAAAAGGGAGGGAAAATAGTGCGCCTTCCCAATAGGAGGACTACCACTCCAAATCAACGTGACCAAGTCGTAAAAATATGACCAAATAGGGCCCAAGGCCAGTATATGAATAAAAAGGGCCCTTAGGCCTGCTTATGCATAATAACAAATAAAAGAATGGACGCGACGAATGTAATGAGCCAAGTCCATAACTCTCCCCTGCAGAAAAACAAAGCCCTCCACTGGCTAGCAAGCATAACGACTATCTAAAACAATAATGTAAGCATGCTAAATACTGAAAAATCATGAACTAATGGAAATACTGATGGAGAGGACATAAGTCGTCACAACAGATATCCCAAAAGTACTGTGTAAAGCAAGTACTAAGCAAATACTACAACAAAACAAAAAAAAGAATAGTCATAGCTAGCCGAATCATGAAGTAGAGGGAACATGTGCAATGACATCTGTAGTAGAGGAAAGAACTAAAGCCATGAGGGATCGAGCCTGATCTGCCAATAATGGTGTATGATAAAAGGCATCAATAGGCTCCCAAGTGGCCTCCTCAAGAGGACGACCATCCCACTGTACCAAACCTGAACCTGCCTACGACATCGACTATGCTCAAGGCAAACCTGATGGATGGCAACTGGCAAGTAAAGGAAACAGCTCTGGCTCTGTAGGAAATGTAAGATCGCGAGGAGCATCATTATCAATGGCAGCTCGTAAAACGGTAACACGAAATATACCACAAGCTCATGTAGAATTAGGCAACTGTAACCGGTATGTAACAGGGCTGAGGCAATCCAAGATACAGTAAGGCCCATAATAGTGTGGTGCAAGCTTCTCAGTAGAAACGTGACCCTGAACAAAGTGATGACGTGCAAAGCGTAACCAGAGGTAAACCATATCACCAACCTGAAACTCAACATGACGTCAATGACGATCAATAGAAGTTTGATAGCGCTGCTGAACATGCTGTAAGTGAGTAGTAGCCCTAGCAATAAGCTCGCGAGCACCAGATAAAAAAGAGGCAATGGTAACTGGTGTATCATCGGGAGGAAGAGGCACTCCTGGCAAAATTGGAGCATACCCATGAGCGCCAATAAGAAAGGTGAAACTCCAGTGCTGGTACTAACAGAGCTATTATAGCTGTACTCTGCCAAACAGAAATGTTGATCCCAATCGAGAAGGAGAAACAAAATGTCGAAGATAATCCTCAAGGATCCGATTAAGGACCTCAATTTGCCCATCAGCAGTAGAATGATAAGCAGTACCCATCAGAAGTTGTACATCCAAAATACGCATAAGCTCTGTCCAGAATGTAGATGTAAACTTACTATCCCGGTCAGATAGGATAGTACGTGGCATACCATGCAGGCGAAAAATCTGTGATAGAAAAAGATGTGCACACTGTTCAGCTGTAATAGTACTGCGGACCAGTATAAAGTGTGCCTATTTCGAGAACCGAACTACCACCACCATACAAGAGTCATGACCACGGCGGGTATGAGGAAGGACCAAGGATAAAGTCCATAAAAATATTTGTCCACTGGCGATGAGGAATGGGCCAACTCTAGAGCAAACCAGCGGACTTAGCACGGGAATATTTATTACGAGCACAAAAAGGACAATCACGAATAAGATGGGCTAGCTCAAACTTCATGGATGGCCTATAGAAACTGTCCTTAAGACGTGCATAAGACTTCTGAAAACCAAAATGGCCACCAATAGGGGAAACATGAGCATCAGACAACAACTAAGGATGAATGGAAAGAGAACTTTGAATACATAAAGCACCATAGTGGTATAAACGGTCATCAACAACGGTATAAACCTGGAACTTTCAATAGGACGAAAGGGGACGAGAACAATAAACATCAGAAAAGTCAGAACAAGACAAATATGTGGCTGGTAAATTATCAAACCAAGAAGGAACTGAAGCAACAATACTATGTAACAATGTAGGAACACCAAAGGGACTATGGCTAGGAACAAGGAGGACAGGAGCACCCAAGGGATTATGGCTAGGAACAATGAGGCCCTGATGTAAAAGGGAAGCAATCTGGAGCTGAACCTCATCACGTTCAACTTTAGACATACGATATGGAGCACGAGAGGGTGGGGTAGCACCAGGAATAAGATCAGTATGGTGGGTGACATCCCGTAATGGTGGCAGAGACGTAGGTTCTGAAAAGACAACAGAATACCGATGCAATAAGTCAAAAATCACCTGGTGGAAATGTAACTGCTAATAAATGAATGTGTACTGCCAGTATCCACCAAAGCAATATACTCTTGCCCCAAAATGTGGACATGTAACCAAATAGAATGAGGACCAAGACGCCCACCCAAGTAGCATAAGCAACCTGTGCATGGCAAGCAGCAGAAGCAGGATCATCAGGAAGCGGGTTAGCCAGCTCATCAACAGAATGTGGGTTAGGAGTATCAAGAATCTAGATATAAACATCAGCATCATCAGGAGTAAGAGCCTCATGGTAAAAAATAGCGGTAGGAGGACGAGGAGACTGTCGGCAATCATGGGCTAGATGATCTGGACTCTTACAGCGATAACAAAGGCGCTTTTGCTGAATTTCAGCAAACTCTGCGACTGAATAACGTCAACGAACAAAGGCAGGATGGGGTGTAGGAGGGCGAGGAGGAACGGTAGTAGAAGAAGCCAAAGTAGGAGAAGCAATGGAATGAGAGCGAGAAAAACGAAAAGAAGTGGATAACTCAGGATACTTATGCTGCAGGGTAGTAGCCAAGGAGATAAGATCTGAGAGAGTAGGAGGCCGAAGAGATGAGACATCATATCGTAAGGAGTCTCTAAGACCGGCAATAAAAGTGAAATAAGCTCTGTAGGATGAAGATCAGTAAAAGGTACGAAAGCTCAGTAAACTGATCAATATAAGCAGTCAAATCACTAGTATGGTGAAGGCTACGAAACAGATCACGTTGGCGCACCAACCACTATGGGTCAATCATAGCCATACGAAGATCATGACAAAAAGTAGGCCATATATGTAACCCCTCACGAGTGGGCTCAGAGCGATAGACACGCCACTAGTCTGAGCTCAACCATCTAAATGTAATGCAACCAATTGCACTTTTTGGGTGTCAGTCTTGGGATACATAAGAAAATAGGTCTTTAATTTAGAGAACCAATTTTCCATGATATTCCCGTCAGACGAACCAGAATAAGTAGTAAGCTGGATGCGATCACAAAAATCACTAGCGAAATGGGGCTCATGATTACCTGAAAAAGTAGGAGAAGGAAATCTTGGTGGTGTGGAGGAAAATCCAAGTGGTGGTACAGAAGACCCGAAAGGAGACCCACTATATGAGGGAGACCAAACGTACTACCAAAAGCACCTCAAGAAGATGGAGATGGGCAGGCGTACTCAAAATAGGAAATAAAGGTGCTTTACCAAGACGATGAAGAATGTCTGGGGGGGTGGTATCCCCTCGTGGTAGGATAGTCTCAAGGCTAGAAAGAACGCGATCAATACGACTCTCAAGATGATCCATGCGGGCATCAATATGTGTAAAACGATCATCTAAAGAGCTCTGCGGTGGGTCTTTTGATAAAGAAGTCGCCATAGGGACTAAGGAAGAGACAAAACCTGAGGGAGAGGACGTTTGTCGTCACCCCAACTTAGTCTAACTTACAAAATCACCAAAAATGGCACAAAAACAGCCAATCAAGATGGATAATAATCAGGAAATAAGGGGCTGAGAAAGTAGAATAATGGACAGCAAATGTGCAAGGCCAATAAGTAGAAGGTTAACAAAATGGAAAAAGGAAGGAGGAGGGTGTGAGGCAGCAAAATAACAAATGTGAGAGGGAAATAGGGGGTTGGAAAAGAGCAATATGTGAGCAAAAAGACAGCAAGTAGGTGCAAGAAAGGAAGTGCAAATGGGCGCAAGCAATACCTGGGTGGGTGCTGATGATCCGTTGTCCAATCAGTAGTGCCATTAAAGAGAGGTAAAAGCTGAAGATATGACAGAATAGATGCGCCAACCAGCCACCAATCCGAGTCCTCAACTCGTGCCAAATAAGCTAAAAAATGTGCTGAAAGAGGGCGCTAGACAGCCGACAAATAATCAGCAAAATGAGTAGCAAGTCGATGGAGAAATCCGTCGAGAATGGTGAGATAATAGGGTGCTGAGTAGCAACTACCAAGATCCACAATATGCTGAAAAAATAGGCTGGAAAAGGTGCTGAAATAAGGCGTTGATCAGCCTCCAATCAATAGCCGAAATGGACAGCAAGTCGGTGAAGAGAACTGCTGAAAATGAGGCGATTCATACAGTTTCTTAGTTGGAGAATGCTATGTGAATGCCTTTTGCTGTTTTTTATGCATCATTGATACTAAAGCTTGTGAATCCGTTCATACCAGTGGTGGTCTATAGTTGTCTGATAACGCTGCTAAACGTGTTGTAAGTGTGCATTGGCCCAAGCACCTGATAAAAAGGAACCAATTGTAACATGTGCATAATTAGGTGAAAGCGGAATACTTGGTAGAGCAAGAGGGTAACCACGAGCGAGCAAGAGGGGAGAGACACCAAGTTTGAAAGTAACGAACGTATTATAGCTATACTCTGCCAAACATAAATGCCTATCCCAAACCTTCCTAGAAGGAGATACAAAGTGCCAAAGATAATCTTCAAAGACCTCGGATTGCTGGCCATCAATTGTAGAATGGTAAGCAGTGCCCATGAATAACTGAACATCCAAAATGTGCATAAGCTCCGTCCAAAAAATAGAAGTCTACTTACTATCCTGATCAGAGAGGATAGAGAAGGAAAAACCATAAGAATAAGTTGGCACACTGCTCCAGTGTAATAGGGCTGTGAACTGGTAGAAAATGTGTCTGGTTCAAGAACCGATCAACCAACACCATACATGAGTCATGACCACCCTAGGTCTAGGGAAGTCCAAGGACGAAGTTCGTAGAAATATTTGTCCATTGGCGATGAGGAATGGGCTAACTCTGCAGTAAGCCAGCGGACTTTGCATGAGAATAGTTGTTACGGGCACAGAAGGCACACTAACGGATAAGTATAGCAAGCTCAAACTTTATGGAAGTCCAATAGAAATGGCCTTTGAGATGAGCATAAGACTTCTGAAACCCAAAGTGGCCACCTGTAGGAGAAATATGGGGATGTCTCCATAAAGTGTGTATCCCTAGCACATTTGATGTTCATCCTAAGTTATGTCTCCTATAGATGGCCACCTATAGGTGAACGTCAGTAGGCTGAGGCCAATCTCAAATGACCTAGACCTTCGAGGGTCAAGTCGAATACGACTTCACAAACAAGAAAACCTAAAAATTCAATCTCAAGAACAACAAAGGAACAGTTAAACAATGTGGCAAACAACCGATGAGTGATAAGTAGTAAGAAAACAAAGGAAAGATGAGACACGTGTTGGGAAAGAGAAGTGCTATCATCAAAATAAACAAGGACACAATTTCATGACATTAAGGAAGGTAGGGGGACTATTAGTAACACCAAAGGGAAGGACGTGAAACTCATAAAGTCCAAGGTGAGTACAAAAGGAAGTCTTATACTCATCAGAAGGGTGCATCCTAATCTAGTGATACCCAGAATGAGGGTCAACTTTGGAAAAGATTTTGGCTGGTCCAAGCTCAAAAAGGTCATTCATGTGAGGAATGGGAACACTCATGCGAGGAATGGGATACTGGTTATGAATGGTCAACTTGTTCAAGGCATGATAGTCAATAATCGAATTTTATCTTCAGTATGCGACGATACACATGGGGAGCCATCCCCTTGATTAGTATTTGCAAGAATTTCAAGAGGTATACTCTCGTTTTGCAACTAGGTTAGACCCTCTTTTGGTTAGGTTGCATTTCATGTTGGGTTTGCCTAAGGATTACCTGTTAGAGGTTAGGAGGAACTAGCCTCTTACCCTCGATGATGCGGTTCGCTTTGCCCATATATACAATGATACTCGTATAGTGGCAAGGCCTGAGACTAGTGTTCAAATCGAAGCAAAGGCCAGAAACCGTTCTTTTCAAAGAAAGGAAAAGACAAGGCGAAGGAGGTATCTTCGGGTCCTAGTAAGTCGAAGAACAGTTCTACCATAGACCAAGAGACCTTTGCGAAAGCTAGAAGCGACAATTTGTGCTTCAATTGCATGGAACCAAGTCATATGGCAAAGGAATGCCCTAAGAATAGGAGACTGGCTAAAGGGGCTTCTTTTAAGACACCAAGTAACTCTAGCATATCAAGTATTGATCATTCCTTTGCTAATAATTCTGTTTGTGAACATTGTTGCTACAACAGTTTTTGGCCCCCACGACCTAAGTCGGATGAATGGGGTCGTTGGTGGCCAAGTCGTAACAGTTTTATTTGATGACAGTTGTAGAGGCTGAAGGTGGAAACAAGCAAAGTGATCATCGATATGTAAAACTGGCTATGGGAGCGGAAAGCCAAGTATGGGACCGGATAGTGCCTCATTTGTTGATTCAAATTCAAGCCTATATATCATACTTTCATATTATGAATCTGGATAAAGTAGATGTAATACTTGGTAAGGAGTGGTTCTATGAGAGGAATGAAAAACTATGTAACCCACAATTTGTCGTTCTTACATAACGACTTACTCATTGAATTGAATGGAAATGTGGATATTTTTTCTCCTTATATGCTTTCTGCTTTAGAAATGGTTGAATGCATGAATATTGTGGATTGCAATTCATACATGTGTTGGATAAAGGATTTTACTTATCATGAAGAATGCAATTTACAAAATTATGACATGCAACTTGGACTAATGCTTAATAATCTAAAAGAAGAAAATTCGCCAGAAGGCGAAACCTTTAGAAGACTTAGATAGGAGTTTAGTGACGCGTTTTCCCATAACAGCTTCCTGAGGGTCTTCCCCCTCTAGGAGAGTCGACCATAGTACTAAACTCCTTCCTGGTAGCTCACATGCATCCTTATTCCTTTACAGGATAAGTACTACCGAAGAGGACGAGGTTTATACATGGCAGATAGTATTTGAAAGAGTTACTTAATTCATGTCCAAGTTTTAGCAAGAGAAATTGACAAAAGTGGCTATTCAATAATGTCATAGTACAACTTACAATACACAGACCATAGATGCACCACCGATTCTAGAATCGCGATTTGAAAATCGCTGTAAAAAAAAACTGTGGTTTGCCCAGAATCGCTGTCTTTGTTTCAGGTGTAATCGTAATCGACTGTTTCATAGTCCAATTGGACTTGAAACTGTCTTTGTAATCGTAATCGTCTGTTTCATAGTCCAATTTCAGTAGTTTCAGGTCTAATTCCAGTAGTTTCAGGTCTTATTCCAGTATTTTCAGGTTCATCTCAGGTCCAAAAAAATGTCCGGAAAAGAAAAAGGACAAATAAATGGCCCAAGGAATATCGATTACATTATTATAATGATACCCAAAAGACATGCGATGAATTTAACAAAGCATTTATCTTTGAGATAGGTTCTTTATGGACATAAGGTAAAATTTCAAACTCAGCTACCCTAATAAGCAATTACATACACAATCTACATAGTATGTTTGACCAAGTGAAGCACATTTTTAAAATTCTAAAAGTTGCTTAATCAAAGTTCAAGATAAAATGAAAAATGCTGACCTCAAAAAAAAAAGACAAGAATGTACGGAGGATTAAGTTTTTTTGAAGTTTGACAAACAAAGTAAAAAAGGCCTTCAAAATAATTCACATTTTACATGTGTTGCAAAATTAGCTTCAAGATATTTTGGACCTATTATATTCTTGTCAATTGGCTTATAAATTGATGCTTCCTAAGGGTACCAAACTGCACAATGTATTCCATGTCTCGAAACTAAGGCTGCACCAGGAACAAAGGCTGCACCTTTACTACAGGTCAACAATAGCTTCTGTACCAGATAAAATCCTTGGTACATGCATAAAATTCTGAGAACTACAACCATTCTTGAATATTTGATTGAGTGGAAGGAACAACAGCTTCTGTACCAGATAAAATCCTTGGTACATGCATAAAATTTTGAGAAATACAACCATTCTTGAATATTTGGTTGAGTGGAAGGATTTGCCAAACAAGGAAGCCACCTGGCAACCCAGACCATATTGCAAATTTGTATGTTCAAGGACCTCCTCTAATGTAATAGTCTAGCATTTGCTAGACTCAATTAGGTTTGTTCATTTTTTTAACCATAAACATTTCTGAGAAAAAAAAAATCATAGTAAGAGAGGTTGTAAAATGAAATTGGGATTTAGGGAGTCATTGGGCCATGGGTCCATAGTTTAGGATTCAAATACTGAATATTGAATTTGGATTTGGATGTGAATTTTCAAATTTTTTAGCGAAGTCCTAGCCTATAAGAACTAGATTGACCTACATTGGATTCTATTCTATCTCCTGTGAGTCATGGACTTGGCTCATTACATTCGCCGCGTCCATTCTTTTATTCGTTATTATGCATAAGCAGGCCTAAGGGCCCTTTTTATTCATATACTGGCCTTGGGCCCTATTTGGTCATATTTTTAGGACTTGGTCACGTTGATTTGGAGTGGAGATCCTCCTATTGGGAAGGGGCACTATTTTCCCTCCAAATCCTATTCCCTCCCTTCTTTGAATCCTCTATTTGATTCAGGGAGAGGATATATATAGGGCAGCATTGTATTCCTTTATTCAGTTTATGATGATTGCTCCTCTTTAGCCTCCTTCAGCATTCTCTCTTCTTGCTTTCTAGCTAAAGTCCTGCTTTCTAGCATAGCTAGTGAATCTTAGCTTGTAGCTTGGTATCAGAGCACTTTCTTGTAGATTTGGTGGTGGCTGTCCAGTGCCCTACCACCCATCACTTTCATCAATTTTCTCCGTCATTTTTTTTGCAGATTTGGTGGTGGCTGTCCAGCGCCCTACCACCCATCACTTTCATCAATTTTCTCCATCATTTTTTCTGCAAATTGGTGGTGGCGGTTCAGTGCCCTACTACCCATCACTTTCGTCGATTTTTTCGGCAAATTTTCATTGTTTTTGCAGATTTGGTAGCTGCTATTTAGCGCCCAACTACCTCATCATTTTCAACACTTTTCGTCACCAATTTGCTGTCCATCTTTTATATTGATTGGAGGCTGTCCAGCGCCCTACATCACCATTATTTTCAGCTATTTTACTCATCATTTTTCAAACCTACTATGGCCGCCGATAGCTCAAGCAGATCTCCAACTAAGATCTTCAAAATAACACAACTCCCCTACAAGAAGCCTAAGACTCAAATGATCAAAACTAGCAATTGATCAGCCTTCGTGGCTATTTATAGTGGACAAACCCTACCTCCCTTCAAATTGATTGGGAGGGAAAGTGAAATTCGAAAATTAGGGCCAAAAATAGAAAACCATGTAAAATAGTATTTCTAGGCCCGTCATATGTAATATAAAGTGTGTCCACTAATACTATCAAAGGTAGAGAGGTATGGACTATAATGCGTGTCCATAGCACTCCCCCTGTCTAAAACATTGTCCTCAATGTGGGCTAAACAATTTTAACTACCAGAGCTACTTTAGTACCGTTGTATAGTAGTTTTCTTCCCTAGGTTATACATTTCGTGCCAATGGTGTCAGTCCAATAGCCGAGTCCCATACAGTTGCGCTTTCAGTACCATGAAGCAAAGAGAATTATTAATCTCAATTCTAGTAGTTGATAAGACTGGATCGATATGTAAGTAATTGAGGTTGTTAGCAGGCAATTGAGGTATCATCATCAACAAGTAATGCAGAATCAAGAGCTGGAGCAGCAGGAGCATCTGGACCATCAATATCTAAAAGATCAGCAAGAGAGATGATGGCACAACATCATAAGTAGAGACACCAACATCAGGTAGAGCAGCAACATGAATAAGGTTAGTTGAATCAGGTACAATATCCAGAGATGGAACAACAACCGCATCAGCAAGAATAGAGAAAGGTGCGGCGTCAGGACCAATGTCGCATACCAACGCATGGAGAGAACGAGCCTCTTTCTGCAATAAAGATGAGTGGGCAAAACATCGAAAGACTCCCATGTAGCTTCATCAACTTGACGACTGTCCCATTGGACCAAAAATTGGACAAGACGATGATGATGACGTAAAAGGACCTGAACTTGTAAAATAGCAGCAGGTAAAAAATGGAAAAAGTTCAGATCAGTAGGAAACAAAGGATCACAAGGTTCATCGGGAAAAAGAGATGAACGACGTAAACTAACATGAAAAATGTCACCTGCACGAGTGGTAACAGGTAACTATAAACGATAAGGAATAGGGTTAAGTCTGTCCAAAATCTAGAAAGGACCATAGTAACGTGCAGACAATTTCTCAATAAGAGAACGACACTTTACTTACTCTGGACGTGCAAAAGACAAACGAACATACACAGATTGGCCCTCAACAAACTCTAAAAAAGACCTATGACGATCAGTCAAGGACTTATAATGATGTTGTGCCAAATGTTGTTATGCCTGCACAATAGAATCACGAGAGTTAGCAAGAAAAGAAGATAAAGTAATGGGAACAATTTCAGGAGGGGGTGGAATACCTGGTAGTAGTGGAGAATATTTATTAGCTAGTAGAAATGGAGACACACTTGTGCTTGTAATAACCGAATTGTTATAGCTGTATTTTGCAAAATACAAGTGTTGATCCCAATCGCGACCAGAAGGTGAAACAAAATTGCGCAAATAATCTTCAACAATACGATTAAGAACCTCAGATTGGCGTCAGCAAAAGAGTGATAAGCAATCCCCATAAAAGTTTTAATATCCAAAATATGCATAAGTTCGATCCAAAATCCAGAAGTAAAGCAAATATCACGGTCTTTGAGAATAGAACTGGGAAGAACACGCAAAACGAAAAATGTTGAATAAGAATATAAGTGGGCACTGTTCAGCGATAATGACAGAGCGAACTGGAATAAAATGTGCATGTTTCGAAAAATGATCAACCACAATGAGACACGTATCATGGTCACCTGTGTGTGAGGTAGGCCTAAAATAAACTCCATAGAGATATCAGTCCACTGGCAGTGGGTATAGGCCAATGCTGAAGAGGACTAGCAGGCTTAGATCGTGAGTAATTATTACGAGCACAGAATGTACACTGCTAATAAGAGCGAGTTACTCAAATTTCATGCGTGGCCAATAAAAGTAAGGTTTCAGACGAGCAAAAGACTTCTGATAACCGTAATGACCGCTGACACGAGAATAGTGAGCATCATGCAATAAGCGAGATCAAATATCAGGATGACTAGGAACACATAAAGCGCCATAGTGATATAGACGATGATCAATAAGAGAGTAAACCTGATGGCGAATAGAAGGAGGAGACTGACCAGCATGATAAACAAAGTGGAAATCAGGACAAGTCTCATGTGCAGTTGGGAGCAAATCAAAACAATCAACACGTTTTGAAATGGTCCCGGGCCAGTTTCGAACGGGGCGTTTCAAACGTGTTTCTTTGTTCGAAACGCGTTTTGATGAAACATTGATCAGCACCAGCATTACTCTTAGCAGGGCGATAATGTAACTGATAGTGAAAACACTATAAAAACTGTAGCTAAGCTTCTTTTGAGTCTCAAGGTATCGTAAAGATTGATGATCCGTGTATAAATCAAACGGTAAAGGCTGGAGATAATGGCTCCACTTAGTAAGGGCGTGAATGATAGCTAATAGTACCTTCTCATGGGTAGAATATTGTGTCTCATAGGAACATATACGACGAGACTCATAAGCAATAACATGAGAATCTTGGCGAAGAAGGGCCCTAACACCAACAACAACATTCATTAACAGAGTACACTTGGTGAGGACCAGTGGATGCATGAGTAGCATAGGCATAAATCGCACAAAAGTCTGGGCACTAGGGTAGGTGGAGGGGAGGAGTGTTACGGACCCCTCGGTGCCCATAAACGCTACACCTACTTGAGGTGTGGCTTTGGACTTGAGCCTTGACTTGAGTTTGATTGGTGGACCTGGATAGCCATGTGTCGTGGACATTACCATGTGTCGTGAACCCATTGTCCACTTGTCATGTTGTTACAATTTCTAAACCGCAAACCACCAAGTGTCGGTCACCTTATGGAACCGAAACGATTCACCCAGTCAAAGGATCCAATCCAAATCCACCCTTCGTGCTGGTCAAGTCAATAGGCCCAACCGACGTTTGGTTCCAAGTTGGGTTTTGGGATCCAAGGGGTTGGGTCCCTAACATTCCCTTCCCCTTAAAAGATTCTCCTTCTAAGGGAGGAATGCTGGGAATCTCAGTCTAAGGTCTCGTTCCTCCTCCCAAGTCTCCTCGTCTCCAGTACTTAGTTACCTACCGGTTTTAGAGCCCACGTTGACATATGTCAACAATGGCCGAGGTTCAAAAGGTACAAAGAATGTCAGATCCTATAACTGAACTAGTTTATCTTGTAGAATCAATTCATCCTTTCCACTAAGTTGTTCCTTTAAACGACTAATGTAGAAGACTGGGTGAACACTAATTCCCTGAGGAAGGTCTAGTTGATAGGCGTTCCAATTGAGTTTCTTTACAATACGAAAGGGCCCAACATCTTGAGGTGATAACTTAGGACATTTTCCAGTCTTCAGGTTAGTTGTCAACTATAACCCAAATAGCATCATTTTGCTTCCCCGTTTGATGAAGTCCAACTACAAAATCCATGGAAATACTTTCCTATTTTCTTTCGGGAATTTCCAGTGGAAGTAACAAACCAACTTTATTTACTTGGCATTGTCCACATTTGTGAACATAGGCCTCCACTTGACCTTTTATATTTGGCCAATAAAAACTCCTTTTTATTAGGTCAAGCGTTCTTTGCGAGCCAGGATGCCTTGCACATGGGTTGTCATGACATTCATGTAGGATTTGGGCCCTAATATCATCATTTTCTGCCACACATACTTTCCCATTCCGGAAAAGTAACCCATTCCTAATGGAAAAGCCCCTTAATATCTTGTCTGGAGAAATCTTGGAATCTTGCATTCCAAATTCATTACTAGATCTAGAAGTACATGCCAAGACTTTTGGTCAAATACAACCGAAGTACCTATCAGTCTTACACAAATCTCTTAGGGACAGATATAACTTAGATTGGATCTCAAAAAAGCTTAATGGGTTACCCTCTCCAATCCGGCTTAAGGCATCCGTGACACTATTAGATGTACCCTTCCAGAACAATGTCATACTGAAATTCTTGGAGCATTTTTGACCATCTGGCTTTACGACCCCTCTCGGCCGGTTCTTTTTGCCCTTTAAGGACATTCGTCCAGGGTAATGTAATTATCGCGTATCCCTTGATGAATCGATGAAAAAAACACGTAAATCCCAAAAAAGGACTTTACATCACGGATGGTTAGGGGTATAGGCCACTCACAAACCTTACGCACCTTATTAGGGTCAATCTCCAATCCATTCTGAAATAATGTGACCAAGGTAAACTAGTCTCTTTTGAAAGAACACACATTTGGATTCCTTGGCGAAGAGCTTCTCCTATCTAAGTAACCGTAAGACAGTCCTGAGATGTTCTTCATGCTCCTACATGGTTTTCCATACTCTATCTTCACTGACAAAGTTAATGCGTATTCTAGATCTTTAGGTTCTCATGGGAATTACTTACCACTCTTCTGTTGATGGCCAGTCAGAGGTTCTTAATCGGATTCTTGAGTATTATCTATGTTGTTTTGTGTCCCTTACAAGATGTGATTGGGATCAGCACTTATTCCTCGCTAAATATAGTTATAACAGTTCAATGAGCTTCAGCACAGGTGTCTCTCCATTCCTTTTGACACGAAGCTACTCTCCTCTACTCTCAGGTGTACTTGCTCCACCAAATAATTCTCTTGTTATAGTTGCTTCCTTTCTCTCGATGCATGGGAAATTATTGCCTAGGCTACTATACATTTACAACAGGTTCAGCAACGTTATAAATCTTGTGTTGGCAAGCATTGTTGCCATGTTGAGTTTCAAGAGGATAATTTTGTCTATCTTTGCTTGAGCTTTGCTAAGCATCTCTTTGTCCAAGGCTGTAGGCTTTTACTAAAAAACTTGCTCAACTCTAGTATGGGTCAATATAGATTCTATAGCTTGTCAATCTTGTAACATATCACTTCCAACTACATCTATGATACTTGTCAGAGGATCCCAAGCTATTGCAATTTCACCTGCTGGTATCTAGATGCGCCTTTAGCATGGTCATCAGGGATGCCAAGCTCAGTTTTTGGTATAGTGCGTTAGTCACCCCATTGAGGAGGCTACTTGGGGGTCCATTAATGTCATCTATGACACTCCTTTGCTCGCTAATCAGGCTCTTGTTCTCGCTACTACGATCCAAGATACTCTAGTACCTACTCCAACACCAGTCAATCTAGATGTTGGGGGCTTAATTTTATCGGGAGAGTGTTATGGACATACATGTCCATATGTCAGCCATCACATGCTTTACTGGTACATTATTATAGTGGCGGCACCTTATTTGATATCGTTGACATTCGCCGCGCCCTTTGTAGGATGTTAGACAGTCCTAAGACCTTGGGGCCCTAATATTTGAATATTGCATTTTTCCTCCAATTTCAGTATATATAAAGCCACTAAGGCTCATCATTTGATAGTTTTGATGTTTGGAGATCTCTCTCTTGCTATTGCTTGTAGGGTTTTAGCCTCAAACGTTTCATGATATTTAGGGCATGTCCCTCGGTAGAGAACTTCATTTGCTGCCATATCTTATCTATTGTGTATGATTTGATGCCATATGTGTGATTTGCATTCAGAGACACAACATGGCAAAAATCTATGTACAAGGTACTCCATGGAAAGGTAAGTGCTGTGATCCAAAACATTTTGAGATCTAATTTGAACTCATGTAACATCTTCAAAATCCAGCACAGTAGGATTTGAAATTTGGTGTTCTAGGTTGCGTATATTCAAAAATATGAATTGTTTTGTCATGTCATTATGTGCACAAGAATATTCAAACTAACAAAGATTTTTTGGGTCACAAGCGTTTTGTTGGTATTGCTGAACCAGCACAGTAGGTGATTTTACTTTATAGACTATCAAGGAAGTCTGCTCTAGTAGCATCTTTTGCTTTAACTCGAATCTACAAACATTTTTGGATATAATTTCAGCAAGAGTAACTTATCTACACCCCAAGTATAACTTGTCAAATGATGCCAGGATGGTACTTCAGTACAGCTGGTTATAACCACTATCTATAGGACTTTCTTCTGAATATGCAAGTTTCTTCTCCTGAATTAAGCCAAAGTGCATCTTCAGTAACGAGCATGTGGCTGATGACAGTTTTCATATATACAAGATCTGAAATGTGATTTTCTATGGAAGGTCCTTGCAGGCTGCAGAAGAATCTGCAGAATATAATGTTGTAACAGTTTATGAGAGTTTCTACTTTCGTAACCATCTATGTATATCATTCGAACGACATTACATCAGCTTGTATGAGCTTATCAAACGGAATAACTTCCAAGGGATTAGCTTGATGTTAATCAGAAGTTTTGCCAGCCAAATCCTAACAAGCTTAAAATTCCTGCGAAAGTTACATGTCATTCATTGTGATTTGAAGCCCGAAAACATACTTCTTGAGAAGCCTTCAGTGCCCAAGATCAAAGTTATCGACTTTGGATCAAGCTGCTTTGACCACGAGAAAAGTAGGTCGACTCATTGAAGTGGTTATTGATTCTTAGGTGGAAATTTTTTTCTCAGCAATACAATTATTCTTATCGAAAGCTGCAAGCCATTTTTCATGGCCATTCACTGTTAGCATGATCAGGATAAAATTTTTGGTTTAATATGGTGAAACTCTTAAGAAACCAAGGTGCCAGGCTTTCATATTTTTGGACCCCTGTCATTAGACACAAAGTGAAATTGTTAAACTCATACATTTCCAGATCCTTGGAATAGCTGATATGTTTACTGCAGATGATTGGATATAGCTCAGTCAGTTTCTGTTTGTCTTGCAGTTTATAGTTATATACAGAGCCGCTTCTATCGTTCTCCAGAGGTGATCCTAGGTGAGAAAGATTTACTAGATGTGGTGCTTTTTGCAGTTAAGTTTGATAAGATTTAGCAATTGAATTCAAAATAACTTCAAGTCAATTCACATACCATCAAGATTTGTTTTATAATATGCTAGTGTTTTCTGATCCCATCTTCAACCATATAATAAAAAATGAGCATTAAATGGCAAATCATTTGGGCAAATAAAATTGGAGCTTGCGATGTAAATCTTGGAAAGTTTAACTTGGCTGGTGCATTGAAAACAAATTGTCTGACAGATTCTTTTCAGCTTTGAAAACATCTCACTTTTATTTTAGATTGCACGCGTCCATTTCACACCCTAGTTGTAGGGCATTTCCAGCTCATATATAAATGTCAGCAATATCGGTGGGCACCATCTGCTTGTCTACTTTGTGTGTTCAGTGAATATTATAGGAACTGCAGGAAGCATTATTGCTTAAGTGTGCCCGTGCCCTAGGTTTCTAAGCCCAACAAATCCAGTGAAATCCCTGATACATTTTGAACTGTGATTGACATTTATTCTGGTTTCAAATGGTTCTGTTCTTGTGTTAGTGTCCAATTTTTTGCCGTATGGATGAATTGGTATTCCTACATCATTGTAAGCTTTGTTGATGCACCCTGGAACTGCAAATGAAAATTTACATGATCTTTATTAGTTCTTTTACCAAGCTAGCAGTCATTTCTTATGCAATATATCACTACTTTAAGAAATGTTTCTAATGTCCTAGGTCTTCCCTATGATACAATGATTGATGTCTGGAGCTTTGGCTGCATTCTTGCGGAGTTATTCTCAGGTAAGGAGTTATTCTAGTTTGACTTGTATTTGAGCTAAATCCCACTGAAGTAGACATGCCAAAAGCAAACCTTCTAGCATTGCTTTGTGCTTAGAAATTTTAAAATCTTTTTGTTTGAAAAGAAATAAATCCGTAAAATTGCAGGACATCCATTATTTCCTGGGGAAAATGAAGTTGAGCAGCTTGCTTGCATGATGGAAATTTTAGGGCTACCCCCAAACTTGGTTCTAGAACAGGCATCTCGCAAGAAAATGTTCTTTGGTTAGTAAATATCTTCTTTGCACTCCTTGTGTCTTATTCTTTGAACAAGATATAATGACTTGTCCTCAGCATATAGGTAGAAGGAGCTGTTTCATAGGATTAAATGTTATATTAGTATTTTGTAAGATTATATGGGAAGAGTTGAAGCTTTCAGCAGAGTACGAAGCTTTTTATTTGGTGTGGTTAAAGTCAAAGAAGTTCTATAAGACCAAAATACAGATGTTCTTTTTTTTTCGAAATGTACATTCTAATTTTCTCATAGGGACATTGGAAACTTAAAAACTGTTTAGATATCTTGACTTCATAGAATTGACATACCTAGTCCTCTCTAATTGACCAGTCCATCGAAATACCTACACATGCTCGTGATGAAAGTCTTGATCCTTTTTCAAATTTATATCGTTTACATAGATCTCTGTCATGAGTCTACGTATTCATATTCAATCTGGCCATTTGGTGGTGAATATCTATTTTGCACTCTTGCATCAGCTGACTAAGTTGCATCCTTTGGAGTGCATCATAAGAAACCTATTCAACCTCTGCATACTAGATGCAATGTTTGGACTCTAAGATATACATGTAGAACCATATACATGTAGAACATAGAAGTAAGTTGTTTCTACACTTGATTACAACTAAGATGGGTTGTTGGTGGGTTTGGAAAGCATGGATATGCTCAGATTGTTCCACGCTCGTACAAGACAACTTGACAATCTTACGGGTCAGGATGGTATGGATTCACCCTGATACCGACGCGGATGACCACATCCTACTTGTTACAAAAAGACATGTTACTGGACTATAGTAAGTGTAGCGGTTTGCAGGATTGTGCATTTGTTTAGTTTGAATCGGTCTTGGGTTTGGTAAACTTGAATGGCATGGATTTGCCCAGGTTAGCTTGAATGGCATGGATTTGCCCAAGCATTGTTTCATAGAGTCCATTGGCAACCAAGTCCGTTACTGATACCGACTTCTATGACCAAACTAGACCTTTTTCATTTTAGTGAATGATTATGGTTGCTTTGATTGTATTGTAATGATAGGATTACTTGCCTAAAACTGATCAGTATGGTGGATGCCCTGATACGGTGATATTGGGGCAAGACGTACGACATTTCTCCAAAGAATTTCTTGATTGAACACTCTACAGTCTTGGAATCAGTAGGGCGACCCTGCTCCAGGCCTCAGATCGTGCTCAAAACGATCCACAGGCGAGTTAGATCTACTGATGTTGAGCTATGACACCTGTCTTCCTCATTAACTAACTCGTGCAGTTTTGTTTTGTGGGATGGTGGCACGGAACAACTGAGTTTCCTAAAACTTGCTTTGCTTTATGGTACTCTGTACTGTAAGTTTTTATACAGCTTTGTTTAAACCTGTTATGCTATAAGACAAAAGGATTCAAAGGTTTGGTCTTGCTTTTTCAAGAGGGACTAAGTGAAATTTGTGTTACTCTCTCTCGCTGCATCCTTGTAATGTAAACTCGACTACCTTTTGGCCGTGGTAGTACCAAATCTTTGCCTTTCTTCCAATTCTATGGTTTAGTCCTCAGGATGGCTTTCTAGATGTTGTTATGCTTGGTTATGGTGAACTTCTTCCTCCACCTAACCGCTTCATACAAACTATTATCTGTTGTATGAAAAAAGCTAATGATATCCACAATTTCATTACTACTACCGATAGAGCTTACCTGCGACGCCTGATGATAGAATCTTATGCCTTATTGATCTTATGAGCACATTGGATTGGGTTAAAGTCTATATGAAATATGTAAATAAGTGAGATCCCTTGAGCATTGTTGAGAACGGTGTTACTTCAGAGCTACCTTCTCCCATTGTCGATCCTCCTCTTTCTCCACACGCTTTGGTCTTTGTTGAGGATCTAGATGAAGATTTCATTGCTCAACAGATTTCTCTTCCTCACAGCGACATTACTGCTTTTAAGACATATATTAGCCTCTCATATAGACCTTTCAAGACTCAACTTCAATAATACTGCGAGATATACTTGAAAGCCTTCCGTAAACTCTGAACAAAATCAGACAGAGCAAAATTACAGCCTGCTAACATATAGCAACCTATAAAAAACTGCAAAGATTGACTTCTTAATGAGTGCACAAAAGTCATGGGTCCATAGAATTAATGAATCGTTATCGGTTCACTACACATCTGAGAACCGTACAGTGAACCGTACCTTTCTTAAATTTTTTTGCCCAGAATCGTGGTGAACCGTACTGATTAGTTAGTTAATTAATTAATTAATTTTGTTTTTAGTTTCTCCCCCAAAAATAACCCAAAAATATGCAAAAAAAGGGCCAAAAAAATCTGTGAAATCTGTGAATCATGTGAAATCATCTGGGAAATCTGTCAATCATCTATATCATCTGTGAAATCATCTGTCAAATGACTCAAATCATCTGTATCATCTGTCAAATCATCTTTACATCATGTGAAATCTGTGAAATCTGTCAAATCAGTGAAAAAATCCCCTAGCCTTGATAATGTCGCAACATTGATCCTCAATAGGAAATTAGCATTGTGGGGGGGAGGGGGGGATTTATACAGTGCTTAGCTTAATACACACTCTAAGCTTCAACCATGCCAGTAAATCTAGTATTCTCGATCTTTTTTCCAAGTCAATGCTTAAAACTGGTATATATAATCTCCTCTCTACTCCAACAAGAAGTCAAATTCTCCTTAATATGCAGTGCATGGGAGTGTTTCTTGCTGGAAGTACCAGTATAGTATATACAATCTGAGGGTTTATGCAAGCTGGTGAATGTGTTGAAACTTGGAAGGAAAACTATCTTCTCTCTAAATGTCTGAATAAGTAGGTATGAGAACTTTAAAGACGCCAGAAAAGTGAAAAAGCAAATGTCTTTTTTTTTTCTCATCTTGGACAACATCAATCATGAGACTTGGATTTATTGACTTTGTCACTATTTTCTCCAGATAGCAACAACCGTCCAAAGATTGTAATACATTCCTGGGGTAGAAGGTACTGGCCAGAAACTAAAAACATTGGGGCTGCAATCAAGTGTAATGACCCAGTATTTGTAGATTTTTTGGAATGTTGCTTGCGTTGGGACAAAAGTGAAAGGCTCACTCCTGAGGAACTGCTGGAGCATGAATGGATTCTTGAGGTTGGCTTACTTGCTTTTCTTTCCTAATCCTGCAACATTTCTATACCATGTGACAACTTCGCATTAGTTTAGGCAATGCTGGCAATTTTCATGAAACATTCAACAAGATCCTTGCAAATGAGAATGCCTGCATTGGGAAAGTAATCATATGCATAGCAAACTTCAAAGTTCAAACCTGGGTGTCAGAACAGAAGATTCATTACATCTATGTTTCTGCAAGAAATAATAAATTCGTTTATTGCTTTGCCTAAAGTCCCTGTTTGTAGTCCACAGCAGTGAAATAAAATAGGAAGCCTTCGTCCACTTCTATAATTCAATGGCCATTCTATCTCACTAGAAAGTGATTTATGATGTTAGAGGGAACTTGCACAAGCTTGTGTCTAGTGAGAAATGTGAAACTCAATGGAAGGGTGTTAAGAATTTTTTTGCAATAAGAAGTCATTATAACTAGGATGCTTAGCATTGACACTTTGATCAAACCTATAATGGGTTACAAAAATGTGGGTGACGAAAGAAAAATCAAAACCAATGATTTTTAATAGCTGAATGGAGGAAAGGTGCAAAAATCCTCAATATATGCATTTTTACTTCAGAATTGTGTAAATTATATAGCAGCTGGATATGCAAGCAAATTGTGTAGATATAATGAATATGCAATCTACAGGATCTATTGGATGACTTGACCACTTAATTCGACCGTTCAATTCGTCCATCATCTTACACTTGGTTGGTCCTCACTACTCATGGCCAGCCATGTCTTCAACAACTTAAAAAGATAAAATTATAAGATATCTTACGCAGGAAACTGATACAAGGTTTCTAGTTTCTTTTTTCATAATATCTGCATTTGATTAATTTTGTGCAACTTTCTTTCAATGTATTATCAATTACATGCATGAGTTGTGATATAATCTATAATATGAGAAGGACTTTACATCTTTGAGCTGGCTGGTTCACCATCCGTGTGAAGTAGTCAAGGGAGTGACTACTCAAGGTAGACAAAGGAATGTTTACTCAAGGGATGGTTTGGACTCTAGAGTGATCCAAGGATTGACTACTTATAAGTCATAAGGGTGTGATACTGTGATTATCTGAAGGACCGAAGGACTATAGTTTCACATGTCCAAAAACATGAAATGTGTTGGATATTTCAAGGAAAAAGAATTATAATCTATTTTTAGGCCATTTTGGACCCATACGAGAAAATGCATTGCCTTTGTGGCAATTGGGGCTTTATTACCCATTGTTTTTTGTACCAAATGGTTTCCTTTTTCCCATATCGTGACTAGGTACTAAAATACACCATTGATCATCAGATCTTTACAGTCCTAGAATTTTCTTTCTAAAATTACGGATGTCCCATACTACCAACTTTTCCTTCCAGAAAACCATTAACCGGCTCATCTGATATTCTAGAGATCCACTGATCATCTAGTTGTTCTATAATCCATATAGGATATTAGTTTTGTTTCCAAAAACTGGAGAATCCATTTATTTGAATGACTGGCATGCCTATCAGATGGATACCACAAATCCACATCTGATCATAGGATTTAAATAGAAGAATTAACATGGTTCAACATTATGTTTTGAACCTTCCAGGTTAGTGAGAAGCTTTGAAACCCTACTGATGCATCAAATCTAGGAATTAGCTTATGTCAACTAGCAGATCCAATGTAATCCGCGTATCCGATTCCACTTCTAACATCACAATTGACATCCAAAATTGCGGATAACTCAATGGTTACAAAGATATCAATTATTAATTCAACTAAATGAATTTAATCCAGGAAATTAATATCCGGTATTAAGCAATTATTTACAGGGATTACCGAAATTCTAACTGCGAAATATATTTCCCGATCACACTTACTACCATTGATGTCCACTCTTCCTCCCCCCTTAGGAATTTTAGTCCCCTGAAAATCTATTTCAGCTAAGGTACTAAAAAGACATAATGACATTAGTAAATGTCTAAAGTTAATTACTGTAGAAAAAGTTTGAAACAATTTCACTTCTATCTTATACCTAAGTTGAATTACTGATATACAAAAATCATCTACTAGTATGAAAAACAGTATTAGTTTGATCTTTTGCATATATTTCACCATAGAATTTAACCGGAAATGAAATCAGTTTTTTTATTTTTGATCAGTTCATATCAATTACAAATTTTTTAGTAAAATTGGACTGTTTTTTCTTTTTATTGACTGGTTTGACATTACTCCGTTAATATTGACAAAAACTATTCAAGCTCAGATTATGAAATTACATAAATGGAAATCCTATTAATAGGATTTCAGTAACTCTTAAATTGTATTCAGACAAGATTTCACTGTCCAGACAAAGAGTAATGTTACCACTCATTGTTTGGTCGTTTCATATTGTTTGACAGTTTTAAATTCAATTTTGAAGAGTATCTAGCACAAACGTTCACTTGACCTATTTCTAACAATCAGTATTGATTAGAAATCTATCAGACAAATAACTGATTTCAAATTCTAACCAAATATGAAATTCAACCGAAAAGGAAAAAAATCCAATTTTAACTTTGAACCTGGGAGTACCATACTTCAAAAATTAAAAGGACATTACAGTAAAAACTGCCGACCAATTCATTGTGGTTCCTTCTGTCAATTTCAAATTATCTAGTATCGGGAAATAATTTAGCCTTAGAGAAAACATTGTGACCAACTCTGACTGATAAACTCAGTTTAGTCAATTCACTAATCTAAACCGATTCCATAGATAGCGAAAAAATGACCAAGATTTTGATTTTTCTGAAAAACTCAATTTTTGGTTCATTTTACGTAATTCAAAAAAATATGACGAAAATATTGTCAGTACAAAAATGACAATCGAAATTGAAAAATCAAAATAGTGTTCGATTCCTAATGCCACTAAACCAATGTCCTACTAGCATGCAAAGCACACTACATCGGTTGAAAAACGTCATTACGAAATTTTTTACATAAACTTCAATATTACGAAATTTGTCAGCCACTAACACTGATTTGTGACCCAACTGTCAGAGCACATGCGTATGACCACTCAAATCGATTGTAAATCTCTCATGCATATCAAAATTATATTGAGAATCAACATGCAATCAATCCATGCAAGCACAGTACCACAAATTAGGGAAATGATTGGCATGCAATCTGAACAATTCAAAATTTTGCAAATTTTGCTCACAAAACTGTCAAAATTTCAAACGGCCATAACTTTGGCTACATGACACCAAATTGGATGATGTAAAGCTCATAACAAAGGGAGACCAAGTGACCGAGACACTTGCCACATCAGTCTGCCACCTAGGCTTCACACGTGTGAAAACAGAGCGTCTCAAATTTTGTAGTAGGACGCACTTTCTCAAGACAATATGCTATAAAATCAATCAAACATCTCCCCAAGCCCAAACGTGATGCTATCAACAGTCTTAAATGGTCTATTAGACTTTCGTGAAGCATTTATACTGATTCTAAGAAGCAGTATAGGTTGAGAATGAAAATTTCTTGATTTGTAGAAGTCAAAATAGCTTCAAACTTGATGGAGATATAGCATAAGCCACTAACCATCAATTTAAAGGTCTGATAGCTTTCTGGGAAGGTAAAAATGAATGCTAATCATGTTGTCAAAAAATCCAGAATGATTTTCTTATGGATTTAGAGATCCATCTCCCAAAAATCACCAAAAATTGTCATTTTTTGCACTTTTTTCTACTTCATACAAGCTCAATTACTGGAATTCTTGGCTCTCACTTCAAGGACAGCTTCAAAAGACTTTGATTCACCTCCTTACAAGCTTTACATGGTGTTTTACAGCCGCCTACTATCCAACTTTATGAAAAAAAACAAGCAAAAATCATAATTTTTAGCTCTTTTTCGGTTTTTTTTTCACTATAAAGTGGAAATTCATGAAATGCAACTCTTTCTCTAGCACATTCAAACCCATTTACAGAATTATAGCCATCTAGTTGATCTAATCTTGCTAGATTTGTGTTCCTACTATCAATTTTGAGTCAAAAAACATGAAAAAAAAACAAGCAATTTTTGACCAAAACATAGCCTAGACTCATAAATCATGAAAAGAACTGGCATGCATCATTAATTTCATCATTAATGATCCCTAAAATGGAAGTACACTTTCTAGAAAATTTAGATTTGCAAAAGATTTGAGCTACACAAGAAAAAGCTCTAAGAAAGCATCACAAATTGGGTTCCTAAGACAATTTTCCATGAACTCCAAAAAATCTCGAGAGAAATGGATCTAGTAAAATGCAAATGGAAACCGGGATAGTGCACCCACTTGCCATCTTGCTATCCACTTGGAAGAGAAATCTCATTGATCCAATCCAAAATTTCAACAGAAAGTAGCGCTTCTCCAAGTTCCAAAATCTTCGTAAGTCTTGCTCTGATACCATTGTAAGGGAAAACTCCTCAAGATCATGCTTACAAGACAAACACAATAGAAAAAACACTATGGAGAAACCACTCAACCAAGTAGAAGCAACCAATCAACTCTAGAAGCTTCGCCCCCAAGCCAAGGAATAGGAAACATGAAAGTAGAGTGAAACTCTGGCAATGAATCAACGACAAATGTGTGTAGTAGGGCGAGTTTAGCCTCCTTACATAGAGCCTAGAACCATCTGTGCACATGGTCATGCAAGGTCCTAACTCCCATATACATAGATTCATCTAGAATAGAGTCTCTATGCATGGATCCTCTATTCATAGATTGATATTGATAACTCTACGCATGTCTTGATTGTCTTAAACCTAATACTGACTTCATTTAGTGTGTTTTGGGCCTCACAAGGATATTAGCTACTTTCGAGTCACGTCCAGTAGTATAACTTGGCATATCTAACAGCTTGATTTACTGGAGTACCATGTATCCAAGACTAGGAGTATACTGAATCCTTTGTACTGGTCATGGACATAACATATAGGTTCGTTATGTACTTGAGTTTTTGAGAGTAAATGAGACTTTTACATTTTTGAGTCATATTGGATTCTCTCTCTACTCAAGAGCAAGGCTTTTCATACTTATTTTTTTCAAGTACAAGTTTCCACATGTGTATGTACATGTTTGATTGATATATGCATGTAATCAAGTGCTCTTGCCTTAGTTTTTTGAGATAGATCTTGATTATCAACCTATGCTTGATCTTTGTACAATCACCAAGTCTTAGGAGATCATTATCACACTTTAGGGTACTCCCACATGTGTGAAATTCAACATGGTATTAGAGCCGACCTAAGATATCCATGCATCTATCAAATTATGTGTGAAAATTTGCGTTGAAATCAAGATCTAGAGAGTGTAGATTGCATCTCCCTTACTATCTTTGAGATTTTTGGATCAAGAAGGTTCATTATCACATTGATTGAACCTAATCAGGTACTGTACAGATTTTAGTGCTCAGACACGTGTGAAGGACATGCAACTCTGATCAACTGGTTTTCTTCCAAGTTAGATCCAAAACCTATGTTAGATAGCTTGCTAGAAAGCTAGTAGAGTCAAGATTGTGTAGCAATTGGATCTTCCAATCAAAAGTTATAGCCAATGAATCAAGGTGGGTAGGGCACCCAACTTGGCTGGACACATTTTGTTTGATCTCTATCTTGCCTGTTTGATCCAAAAACTCAAGAAAAAGCTTGTCAATCTAGGCTATCAGAGATCTAGACAATTTTTTGAGTTCATAGGAACATTGTTTTATGTAATCCAATTGTATTTGAGTGATTTGTAGATTTTTTGAGTGCTTTCCACGTGTTTGAAAAAAGTTGACCCAAACTTTGTCCATACTTCATCTTTAAGTGAAAGTTTGATCTAGTTTGAGAGAGATTGGTAGAGCTAATGAGATTGATCTCATATCTAGTTGCAAGATCTCATCTTGGAGTTGGTAGCATACCTTTATTGGATCCATTATTGAGAGAGAAGCAACATTTTGAAATCCATTACAAGTCATCTACTCTACTTTTATGACTTCCATGGGTTCCTTCCTATTGGAATCAAGTGAGAGATTATCTACCTCCAATTATTCTATTTGGAAGGTAAGAATGGAGTCTAGTCTAATTCTCCAAGATGTAATGGACATTTTCCTTGGACTTGAGGAGGAGCCTCAAGTATTTCAAGAAGTCCAAAGGTACAAGAAAAGAGCTAGAATGGCTCTACACTATATCAAGATGAATGTCTCTAATGAGGTTTTGAAAGAAATTAGTGCTTGTTGCACCTCGGCCAAGGAGGCTTGGGATTCACTCAAATCCATTTATGAGGCCAAGAATACCTCTAGGCTCCTCACTCTCCAAAGTTGCCAAAAGAGTGGAGAGGGTGTTTCCAATTATGAATTGAGAGTCAAAGACATTTCAACAACGTGCTGGAAAAGTATGGAATGGCCAACTGCAAACCAAGTCACTTTTCACTCGACTCTGGACTAAAGTTATCAAAGGAACAGTCTCCTCAAACTAAGGCAGAAACAGAGGAGATGAAGCGCTATCCATTTCAATCCATCATCGGCTCACTGATGTACGCAATGATCTGCACGTGACCAGACCTTGCATATTCGATCAGTGCACTCAGCCAGTTCCTGTCAAATCCAGGCTTAACTCATTGGAAGGCACTAACAAAGGTCGTGAAGTACATCCAAGCAACGAAAACTCTCAGCATCTGCTACGGAGGCAGCCACACTGCCAACATCCTTGAAGCCTACACAGATGCAGATTGGGCAGGAGATGTCGACACCAGAAAATCAAGGATGTTTGAATTTGTACTTTTATACAACCAAGGCCCAATTTCATGGAACCAAGTCATCCTCAATGGCTTGAGAGATGAATATGATAATCTTGTCCAATCTTATGCTATCAAAGAAGACCTACCAAGCTTGGAGGCCTTGCAAGGTGTACTTATTGCTGAAGAATCAAGACAAGATAACAAGCTCATGAGGATGGACAAATTCTCAATCAATCATGATGGAGATGGCCAAGCTTTATTTTCCAAGGACAAGCACAAAGAGAGGAGCAAAGGTCAACACCAACATTTCTCTAAAGACAAAGCTAAAGAGAAGGACAAAGATGGAGAGGAAGAAGATTCCTCTCAAGCTTCTACATCAAAGTTGAAGAAAAAGAAGATCAAGTGCTACTTTTATGGCAAGAAAGGCCATTATGCCACTAATTGTTTCAAGAAGAATAACCAACTCAAGCAAGCCAATGTCTCTAATGAGAAAGAAGATGATGCATTTGCAAGTGATGGAGAAGGCTCTTTTATGGTATCAAGCTTCTCTTCTTCTCCTTTCAAGAAGGATGGCATGTGGTATATTGATAGTGGAGCATTGTTAGAATAATAAATGTAAATGATGTAGAAGCCATAGGTTACTATGACCCAAAAAGTCGAGATCTGTGTAACCATGGTCATTTATATTTTAGGCCCAAGTTAGTATGAAACTAACTTGTAGGGACTCGTGGGTCCACTAGAGGCCTATACATGTGAATTAATTAGCTAACTTGTTATTTAAGGTACTTTATTATTTTATGTAACTTATGGTAGCTAGATAGCCATTAGTCAAGTTATTGGATAGCCAACAGTCATGAAGGTAGATAGCCATCTTGGACTACTTATATGTAGCCATTCATTTGTATGATACACACTTTTGTTAAGCAATCTACTGTTCATATTGGCTGTCCACAAGTTTCTACAAGAGGGTCATCTAACCATCTCTCTCTTCTTTGAGAATACTTTGTGTTAATGAATAGTCTTGATTCTGGAGTCCTACATGGTATCAGAGCCATTTTTCAGAATTGATTGCTTGCTGGAGGGCACCCAATAGGTAGCCACATTTCTCCTCCTTTGGTTCATAAAAATCAGAATTTTTCTGATTTTTGTGGAGAGAGAACTGTTCGGCTCCTTGTTTTTTGTGCAGGAAATTGCAGGGAAAAGCTTGGAACCTCCACTCATTTGGGAGCCAGCAGTAGGGTGCCCATGCTCAACTAGTTTTCACGTGATTGAAATCAGATTACATGCCTCAAATTTCAGATTTTCTTCTTGGAGGAGGGCGCCCATCTACCTTGAAGACAAATGTGTTTTTGACACATTTTTAGTGGCTGAAATTTTTCTGTTTTTGAGCCTGGAAGAAGGTCCTACCATCTGCTCCATTTGCACATTGAGTGCACACCATTTTACCACAAAAGTTTTGGTTGTGGTTTTGGCTTCATTGAAAGCCTGCATATTAGTTAGTATTCTGTTTTTTTAGCAGAATACAGCCACCTATATATTCTTGTGAATGAGCTATTACATGTGGTGTATTGCAATCTATAGTGCTCATTAATTCAGCTTTGATCTTGCTAATTTTTTAGTAGATTTTGGCCTGGAATCTGTTTTTCCCATCTACTATTAGCTGAATTTTCAGAAATTGACAATCAAAGATGGAAGCAAGGTTCAAGGTGTTGACAACACCTCCTATCCAATTGAAGGCATTGGATCTATACCCCTCATTCTTCCCAATGGAGAAGAAAAGTACATTCGAAATATACTTTATGTTCCTAAGATTAAGAAAAATCTCATTTCGGTCTCTACAATCATGAATTAAGGATTGATTGTAGAATTTAAAGAAGACAAATGTCTTATAAAAGACCCAAAGAGATCACTTTTAATTGTTGCTTCAGGAACATTGCGAGGAGGTTTGTTTTTGTTGGATATTTATGAACCTAAAGCTTTGACATCCTTTGGTCTTGTTGCTACTAATTCACATGCATTGGAGTTGGCTAAATTATGGCATGCGAGGTACGGGCACCTCAATTTTGGAAGTTTGAATATGTTGAAGAAATTCAACATGGTGGAAGGCATTCCAAATATGGAGCATCCCGAAGGACATGTATGCGAAGGGTGCATACTTGGTAAGTTTCAACGGATGCCTTTTCCTATTGATGGGACTATCAAAGTTGATGATAAGTTTGCTTTAATTCATAGTGATGTATGTGGTCCAATGAAGACCGAATCCATTGGTAAATGCAAGTACTTCGTTACTTTTATTGATGATTTTTCAAGGTTTACATGGATCTTTCCTATGAAGGCAAAATGTGAAGTTTTTCAACGCTTCAAAAATTTCTAGCTATGATAGAAAATCAATTTGGGCATACTTTGAAGATACTATGTACCAACCGAGGAGGGGAATACATTAAAAGTACGTTCGGCACGTTTCTTCAAAGAAAAGGCATTCTACATCAAATGACTACACCTTACACACCGCAACAAAAAAATCGCACAATCATGGAGACGGCTCGTTGCATGCTTAAGGCAAAGGGCGTTCCCCACAAGTTTTGGGCTGAAGCCGTTATTACGGCGGCATACATTAGTAATCGATGTCCGACTAAAGCCTTGAAGATTTTGACTCCTTATGAAGTTTGGTATGATTTGGTATCATCATCTAATGTTGAACAGAAGGGACTGCCATCATCCTCTAATGGACAGCCCACTGGTTCTTCAAGCGAACAGCCCATAATTCATCAAGAGGAGCAAATTTATGAAGAGGAACGGCCTGTTGAAAACTTTGGACAACATAGTCCAATTTCAAAGCACTTTGGACAGCAAAGTGTTGATAGTTCAGATCACTTTGGACAGCAAAGCGTTGATCGAAGTAAGGCTATTGGACAGTCTAAACCAGTCCCTAAATGGCTGTTGCAGACTTTGTAAGACAGCAAAGTGAACCGCTTCTATGAAGGGAAGACTCGTGCCTCATCTAAATCAGTAGACTTTGCTGATTTTTTTGATTTTGCTCTTAAATCTATTGAGGATATTGCAATAGAACCTGTTTTTTATGAGCAGGCCAAAGGAGTAAAATGTTGGGAGGACGCGATGAAAGAGATGTATGACTCACTCATAAAGAACCAAACATGGGTTCTTGTTGATCTTCCACATGGAAAGAAAGCAATTGGCTGTAAATGGGTTTATAAGATCAAGTACAAGTCCGATGGTACTGTTGAAAGGTACAAGGCAAGACTTGTTGCCAAAGGTTATGCGCAAAAGGAGGGCATTGATTATGAGAAAACTTTTGCACCTACCGCACGAATAACTACCGTAAGAATAGTCATTGTTTTGGCTGCCCATCATGGTTGGCGTATGCACCAACTTGACATAAAGACGACCTTCCTCAATAGTGATCTTAATGAGGAAGTTTACCTTCAGCGACCTGCTGGTTTTTTGGTTGCAGCTAGAAGACAAATTGTGTCTTCTCAAGAAGGCTCTCTATGGACTAAAACAAGCCCCAAGGATGTGGTATCAAAAGATACACACATACTTTTGTGATCGTGGATTTTCTAACAGTCCTAGTGAATCTACGCTTTATGTCATGCATACATTTGAGTTTATCATCATCATTTTGCTATATATTGATGATATTATCATTACGAGTAGTAATGAACAATATATTGCAGCCTGAAAATCTGATCTTGCTTCAGTTTATGATACATCAGATTTAGGCCAATTGCATTTCTACCTTGGTCTTGAGCTTTTGCAAGAAAAGGCTGGAATTTTCATTGCCCAACAGTGGTACATTAAGCAGATTTTGAAGCGTTTTAAAATGGAAGATTGCAAGTCGGTTGCTACACCAATTGAGACGGGCCTGAAGTTAAGTAATCAAAGTGGTGGTGAACCATTTGATACTACACTATATTGTCAAGTGGTTGGAAGTCTCATTTACTTATGCAACTCAAGACCGGACATATCTTATAGTGTTTCCCTCATGAGTCAATTCATGCATGCTCCGTTGACATCACATTGGAAAGCATTGAAGTGGATCCTTCGATATCTTCAAGGAAGTAAAACACTTGGTCTGTTTTATTCTAGTGATGATGCATGTTTGGCTGGTTTTTGTGACTCGGATTGGGGTGGAGATCAAGACACTAGACGCTCTACTAGTGGTCATTGCTTTTTCATTGAAAATTCTGCAGTTTCTTGGTTAAGCAAGAAGCAGCCCACCGTTGCTACATCCTCAAGTGAAGCATAATATAGAGCAACGTTTTCAGCCACTACGGAGTGTATATGGCTGAGACAATTACTTGTCGATATGAAGCATGGCCAGCCCTCAGCTACTCTCCTATTTACGGATAGTCAAAGTGCTATTGCCATTGCAAGAAATCCAGTATTTCATGCAAGAACAAAGCATATCGAGTTCCATTATCACTTTGTTTGGGAGAAGCTTCATAATGGCGACATCACGCTTGAATATTGTCCCACGGAGAATAATATTGCAAATGTGTTCACTAAGGCGATTCAAAGCTCTTTTTGAAGCTTTAAATATAAAACAACATGCTGATTTTCTTACTTAGTGAATGCATGTCATTTTCATTTAAGGAGGGTGTTAGAATAATAAATGTAAATGATGTAGAAGCCATAGGTTACTATGACCCAAAAAGTCGAGATCTGTGTAACCATGGTCATTTATATTTTAGGCCCAAGTTAGTATGAAACTAACTTGTAGGGACTCGTGGGTCCACTAGAGGCCTATACATGTGAATTAAGTACCTAACTTGTTATTTAAGGTACTTAATTATTTTATGTAACTTATGGTAGCTAGATAGCCATTAGTCAAGTTATTGGATAGCCAACAATCATGAAGGTAGATAGCCATCTTGGACTACTTATATGTAGCCATTCATTTGTATGATACACACTTTTGTTAAGCAATCTACTGTTCATATTGGCTGTCCACAAGTTTCTACAAGAGGGTCATCTAACCATCTCTCTCTTCTCTTTGAGAATACTTTGTGTTAATGAATAGTCTTGATTCTGGATGCCTACAAGCATCATCTCATATGTGTAGCTCCAAGGACTCTTTCTCTTCTATTATGCCTTATGAAGGAGTCAATAAGTCTATATACATTGCAAATGATTGTGAATGCAAAATTGAAGGAATAGGAACTATTCCCTTGAAGTTTGCATATTCAAAAGTTCTATATGTTAATAAGGTTCTTTTTGTTTTAAAGCTCACAAAGAACCTCATAAGTGTTGGCCAATTGCTTGATAATGGCCTTGATGTCAAATTCCGTATTGACACTTGTGTAATCAAGAAAGATGATGAGATCCTTGCACATGGATCTAGATTTGGAGGCATCTACAAATTGGATCCAAGACTCGAGTGCAAACGCTTGTGATATTGCATATGTGACCAAGCTTTCCAAAGAAGATTTATGGCCTAGAAGATTGGGCCATCCCAACTACAAATCTATGCATTCTATGGTCAAAGAAGTCAAAGCTATTGGCTTGTCATAGACTCTATCCAAGGAGATCAAGCCATGTGAAGCTTGTGCTATTTGCAAGTCACATAAAAAGCCATATTCAAGATCTTTTATCAAAACTTCACATCCTTTGGAGTTGTTGCACTCGGATGTACATTTCTCATCAAGTAAAAGCAAGGGAGGAGCCACTTGTTTTGTCACATCTATTGATGATTACACAAGATACACATGGTTATATTTTCTATTATGGTGTTTGATTATTTCCTCAAGCTCAAAGCTTATGTTGAGAAGCAAGTCTCTTTCAAGATCAAAGCCTTGAGATGTGAGGATGGTAGAGAGTACATCTCCAACAAGTTTCATGATTTGGGTGAGTGACTCTCTACTTCCAAAGTTATTGAAAGTAGATATGTCACTTTTCATGAAGACCAAAAATCTACCTTGGATGGGGCCGAGATCAAGGCATCTCAAGATTCATCACCTATTATCTCTGTTGAAGACAATCAAGAAGTGATGGGGTCGAGGTTTGAGGAGGAGTCTCCTCATGTATTCTCACCAAGAAGGTCCTTGAGAGAGGGATCCGAGCCTAAGAGGCTCTCATATATTGATAAAGGCAAGCAAGTGGATGTTGAATGCACCAATTATGCTTTCTTTATATCACATGAAGAGCCAAGATGTGTCCAAGATGCACTCCAATCAAAGGAGTGGTACAAAGCTATGGAGCAAGAGTATGATGCTTTGATCACCAACAATACTTGGGAGCTTGTGGATCCACCATCCAACAAGCCTATTATTGGTTGCAAGTGGGTGTTTCAAATCAAGTACAAAAGCCTTTGCACCCGTTTCAAAGATGGTGACTATAAGGATCATCATATCTATTGCTTGCTATTTCAAATGGAAGGTGTTTCAACTAGATGTTTCCAATGCTTTTCTCAGTGTATATCTTGAGGAGGAAATCTATATGGAGCAACCACAAGGATTCATCATGCTTGGTGAAAAATCCAAAGTTTGCTTACTCTTCAAAAGTCTTTATGGACTCAAGCAAGCACCAAGATCATGGTATGCAAGACTCAATTCTTTTCTCATCTCACTTGGATTTATCCTAAGTAACTATGATCCTTCCATGTACTTAAAGTTTATTGCTAATAATCTTGTCATTCTAATCATTTATGTAGATGACATTATCTTATGTGGAAGTTGCGTGAAGCATGTAGATGAGACTAAAATTGCACTACGGTAGTGAGTTCAAAATGCAAGATCTAGGAGAGCTACACTACATACTAGGCCTAGAGATTCAACTTTGTCATGATTATGCTTTCATAAGTCAATCTAGATATGCTCTATCAATATTGAAAAATTTTCATATGGAAAATTGTAAGAGCATAGACACACCTATGGAGCAACAAGTAAAAGATCCTGTTAAGGGAGATGAAAGATCCTTTGAGGACATCACTCTTTTTAGGAGTCTTATTGGCTCCTTGATTTGGTTGACCATCACTAGGCCTGATTTGAGCTTTTGTGTACACAAGCTAACTTAATCTATGCAAGATCCCAAAATCTATCATTGGAAATCGGCCAAGAGAGTTTTGAGGTACATATTTTCAACTCATGAGTATCGATTGCTCTACAAAAGTGAAGATCTATCTATTCTTGGCTACTCGGACTCGGATTTTGCTAGTGACAAGATGGATCGAAAATCTACAAGTGCTTACACTATATTTTTTGGAGGAAATCTCATATCTTGGCTTTTCAAAAACAAGATACTATTTCTCTATCATCATGTGAGGCCGAGTATAAGGCCCTTACTACAACAACAAAGGAGGTACTTTGGATCAAGAGACTATTATTGGAGCTCAAGTGCATCAAGGAGGAAGACCTAACTTTGATCAAATGTGACAACATCTCGACCCAAGCCCTTGCCAACAATCCTATCTTTCATGCAAGGAGCAAACATATTAGAGTTGCACATCATTTTGTGAGGGAAAAGCTTATTGGAGGAGAGATCAACTTGGAGCATATCGATTCATCTTCATGCATTGTCGATCTACTCACAAAGCCACTACTCAAGAGCTCCTTCATCAAGCTTAGATCCAATCTTGGAATGATTCCAAGATCCATGCTTATTTAGAATAGATAACTTTTTAGGAGAGTGAGTTCAGGGGTATTGCAAAAAAAAAATTGTTACCATCTATGTGTAAGTTAGTGGTAGGGCCATCTTTGGCTTAGGGGGCCACTCAAGCAAGTACGCTTGTATTTTCATGATTAGGACAAAAATGATTTGTGATGTAGCTCAAGCTAGTTAGACTTGCTACAAGCGTCCTAATTAGATTTGATGAGTGACCAATTCCTAAGTGTTGGCATGAGGTCAAGAGACCAATCAAAAGAGAGATTTTCATTAAGATAGTCCAATCAAATTAGAGGAGTCTTAAGTCACTCATCCATCACATCTAGAGGAGGAGAAAAAGAGGTCCAATAAGATTTGAAGCATCCTCTATCACTTGTTCCTATTAGAAGGATGGATAGGTTCATTATGCACTTGAGTTTTTGAGAGTTAATGAGATTTCTACATTTTTGAGTCATATTGGATTCTCTCTCTACCCGAGGCTTGATAGTTGGATTCTCTCTCTACCCGAGAGCAAGGACTTTTCATACTTAGTTTTTTCAAATACAAGTCTCCACACGTGTGTATGTACTTGTTTGATTGATATATGCATGTAAACAAGTGCTCCTGCCTTAGTTTTTTTAGATAGATCTTGATTATCAATCTATGCTTGATCTTTGTGCAATCACCAAGTCTTAGGAGATCATTATCACACTTTAAGATACTCCCACATGTGTGAAATTCAACACAATGAACCTTAGTTAGAATGGGAATTGAGTACAGAGCATAATAGCTTTGCATTGATCCACACGACTATAAGAATTGGTTAAGAACAACCATGAGACAAATAGTAGCAAAGAATCGCCAATCTTTTCAAAGAAACCAGTCTAAGCATGGGCTCTCTAAGCTTGTTCTGGCAATAGTTTTACTTTGAAGATGCTTATCACCATAGCCAATTATGAGTGTAATCTTGGTAGTAATTCGATTTTGGGTTGTTTTTGGATTTGGAGTCTTTGTAGCCTGCATACAAATACCATGGAATATTGGGCTCCAGTCAGCTGCCTGTAACCTGACAATTGTCTTCACGAACGGCAAATCTGTGTCAGGAAATTGGAATTGCAGATGCTTGCACCACCATTGTAGTGACAGTGGTGGTGGGCTCATGCCGATCTAAGGGTAAACATATATCATAACACATCTTATGATAGGCTATGATATGTTTTTCACCCTTAGATGGGTGTGAGCCCGGTTTGTCACTTGTGTCAAAATATGATGGTGATTGAAAGATAAGATGTCACAGTCGACTATTCAGTTGTATCTTGCCATTTGCTTTCATATGATTGGGTTCATCTCTGAGTCACTAAGAAAGAAACATAGCAATTGTGAATGGCAAAAGTAGACACGTGGATGTTGTGGTTGGTCAAATTTCAAGCCATAGCAGACTATAAACTAGAAAGCATTAGAGAAAACAATAGTCACAAAATTCATAGCATTCATTGTGAATTCTAGGTCTAATAATGTGTAGGTCTGCAGTGACTACTTCATTGTCACGCTCAAAATTGCAAAAATCAAAACGCATTTATATATATTTTATGAGTAATCGGATATCAATTTCATAGTCTCATCATTTCTTATTACCTTTGTCATAATGTAGAATATATAACCATACATCTATTATTGATACGTCAGATATCCTTCATCCGACGGCTGGCTACCATCTTGTAGCAAGTTTTGCCACTCCCACGACTCAGGTTGCTACCGTCAATAGCCAGCCTCCTCATGAAGGATACCTAGTACGTAGCAAGGCTGTGTGCAATGCCAGCAGCAAGTCATTGGTGAGTGCCAAGTGGCAATGGCCAGGATTCACAAAAACCTATACTGCCCATTACAAAAAGCCTATGACAAAAAATTGTAGGATTTTGAAAGCTGTCTCTTTTGCCCTCCCTTAGGTTATCAATCTACCCACTTCAAACTTTTAGATTTTCATCTCACATATTTTTCCATGTTTATTTTTCAAGATACTCTTCACCTCATTTACTTTTGTGGATCTCTCTATCTATAGCACCCTCCGAATGTGAAAGATGTACCTCCTTTGTAAAGAAATACTCACATTCTTTCAAACAATCAATTTGATTGCCTTCAATTGAAAAGTATCAACATATTTTAACTTTTCAAATAGTATTTCATGGGAATTTTACTATGAACTTGGCTTTTTGATATTTTTATTTCACCTGACGTTATGCTTTGTGATTCACCTTTCTATTTGAAGAGTAAGTTCTAGAACAACCATTCTTTTCATTGGATGTTCTTGCCTTTCTGAAAGATAAGTTGTCAACTTGAGCAATACAATCTAAAAACTTCATGCTTGATCCTAATATACATTACTCATAAGGCTAGACAAATTGCCTAGACATTGAACACCCATCAAACGACAAATTTTTAAAAATCGTGTAGTACAAAAATTTTGGTATGAAGCTTTTGGGCCAATTGAAATTAAGGGTGTTATAGGTTTTCAACCTTTGTTTTTGAAAAAACCTTGTGCACTTAAGCATTGGTAGGTTTTGTGTTTGTTTGAAAAAATTATTTTTCATGACCATTGATCATGTCATGTCTAGCTAAGAATATATTGGACTATTGTGTTTCGCTTGTAGTATACATGTTGCCATAATAGTCATGAGCAATCATTGGATGTTTTCAATTGGGTTGCCAACTCAATGTTTGGCATGATTTCATAGGCTTTAAAAAATGGCCCTCTATTTATTGGCTAAATACTTTGCAAAAAAAAAATTGGAAGGTGGAAAATATTGGGGCTAGCTATGGACATGGCTTGATGCCATGCACAACATCTAAATTTATGGCCTAAAACTTTGAACACTTAGTAGACGTGATTTCTACAAAAGACCTAGAATTTTCTAGAGATGTCATGGTTGATTAATGATGGAGAACTTAAATTTTGGTTTCTATTTGTCTCACCATCTCGTTGAGATTAAGATCGTTATTTCTATTTTACAAAATACATATATAACATCTAAATACATGTGAATAGCACTAAAAGGTTGTATATTATAATTGCTTCTATTGTTGGATAGTGTGGGGCTTATTTTCTTTCTTTGTAGGCCCATAAAAGCTATTGATACTTGGCAAAAATTCTCAAGGCATGCACCAAGTCAAACTTTGAATCTTGAAGGTGATGAATTGACCATTTGTGATCTTGTATTAAGGACTAGGGAATAAATTTGTCCATGAGAGAAAAAGGACAATTTCTAGTCAAATTTTTCAATATACCTTAATAGGCATTATGTCTACAATTGGGGCATTCTTTATAATGATTTTAGCTATGTATGCCTATATGCATTTGTGTGCGCATCATTGTCTTGGCTAGAGTCAATTTTACTCGTCTGTTGTTCATATGTGTTCCTTCTCTAACTTAAATTATATTCATCATATTATGGTTTTTGTTTCTTATCTTGTCAATGGACAAAATGATTCACATTATGATAATGTTTGTTCATGGTATGAAAAGTTCTCAATGCCTATTGGCTAAAACAAAGTAAACATATGCAATTGTGTAGAGACTTACATCATAATAGTTGAATCATGTCTATGGTGCATGATGTATACACTGTTTTGGGCAATTGTTAGGAGCATTTTGTTTTCCTTCTACTAATGCCCTTCCCTTGTAGGATTTGGTTTATTGCAATGGCAATTTGTTACCATAGTGGGAGGGGGACTATATAATCTTAATAAGGTTATCCATGTGTGGGATCTAACACTAGAAAGTCATGCAAGCATTTGTAAGTGCATTATAAGTGAGGTTTTTCTCACAAATTCATATAGCTCAATCAAACATCGGTTATTCTTTATGTAGTTTGGAAGGAATACAACAATGTGAACACTTTGAAGAACAAATGTGCAAAAAGTTATTCATCACATGACGTTATCAGTAAGAACTCAAGAATAGAGCTTGGTAGCAACCTTACATGAAAATCGATACCCATGAGTTAAAAAACTGGAATACTTTGTAGATTGTTCTAAAGGACTATTTTTGGATTTTTACATTTCTTGTTTATCAACAAGTTCATTGCACTTTACAGCACCAATCGGATATCTTTTTGTCAAGATATTACACTTCGAAGTGGTGCCATACTAAACTCACTTTTGGCAGCCTCTTCACCACCTATTATTCGTTGAATTTTCTACTCCAATTAGGTAGCACTTTATCTTACTTGGCACACTATTTGGACATTTTGGCAGCTTCTTCACCAACCTATCATATGTTGGATTTTGTGTCACATTCATGCAGCCTATTTGGTCTTTTGGCATTTTGCATAGAGTCTACATTGAGGTGATAATTTATATCGTCTCCCTCAAGGTTTGTGCTCCTTTCACATTTTGTTTCCATTTGTCTCATTCTTTATTTGTTTTGTTCATATTTGTTCTTCTTTTTTGTATATAGGTTTTGCTTACCTTCCATTTTTGTCTTTTGTTGTGATTCATTGTTTGTTTTGTGATTATTTTAATTCAAATTGTGTGTTTTATGTGTTTTATGTGAAAAAAATTACATACATTTTATTACAAATTTTTATTCTCTTAGGAGGCAATTGGCATTTCTTCCCATTCCAACATATTTTGAGCACTATGGGGACATTGAATTGTCAAATTGGTTAAACTTCACTAGCTTCTTATTGTGAGAAACTAGTTTGATTGTTATTTGGCAATTTTGAGGCCAAGATGAAATCTCAACTTATAGATAGGTTTATATTTGTCAATAAAGGCCTAAATAGTGTTTGTACTATTTTTGGCAAGTAGATAGGTGGATGAGATCGGATTTGGACCCATTCTAATTGGCTAGATTTCATACATTGCATCTAGACTAGAATTTCTAGGTTTTTTGATGAAGTACCAAGAAGTTACCACTTAGGACAAGTTTAGGACAGTGGCCTAGTGACATTTAGAAGCTATAAATAGTTGTACATGCGTGGAGAAATGATCATCAAAGTTTCTTTCTTTGTGGAGAATTCATCTCTTGTGTTTCTATGTCCATCTCTTTCATATTTCTCAAGTTATCTTTATTTCTAGTGTGTAGAATGTCAATTTTGTGATTAATCTTGCTTTCACATGTGTGAAGGACAGTAGGCTGCTGTTGTTGTACGGATAGGAACAGTGTCTTACTGTACTTTTATTCTTATGATCAAATATTAGTGATTTATGATGATTCTAGCATGCTAAAATTGAATATTTCTATTTTATAGCTAAATCTAGATGTGCATCCAAATTTGGTCAAGATCTGTTGATCCATTAAGTATGTTTTGGATCTATATATTTCACATGGTATCAGAGCAAGTTTCATGCCAAAGTTGGAGTATTTTCCAAATCCAGAGGTGGACTTGAGGGCACCATAAATTTTATGTGGATTTGGAGGTGTTTCTAGCTCAAATCATGCATTTTCAATTATAGAAAGTGGATCTTTGTGATCCAAGCATCATTTTAGGTCAAATCACTTGGAGTAGGCCGATTTTTGAAACCACTTACTAGAATGTGGAGACAAAAATCGCTCATGATTGTAGATGCTATATTTTTCTAGATGATATATCAAAATTCTAGCTTTTGCATATATTTTTTGCTTGATTCAATATTTTGCATTTTTTGAGTAACCCTAAATTTGAAAGGATCTCTTGATTTTAAGTTGCTGGACTTTTTCAAGAGTGTATTTCAAACTTAGGTTTTGGCAAAAGTTCATCATATTGTGTTTAGATCTATTGTGATCAAGAAATCAACATTCTATGTGCTAGGATTTGCTAGAAGAGAAAAAATGAAAGGCTAGATTGTTTCCAAATCTTTGTGATTTCTTCTTGAGTTTCATTTATTGATTTTCAAGAGAGTGCTAAGTGCATTGGAATAGCTTCAAAGAAAATATCATATCGTTGCAACATGGCAACCTCATGTGGCTTCATGTTGGAAGGCACCTCAACAAATTATTCAACTTGGAAGGTGAGGATGGAATCTTTGCTTGAGAGCCAAAGCCATGAGGTTAGGGCAAATCTTCCTAAATCCTTTTGGGATCAAGCTTTGTTATATGCTAATTTTCTATGAAATAGATGGATGAGTGTTGTATTGGATGGAATAACCTTTTTTGAGGTCTTGTTTGGTAGAAAGGCCGAGTGTTAACTTTTTCAAAACTTTTGGATGCATTTGCTATATCAGCATCACTCTTGATGATAGGACAAAGGGAGATCCATCTTCAAGGAAAGGTATATTCATTGGAAGATATGTCATTTTTTATGAGGGAAGCTTTTCAAAAGTTTCTTCAAGTGGTGGTGTGGATGTTGGATCTAACATTCTTGATGTTGATGACATTGATGATACTTTGGATGTTGATGGTGAAGAGCCTACTTCAAATCAAAAGCCAAGGAGGACATCAAGGCAAAGGCAACAACCTTTTAGGCTCACTTATGATGAAAAAAATAAGCAAGTTGTTGGTGGTACAAACTATGCTTTCCTCTTTTGATGAACCTACATTTGTAGATGAAGCAAGACAAAAAGAGGGGTGGATCCAAGCAATGGATCTTGAGTATCAAGCTCTTATGAAGAATGACACATGGAAATTGGTGAAACTTTCGAAGGACAAGAATGCTATTGGATGCAAGTGGACTTTCAAAGTGAAGACAAACCAAGATGGATCAATCAACAAGTACAAAGCAAAGTTGGTGGCAAAAGGATATGCACAAGAGTATGGAATTGACTATGATGAGACCTTTGCACCCGTGGCAAAAATGGTAAGTATTCGGGTCATCATATCTCTTGCTACACTAATTGGATGGGATCTATGGCAATTGGATATCACAAATGCACTCTTGAATGGTGATCTTGAGGAAGAGGTGTTTATGGAGCAACTCGAGAGCTACATTTCACATGGCAAGCCTAATCATGTGTGTTTTCTACAAAAGAGTTTGTATGGACTTAAGCAAGCACCAAGGAGTTGTTATGCTAAGCTTAACATCTTTCTGATCTTGGTCTTTTGCATTATATCTTGGGAATAGAGTATTTAGAATTTCTCAATCTACTTTCATTTGTCAAGAGAAGTATGCCAATTCTATTCTAAAAAGATTTCATATGGTAGATGCTAAATCTTGTGATACACCAATGGAGTCAAACGTAAAGCTCAGTATAAGAGGTAATGAAAGATCCTTCGAGGACGTTGCTCTCTATAGGAAGCTAGTTGGTTCACTCATATATCTAACGATCACAAGACCTGATCTTAGCTATTGTTTTGGTATATTTTAAGTCAATTTATGCATGATCCTAGTGTGGAGCATTGGAAGCCAGGCAAGAGAGTATTGAGGTACATTTCGGATTCTAGAGATTTTGGCATTGTTTATGGAGGATCGTCACCTAACTTGTATGGATTTTTAGATTCGGACTTTGTTGGAGATCAAATGGATAGGAAATCCATAAGTGCACATGTTATTTTCATAGATGGAGCTATCTCATGGATGTCGAAGAAACAAGCACAACCTCATTATCTTCTAGTGAGGCCGAGTACAAAGCCTTGATTTCATGCACAAAGGTGATGCTTTGGATTAAAAGGATGGTAATGGATTTTCACTTGCTGGATTTTTCAAAGAGTCCAATCATCTTTTGTGATAACCTTTTCCCAAATATTGGCAAGCAATCCTATTTTTCATGCAAGGAGCAAGCATATTTAAGTGGCTTATCATTTTGTGAGAGAACAAGTCATGGCAAAGGAGGTGGACATCAAGGGAGTGTATGGCTGATATCTTTATCAAAAAATCATTGCGAAAAGACTTGTTTATGAATCATAGAACCTCTCTTGGAGTTCTATCTAAATCCATGCTAAAACTAGTTGAAGAGGGAGTGTGAAAAATTGTCAACTAGTTTGTTTGTTATTTGGCAATTTTGAGGCCAAGATGAAATTTCAACTTAGATATAGGTTTATATTTGTCAATAAAGGCCTAAATAGTGTTTGTACTATTTTTGGCAAGTAGATAAGTGGATGAGGCCAGATTTGGACCCATTCTAATTGGCTAGATTTCATACATTGCATCTAGACTAGAATTTCTAGGTTTTTTTATGAAGTACCAAGAAGTTACCATTTAGGAAAAGTTTAGGGAAAGTGGCCAAATGACATTCTGGAAGCTATAAATAGTTGTACATGCATGGAGAAATGATCATCATTTGTGGAGAATTCATCTCTTGTGTTTCTGTGTCCATCTCTTTCATATTTCTCAAGTTATCTTGATTTCTAGTGTGTAAAATGTCAATTTTGTGATTAATCTTGCTTCCACACATGTGAAGGACAGTAGGCTGTTGCTGTTGTACAGACAGGGACATTACCTTGCTGTACTTCTATTCGTATGATCATATCTTAGTGATTTATGCAATTTCAGCATGCTAAAATTGATGATTTCTATCTTGTAACTAAATCTAGATGTGCATCCAACTTTGGTCAAGATCTTGTTGATCCATTAAGTATGTTTTGGATCTGTAATTTTCACACTTATTTTGGTATTTATCCACATTTTGATGTCGATATGATTATGTTGGCTACGTCCAAATTTATGTGGTGAGCTAGCTCTTGGTGGCAGACATATCATCGACATAATTATCCTTCTAATTATGATGTCTTTGATACAATCTTATTATTGCTATGGCTCCACTACTATATGATCCTCAAGATGTTCCAAATGGTATTAGATGTTTAGGAGATATAGGTCGATGTTGATACGATGCTTGATGTCGATGTTGAATTTGAGTGTTTTTTTATGTTGATGTTGCATGCTTTGATGCTAATTTTGAGTGCCCTAAAACTTTACTCTTGAGTGCCTTGAGGCTAATTTGAAAGAATTTTCAGCATCGAGGAGATGAAATTAGTTGTCACGCGTATATTCGTTCCCATGAGAGCGATAGCGTAGTTCAAATTTCAGCATGAATGGAAGATTCACATCTAACTCTACCATCCACTAACCCTAAGCATTAACACTACATCCATTAACACTAGATCCACAATGAAAATAGCTTACTCTCTCTCTCTCTCTCATAAAAAGTATAATAACATGTAATCACAATAACAATCAGATCCAACAGTTAGCAAAACACAATAAAAGCATGAGAGATGGAGGAAAAGTATTAGAGAGCAAGGACATTCATAAATCCATTTCACAAGAGAACCAATCTGCTTTATTGAAATGAAGATATGTACATGTGTAGCAAACTCGAGTTGGTCCCTTTTTATAGTAGAGAGGAGGATCCTGGCCTCTGAATCCTATTGGTCCATTTCTGCCTCCCTAATAGTTCAAATTTAATAAAGAGTGGGAACCATCCAAATTGGAGGGAAACCCAACTTCATTCACTAACTTGACATTTAGGCTCTGCGACATTAAAAGTCCCGCAAAAAGGTCTAAAGTTCTTTTATTAACTTTCTAATTAATCAAATAACTATGTGATCATCGGGTTGGACTTACACACGCAGGGTGCCAAATCCCTCTCACTTATTAACTAGAGTTAGGGTTGCCTTGGGATTCGCAAACCCTCCAACATTCATTGAGTTTGAGCATTGTTAAATAGTTATTCCAGTTCCAATGCTTCAATAATTTTGCTTATTCCAATGGTTTTCGTTGTTGATATTATTCTTGATATTGGTTCCATGGTTGTTGAGGTATCTTTGACATTGGTGTCCTCCATCAGGTTCTGATGCACTCTAGCAGCATGTAGCTACCATCCACTTATTCAAGCTCTTCTCAAAAGGAGGCCTATGGTTTTACTTAGTCATTGAAAATGTACAAACATTTCTACTCTAGTTAAAAAATCAATCAACAAAAAAACTATGCACATGCATTTCTAATTAATCATTCATATTGCTATCTACCTCCCAACAATAAGACATGTTCATAGGCTGATAAGAACACTTGTCATAGACTATTGTGTATGTTTTAAATTGATTGTTTAATTGTGATAGACTATTGTGTCTAGATATGTTCAATTGTTTATCCAATTTGGAAGCAACTTTTAAGAGATAGAGCTGTAAAATTATATTTTGATGTTGGTGGCCATTTTGTTTTGTCTCAAAATAATTTGTTTTTGAGAAAATTTTACACATGATCAAGCTTATTGGTATGTAGTCTTACTATTATACTAGCATATGTTCACATGCACATATTTCAAAGCAAAAGCAAAACACAAATCGATTATGGATTGCATTGCTAAGATTGTCTTTCTTTACATTGAAAGAATAAGAAAATAGGTAATATGACTTTTGATGATATGTTAATAAGTGAATGGAGTAACTGTTGGATTTCAATGCTCAACCTCAAATCCTTTTATTAATGAGCATCCTGAAAGTTGAAAACAGAAGGCTCAAATTTGTCCTTAGCAGGAAATTTCCAACCCTGGGTCGGGTTGGAACGGTTCAGACTTTTTTCGACCCCTCACTAAATTATTCGGGTGTTCGATTGGGTCTGAATTTTTCGACCCCGGAAAATCCGACCCTCAACATATTTACGAACCAGTGTATATTTTTCGATCCTTTGTATAAAATCCAACCCTATGTAATTTCGATATTGTCGGTCAGAAATTCGATCGTGACGACTTCGCGTTGGAAGTCTGCCTACTTTGTACATGCATTTTGGCATAACGACGGTTGTAATAACTATAGATATTTTGTATATCAAACTTAGAATCTTCATAAAACATCTTTTGATAATTGTAATCTATCAATCAGAACAATCTGTATCAACGTTATTACGCACAACAAGTTGAAGTAATAACTTCATGCAATTGTACTCATTTGTTGATAATAATCAGAGTGCAATTTGTCCTACTGATGTTATTAGTCATTGCACATTTGTTAAAATCCATCGTTTGAACTATTTTGCTGCTAATTGTTGTGTTTCCAATCCACTCATCTAGCTTGCTCCCAGCTTCCGCACAACCCACTGATTTTCGACATGGTATCAAAGCGGGCATCCAAGTAATCTGCTTCTCATTGCAGATTATTAGTCTTGTTTCTATCAAGACAACGAACTAGCAAGCACGCAACCAATAGTATTCCGAAATCATTATTACTACCAATGATTTCGCTCAACCAGAATGGATCAGTCTACTCTAATCGAAAGGCCCGATGGAGGGAACTATCATCTCTGGAAGTTCAAAATGAAAGTGATGTTATTAGCCAAGGAACTGTGGGACATTGTTGACGGCACAAAACTCAAGCCAGAAGGTGAAGCAGCTACTATCACCAAGTGGAGACTGAAAGATGGCAAAGCTTTTGCCATGATCACACTCAACATAAAAGACACCCAAATCAGTCACATAAGAGCTGCTCAGACTGCTAGGATGCATGGGACATCCTAGCAATCATCTATAATATCAAGGACCTCACCTCTAAACTCCATTTAAAGAAGAGATTTTTCTCCCTGAGAATGACTAAGGCAACAATTGTTTTGAGTCATCTCACCACTTTCCAAAATCTCATGGAACAAATTAACTCAATTGGCTCAAAAATACAAGAATCTGATGTTGTTATGACTCTATTATCGAGTCTGCCTGAAGCTTATGAAAATTGGACCATGGCAATTTCGATCCAAGAGAATCTAACTCTATCAAAAGTAATCTCACTTGATCTACAAGAAGAAATCAGGAGATCGGCTTCCTCCTCAGGATCGGATCAACGAGCATTATATTCAAAGAATCGGAAGTTCAGATCCAAAAAGAAGAGCAATATGCAGCCAGGGTCAAATTTTAGCTTTGGGTCGAATTTTGACTCATGGTCGAATTCGAACTCTTCATCCTTCCAACCAAGTAGAAACTATTCTGTAGATACTGCAAGAAAACTAGACATACAACAATGAAAAGAAGAAGCAGTACCAACAACAAGCACATAATGCTTCAATCCAGCAGCAAGAGGAGGATGAAGCAGCTTTTATGACCAAGGCTAGAGAGCGGCAGGATATCGATTCTTGGTATCTTGACTCTGGAGCAACTCAACACATGACTCGCCACAAAGACTAATTCAAGGATTATGAATTATTCATCCACTCTCGAGTTGTGCAACTTGGAGACAACTCATCTCACACAATCTAGAGTGAAGGAACAGTCAGAGTCGAATTTCAGAAGGGTGAAGTCAAGTTGTTGTCCAACGTTCTCCACATTCCAAACCTAACCAAGAATCTGCTCTCAGTTAGCAGAATCACTGATTCTGGTCAGAAGGTCGAATTTGACACAAATGGTTGCACAATATTTGACAAGTCCAGAAAAGCTTTAGCTTTCGGGAGCAGAAGTGAAAATTTATACAAGCTCAGCCACTGCTACTCTTCGAACAGTCAAGCTCTTTACACCACTATGTCTGAATCAACTGATATGCTATGGCATCTCAGATTAGGCCATCTCAACTTCAATAATATTCAACAAATAGAAGATCGACTTCTGGATATGTATTTTTATATAATCAAGGCTCAATCTCTTGGAACAGCCGAAAGCAGACCTCGGTAGCATTATCGTCAACTGAATCGGAATACATTGCTGTCACGAATGCTACTAAAGAGACAATTTGGCTGAGCCGCCTGCTAGCAGAAATAAACCTTGCACAGTCACATCCAACAACCATTTTCTGTGACAATCAAAGCACCATTGCTCTCTCTCTCAATCCGAGATTTCATTCACGAAGCAAGCATATCGAAATCGGGTATCATTATTTAAGAGAGAAAGTGCAAAGCAGGGAGGTATCATTAGTCTACTACATGACAAAATCAATGGCAGCAGATTACTTCACAAAGGCCCTATCAAAGGAGCATCATCTCATATTCAACGACATGTTAAATCTGAAGATCAAAACTTTTCAAGATCCACATTAAGGGGGAGTGTTGGATTTCAATGCTCAGCCTCCAATCGTTTTATTAATGAGCATCCTGAAAGTTGAAAACAGAAGGCTCAAATTTGTCCTTAGTAGGAATTTTTCGACCCTGGGTCAGGTCAGATCGGTTCAGACTTTTTTTGACCCCTCACTAAATTATCTGGGCATGTTCGATCCTGGATCGGATCAGATCAGTTCTAGATTTTTTGACTCAGAAAATCCGACCCTCAGCATATTTACGACCCAGTGTATATTTTTCGATCCTTCGTATAAAATCCGACCCTATGTAATTTCGATACTGTCAGTCAGAAATTTGACCCAACGACTTCACGTTGGAAGTTCGCCTACTTTGTACATGCATTTTGGCATAAAGGCAATTGTAATAACTATATATATTTTGTATATCAAACTTAGAATCTTCATAAAGCATCTTCTGATAATTGTAATCTATCAATCAGAACAGTCTGTATCAACGTTATTACGCACAACAATCTGAAGTAATAACTTTATGCAATTGTACTCATTTGTTGATAATAATCAGAGTGTGATTTTGTGAAAAATGCAAAAATAAGCTTGGTAGAGGCCAAAAATCTTGTATATAGATAAACACACATGTGTGGAGCCTGTTTCCATGTGTGAAACTAGTGTACCTGTCATGTACCATAATCATATAGGATGTACATATGATTTAATTCAAGTTCTAGTGGCTAAAAAGGCCAAAAACTAGTTTTCTAGACATATGACACATGGCATCAATCTATTGATTGCATGAGCCACATCCTTTGGATAGGTGTCATATCACATGTGTAGAGGACAGCTCACATGTGTGGAATAAGCTGAAGTAGGCGAATTTTGACTTCTATAAGATTTCCAAGTAGATCTCCATATAGAAGGAAAATGGACCAAAAGTGCTCAAAATAGAAGGTTTTGTCCAAGTGTCAGTTTTGCATGATGAATCATCATATGACGAAGCACCTTCACACATGTGGGATCAGAGGGATGATCAGTACCACGAGCTCCCACTTATTGTATATATAGAGCCACATTTGGCCATAATCAATGTGAGACACCAATTTTGGTTTTGGAAGCAATTTTGAGTGATTCTCTCCATTTGTTTTGATTGTTTTGAGGTTCTATCAATGTGTATTTGATTTTCAGGTTGGAGTCCGTACCCTGACAGGGTTTCACACGTGTGAAACCAGCAAGTACATTTACCTTCAATAAATGATTGTTCTTGTTTGGATTTTATGTCTAGAATTGATCTAGATTGATCTTAATCTTATGTAGATTGATAGATCATGTAAATCTAACATCCAATCCCTCTTGAGGATCAGATTAGGATTCACTCTTGGTCCTTTTTGTACTTTTTCCACATGGTATCAGAGCCTAGTACAAGAGGTTTTGTTGAAATTGATAGGGTTAATCCAAATCAAAGCCAAAATTAGCAGTTTTTTGGAAACTAGTCAAATTTTGGGTAGCGAGTTGGATTTGATAGATATTCTCAAAATTTTTGGACCAGAACTTGTTGTGGGCTGTAGGAACATTTTTCACACGTGTGAGGCCGTACAGCTCCGCAGAGAAAATTCAAAAATTTGTACAATTTGACTCACACACCCAATTTGAGAGATTTTTGGTGCAAAATCAAGCATTTTCTATAGAGAATCTAATCCCTTGATTAGTTCTTGGATTAGATCAGCCAAGAAATTAAATTTGAAGCTTGAAATAGGTGCATTAATTGATCATCTCTGATTTTTTGAGTTCATGTTGAAGTTGAGAGAGATTTTGCTAAAAATCATAGATTAAGGAGTGATATGCAAGGTGAGAGGTTGTAATCCATTGTACCATCACTCTAGATTTGTTCAAGAGTGATAGGGTCAAGTTTAGAAGCATCAATTTGCTAGAAAACATCCTTGGATCTGTCCTCCAAGTGAAACCTTTGAGAGTTTCTAGTGCATATAGAGCATCTATGCAAATCTTTTGTAGAATTTGACATAGATTGGCTTCAATTGAGAGTTCTAGAAAAGAGATTGAGATCCAAGTCACATTGTTCAACCCTACTCAATTTGTTTGAGTGATTGTAAGGTTTGAAAAGAGTAATTAAGGTGTCTATGGCAAATGTGTAGAGAGAGATCCAATTTTCTAAGAGTTCCTTCCTTTGTAGAAGGCAAGATCTAGAAGCTCATTTTGTGTTGTTATTGGTGGAGAATTTGTATTCTCCTAGGTGATCAAATCTTTCTAAGTGGCATTAGCTCTTTGAAGCACAATATCTTAGTGAGAAAAATCACAACTTTTGATTTTGAATTTCATTCCAAGTCTTAAAAGGTAGAGTAATTGGTGGAATCCAATAGGAGTGATTGAATTCAATTTGTTGAGCAAAAATTGACATAGTATGTATGAAACTCAAATTAGTTCTATTCAACTTTCTTTGTGAGAGTGTGAGGATCAATTTGAGATCCCATTGGATGTCTAGAATGAGGAGGAGTCCATATTTGAGTATTCATGCATGGTTGAGATCTTTGTGAATCTCTAGTTGTCTAATTTTTTAAGCTTTGTGAAAAATTGGTGGTATAGTTTGTTCATCAAATCAAATTCATTCTGAATCTCAAGTGTGAGATTATTTGGATCAAGAGTGAGTCCAAAAGAAGTGATTAAGTTTGATCTTCATGTATTTGAAACAAAACCCATCTTTTGTTCAAGAATCTCAAGTGTTGAGAGAAGTAGTCAAGTGAAAAGGAAAATCTAGGTGTCAAATCTTTTTCATATCCATTTCAACTTTCAAAAGAAAGAGTCATTGGTATTTGATGAGTCCAATAGGAGATTGGATCTGATTTCTTTTGTGATTTGATTCAAAGTTTGTGTGCTTTTGTCTTAGTGATCAAAGCAAAGTTTCCAAGTGACTAGTCATTACTGTGAAGATTGATTCTTAAGTTTGTGAGCTAGATCTTTTGTAGATCCTTCTAGATTGTTGAAGATGTTCAAATCTAGTCTCTTGAAAGTCCCAAATTACATTTGTAGAATCATATCACAGGTTTTTATTCACATGGCATCAATAGGTGGCATCCTATTGAAGGAAAGAAAGGATCCTGAGTGCAACCTTTGTGGCAAGGGAGGATATTTTTTCTCAAGATGCTACAAAAAGAAGACCAGTCCATCCAAGGAGAACCAAAGCAAGGGGGCCAAGGTGAAGGATGGAGCTTCAAGTTTGAAATGCAAATACAAGAAGGACAAGTCCAAGGGAAGGTGTTTCCTTTGTGGAAAGGTGAATGAGGCTTGGAGTCTCACAAGGACTTGCAAGATTTGTCTTCAAGAGTCCATCACAACACATGTCAAATCTTTTGAAATTTTTCATTTGGAAGTGCATTGTTTGGTTCAAGATGCAAAGATAGATGTCATTTTCATGAAAGTAACTTGGATTTATTTCATGTCCTTGAAAAGTATTTTGCTTGGAACTTTAGATAAGTTCAAAATCCAAGAGCAATCAATCAAGAATAACGAGGAGCGCTCACAAAATGAAAATAGTTTCATATATGCTCTCATGTCAACTTATGAAGATCTATTTTGCTTTGAAGGGATTTTTGTATCTCAAAGGTGGATTAAGGCAATACTAGTTGAGTGTGATGCCTTAAAAGATAGCAAAACATGTTTTCCTTGTAAACTTACATTAGATATGAAGTCAAGGAAATGGAAATATCTTCATAATGTAGGATCTTTTGGTTTCAATAAGATCTTGAATGATGTGTTCATTCATAAAGATGAAAATTGTAAGTTTTCAATCTTAAAGGTAAGTTGTAAACTTCTTATGAGAATAAGTGAAGCATCCAAAGTGGACACTTATATCCATAAGCAAGTAGTTAGCCTTATTGAGATGGAAATGCCTTTTGATTTCAATATTGGAAAAATCATGCCAAGTTGTGGTGATTTTTGGACTTATGTTTCTAGCATAAGTAATCTTGATAATCATAGGAAGTGCATATCGAATGGTCATACTTGTTGTGATCATTATGAGACATGGAGGTCTCGGTTTTCCATCAAGAATGAGCATCATGAAGAGGATCTTAAGGAGTCATCTCAAGGTTCAATTGTGCCAAGGATTGAGGAGGAGAGACCTTCTCAAGGTGTGATTCCAAAAAGAAACTCAAGAAACATGGTTGAACGAATGTGGCTCAAATTTCAAGAGAAAGAGAAGCATATCTCATGTGAAGGAGCAAGCCTCAAGGTCAAGCATCTACATGAAAATTGGAAGGAATCAATTTTGGAGATGCTAGGATGGTGCAAAGCTCTCAAGTTCATCAAAGATGTCAACATCAAAGAAGCACTATCATGGATATGGTGATTTCAGATCAACATCAAACTCATTGGCTGATCTTCACACCTTTTGAACCAGCAAAGACCAATTCAGCCCATGGAGTCAAGTTCAAGATCATCATGTTTTCCATCAAGCTAGATTTACCAAGCTAGATTTTTGAGGAGTATGAAAAATTTGGTAGAGGCCAAAAATCTTGTATATAGATAAACACACATGTGTGGAGCCTGTTCCCACGTGTGAAACTAGTGTACTTGTCATGTACCATAATCATATAGGATGTACATATGATTTAATTCAAGTTCTAGTGGCTAAAAAGGCCAAAAACTAGTTTTCTAGACATATGACACATGGCATCAATCTATTGATTGCATGAGCCACATCCTTTGGATAGGTGTCATATCACATGTGTAGAGGACAGCTCACATGTGTGGAATAAGCTGAAGTAGGCGAATTTTGACTTCTAGAAGATTTTCAAGTAGATCTCCATATAGAAGGAAAATGGACCAAAAGTGCTCAAAATAGAAGGTTTTGTCCAAGCGTTAGTTTTGCATGATGAATCATCATATGACAAAGCACCTTCACACATGTGGGATCAAAGGGATGATCAATACCACGAGCTCCCACTTATTGTAAATATAGAGCCACATTTGGCCATAATCAATGTGAGACACCAATCTTGGTTTTGGAAGCAATTTTGAGTGATTCTCTCCATTTGTCTACATTTGTTTTGATTGTTTTGAGGTTCCATCAATGTGTACTTGATTTTCAGGTTGGAGTCCATACCCTGACAGGGTTTCACACGTGTGAAACCAGCAAGTACATTTACCTTCAATAAATGATTGTTCTTGTTTGGATTTTATGTCTAGAATTGATCTAGATTGATCTTAATCTTATGTAGATTGATAGATCAAGTAAATCTAACATCCCATCCCTCTTGAGGATCAGATTAGGATCCACTCTTGGTCCTTTTTGTACTTTTTCCACAGATTTGTCCTACTGGTGTGATTGGTCATTGCGCATTTGTTTGAATCCATCGTTTGAACTATTTTGCTGCTAACTGTTGCATTTTCGATCCACTCATCTAGCTCACTCCCAGCTTTCGCACAACCCATTGATTTCTGACAGTAACAACAAATGTGAGCAATTATTTTTAGTGAATATTTTTCTCGAGGCTCTAGAAAAATCATCATAAAGTGTAATGCATGCTAGATTAAGTGAGAATTCTTAATAGCTCTGATACCAAGTGCCGAAATATAAATTTAAAAAATTAATTATTCTAATATCGCAAAAAGAGGTGAATTTTCCTAATGCAATACATATGCTGACAATACAATGGGCATGATCATAGCAAGGCTAAGAGCTATGACAAACACCATAATATCACGCTTGCAAAAGTTTTACTTTTATTGAATATTCTTTTGATACTCAATAATGTGAAAATTGGCAAATATTAGCTTGATAAACATATAGTTTATTGTACATTTTGTAATCCATCTGTGTGTGAGCGTGTTCACACGTGTGAGAAATATGTGAAGAATAGGCAATCTAGCTTGAGTATTTTGCAATTTCATGCACATATGTAAATCTCATGTGTGTGGAGCATGTTTCCACTTGTGTAGGGTAGGCATAATCATTTTAGTTCATTTATGCTGAGTTAGAATAGTCAAAAGGTCTTAAACTTGAGTTTTGAAGGTCCTATGCCAAAATACCCCTTGTACACATGTTAGTAGCTGATTAGGCCAAAAGTAGCTTTGACTTAGCTCGCAATAGTGTAGGCCTTGACACTTGGCTTGAAGGTAGAGGGCTAGTGACATCTAATTTCGTGTTGTAATGTTGTCATGTGACCACCAATCACATGACAACATTGAGAGCTTCTACACCTAGTTTTGTCTACATCTTCTCTCTCTACTTGAGTGCCTCATGTACATTCTCTCTCTACTCGAGAGCAAGCTAATTCCATACATAGTTTTTTCTTCAAAAGTGGTCTCTCATAGTGAATGATACATGTTGAATGATTGATGCATGATTTGTGTGCTCTTGCCTTAGAATTGTCAATCTAGATTGTGTGAATCAATCTTGTCTAGATCTAGGTGCAATCACACCCACCTTAGGAGATAAACCACATTGAATTGAGAGTCCTCACACATGTAAAATAGTACACAAAATAGGCCTAGGGTACTTAGGTCCTAATCATAGGAGTTTGATAGGAAGTTTGGTCAAGTTTTCTAAAATTTAGGAGCTACCTCCAAAAGTCAAGGAAATTGGTGCTGATCTAACTACAATATATAGTATACCTAATGATTAGGTCATAGTTACTTGAGTAGGTCAAACTAATGACTTTTTGGTACCTGAACATGTGTTGTACTTGCTCATCCAGCCAAGGATATGATCCTCTTTGTACTTGTAGCTCATTCAATCAATGTTGAAGAGATCATGATTTTGGAGCACTTGACAATTTTGAGTTCTTACACCATTTGTGTTGAGATTTTTTGACGTGAATGCAATCCAAACTTAGTAAATATGACTCTTTGTTATTAGTTCATACTACAAACTATAATTTACACGTGTGAGGTCGTTCCATAGTGTTTTGGTCAAATTAGATTGTTCTTGTTTGATTAGATCAAGATTGCCAATCTGGATCAAGATTTGAGTGCTAGTTTTGCAATAGATTGATTTACCAAGTATCCATATGTAGATCCCTTTAGGGTCCTAAGCACCGATTTTCAACATGGTATTAGATCCAAGTATAAGATTTAATTGTTGATCAAAAATCAATCCAAATTTAGCAAGTTTGATGCTAAAGAGCTAGTTTTCAGAGGGCGAGCCTATACTAAGTGATTGCTTCAAAGTTTGAGGTAGTTTGTTGATAATGGGCTACAGTTATACTTTTCACATGTGGGGAGTTGTTGTACCTACATTTAAACATTTTGAGTCATTCAAATCAAGTAAATTCTTTGTGAACTTCTAGAATCAAATTCTCTCCATCAAGTGTGAGTTGTTTTTTTGTAGAGATCCTTGTGAGGCCAAGAAGTACATTAATTGTACAAGTAATTAGCAAAGATGGGATCCATATGTGCATTCCTCTTAGAAACTAGCGAGAGATTAAACTCTACAATTTACTCCATTTATTGAAATGCATGTATACAAAGGTTTTGAAGTATAGTTGACATACAAAGTTATATTGATTTACCAAAGAGGAGTATATTAGAGATTTACCAAGTGAGGATGGAGTCACTTCTTGTGCTCCAAGACTTCTTTGATCTTGTCCTAGATGAAGAGGATGAACCTTTAGGTGGACAAGAATTGGTGAAGTACAAGAAGAGGGCAAGAATAGCATTACATTGTGTGAAAATGAATGTTAGCGATGACCTTCTCAAGGAAGTTGCCACTTGCACTTCAGCCATGATAAGAAACCAAGTTTTGCAAAGCATGAGGAGAAGTGATGAAAGTTCACAAGAGTATGTGCTTAGAATCAAATATCTTAACAAGGAACTTGCTTTGATAGGAGATAAGATTCATGATAAAGAACTTGTTCAAGTGATTGAGTATTCCAACTTGGTCCAAAGTTTCATTTTCAAGATAGCTAACCTTCCATAGACAAGATCCATAGTGTGCTTGTCACCAAGGAATATAGAATCTAACATGTCAAGAATATGATGAGTTCTTTGTCCTTGCATGACGGAGATGAGAAAGCCAATTTCTCAAGCAAAGGAAAAAAGAATAACCAAAGCAAGGATGATAAGGAGTGTTGAAAGTACAGTACCAAGTATCGTAAATGATCCTACAAAAGACTCCAAGACTGATTGATTGATTGATTCACCAATCTATTGCAAAACTAGTCATCAATTTCTTGATCTAGATTACCAGTTTTGGATCACGCAATCAAGAGCAATAAAAAACAATGATCAATTATGCAAATCTATCTCCACACATGTGTGGTAAATCCCGCTATCATAGAATGAATGTGATCAAGTTTAGTTTAATATGGAATCATAAAATCACAAGACAAATGTAGGAAAAAATCGAGATTACCAATGTGCTCTCAAATCTTGATCTTGTATCTATGAAATGACTGATTGCACAAAGTAGCTCTTCTCCTTGGATGTTAGGTGAAAATACAACACATTTCAAGAAGACTAATTGACACTTTTGCCCTAATATGTCAATCTTACCTAACCCTAGTTCTATGCCAATTTGGTAGTTAGGTTACTCACCAACCTCCATGATTTGAGGAGTTTGCTCCTAAATTCTAGGAAACTTGACCAAATTCACTAACTAACACCTAATATTTGGATCTAACCTACCTAGGAGTATTCTTCACACATGTAAGAAACCTCCACACATGAGAGATCAAATTTACAAAATTGCTAGGAAGTCTCCATCATTCCTTTGTTATCATACTTGGCTCAATTATAAAATTGGCTTCAACTTTTGCTCTACTAGTTTAAACAAAGAAATCCCTCACATTCATGTGATCTCTGATCACTCATCAACCCTCTTTTAATGATCTATATACCCATTCTTTCCACTCACCAATCCTCCTTTGACGATTCTTCTACTCATTTCTTTCCACTCACCAATTCTTCTTTGACGATTCTTCTACCTTTTATTTTTCACTAGAAACATTTTCTACATCACACTTGCCCAAAGAGCACATACACCCGCCCCCCCACCCTCCCTCGTGATATAGCTAACTAGAGCTCAAGGATCTTTCATTTGGCTCACAATTACTAGACTTGATCTAAGCTTTTGTTTCAATAGGTTGAGTCAATTTATGCAATCTCCTTTTATCCATCATTGGAAGTTGGCCAAGAGAGTGCTTAGATACAATTCTAGCACTCTAGATTTTGGTGTCTTATATCAAGGAGATAACCTTTGCTTGATTGGATTTTTAGATTCAGATTTTACGAGTAACAAGATTGATAGGAAATCCACAAGTGCATTTGCAATATTCCTTGGAGAAGGACTCATATCTTGGCTCTCAAAGAAGTAGGACACTATCTCACTTCCTCCATTGAAGCCGAGTACAAAGCACTCACCACAACAACCCTTTGGATCAAATGCCTTCTTGTGGAGCTCAAGTGCATCAAATATGAAGATATTTCCTTCATTATGTGTGACAAAATCTCAGCTCAAGGGCTTGCAATAAATCTTAACCTCTTTCATGCAAGGATCAAGCATATCAAAGTTGCACATCACTTTGTGAGAAAAGTTTCACGCAAAGGACATCATCTTGGAGCATGTGGATACATCATCTTGTGTGGTTGATCTTCTTCCTACCTTTGCTTAAGGAACCTTATATCAAGCTTAGATCAGCCCTAGGAGTTGTTAGTAGATCTATGTTGCATAATGTTGCTTAACTAGCCCTCTTTTAAGGAGGAGTGTGAAAGTAGATAAAAGCTAACTAGTTAATTTCCATGATAGATGTCATCATGAGGCTGGACCTCAACCACCACTCATTTGTACATATCTTGTGGATGATTTGGCATAGATTTGTTGCTCTTTACCTCAAGCTCCTTGAAGGGTCAACACATGTCCTACTTGTATGGATGCAAAAATGAGAGTTCGGGTGTACCTCATCCTATCACTCTCATCTTGATGGATCATGGGGTCCAATCAATTTTGAGGTTCATAATGAGAGGTACAATCATATTCTAAGTTCACCTCGTGCTAATTGTAGTAGAAACTTGAGATCATTCTATATGCTTGATGGAGTGCTCATTGTACATACTCTCTCTTTGAGAATTTGAGAGATCGATTTTGGAGCCAAACATTGTCTTGTTGTCAAAGCCCAAGAGCAAGGAATTTTTCTTTTGTACTTTTCACCTGTACTTGGATACATTATTTGATGCTAATAAATGCCTTTGGTTTTCATTCATACTCTCTTGAATGTCATGTGTTGGATAGTTGATCTCATCTTTGTTTAAGAGCTCTTGCCAAGATCAAAAGCTAGTTTTGTTACATGCAAAAATTTGAGTTTGATCAATCTAGTTTTTTAAGTGTGCAACCTCTCTTGCTTGTAGATCTTTTTGAGATCCTAAAATGTAGGTTTTTACATTAATTTCTAAGTGGTCTTTGCAAGCCACTGTTATTTTCCACCATATTTAAAACATTGTCAGTATTGTTGTGATATTCCTTTTTCAAATACATCTACTCTTACATGAAGATTTAGACCAACTTTAAGCACCAACATACCACAAAAACCTAATCATGTGTAGAATTGTATGCTTGATGGTCAAGAAAATACATACGCCCCACTACAATAATAATAGGTGATTAAAAAAGTCGAGATTTACTAGGGCACATAACACTTCTTGCATGACCTTATCTACTCATTGTGGAATCCAAAACCTAGTAAGACTTAGTAGAAAACTTGTGTAGTATGGCCTTGCAACAACTAAGAAAGAATGCCTTCATTGGAGCATAAATTGCACATTCCTAAGAAAACATTGTCCTTGTACTAATTAGCAAATTATTGGTTCCATGTTACCTTATCTCTAGGGGACTTTATTTCGTCACTATCAATAAACACCAAAAATTGTATGATATCATAGTACGTAGAATTGTGTGAATTGGGATCAAATCTATAAGTTCACTCTTTCCTCACGTCTTAAACTCTTGATTCACAAATGACACCTATAGATTGATTGTGTGGTCCCATGTGGGCTTTATTATCTAGTTGATATAGTGAGTTTGGACAACATTTCACTTCTTAAAAAACTCTTGCATATTTCTTCTTGCATAGGAAGCACTATGCTAATGACCTCTTTGGCAAAGAAAGAACGAATTTTTAGAGAACCATGCTTTTTAGCAAGCATATTTTCTTTTCATGGGGAATCCACTACTTGAGAAAAATGTGTAAAAGCCTCTAAATGTACCCTGACATGTGTTAAAAAAATGTGTTTGAGGACCTTGAATAGATCTATCACAACCTACATGCATGAGAGTTTGCACACTACCAAATCTATCTTGATCAACTCGGATTTTAGCGAGCCAGACAACATTTGGATCTAGTTAAGAGCTCTTGTACACAAAAAGTAATCATCCATCAAAGACGATCCATGAAAAAAACTAAGTGTTACTCAAGATTTTAGGGAGAGACAAACATCCTACTCTCTGGTAGAGAGAGAAAAACCAAGAGCACTCAAGTAGAGAGAGAATACAACAAGAGAATTGACACCAAAATTGTTCTATCTCTCAAAAGTGTTATGTACAAAGGAGTTATCATCACATATAGTGGTAACTTGAATTCCTACACTAATGTGCACTTGGAGAGCCTTGAAATATGATTGGGCCTCTGTTTGTGAACCTCTAAACGTGATTGGACCCTATAGACCAATGAGATGAGGGTGGTAGATTGAGGTCCGTCACTTTCACTTTTGCATCCCTACAAAATTGGATATTTGTTGACCTTTGATTGAGCTAGAGGTCATGACCCAAATACCTATGCCTAATCATGTCTTTCATTTGTGTGAAAAATTGTCAAAAATCTATCTTGGTTCTTTTATGATTTTATGTTTGTGAGTACATTTCACATGTGTGGAGCATGTTCCCACATGTGTAAAATAGTTAGAAATAGTTTATAATGTTGATTTTAGGGGTATCATAAAAATTTCTAGTCAAGCATCTTGGTGTCACTAGGTGATAGGGCCAATTTTGGCTTTAGAGGTCAAATGGTCAAGTACACATGCTTTGTCATGATTAGGCCAAAATTCAATTGTGATGTAACTCGAGCTAGTCAGGTTGCTTACACATGTCAAGTTTAGGTTTGATGAGTGATGCACCCTATGTGGTGGCAAAAGTCAAAGGGTCCAATCATAAGAGAGAAATGTGTTGTAAGGGTCTAATCAAAAGTGAGGGATGTTGCATCACACATCCAATAGGATTAGAGAGGCTATGTTTAAGGGGTCCAATAAGAATCAAGCATGGATCTCCACAAATTTCTATATGTACTTTCATTCCCTTCATTAATAAGTGTGAGTTTTTCAGTCAATTTGGAGATTCATCAATTTTGAGTGTATTTCTCTTCCTACCCTTCACCGAAAGTGGTGGTTCATCTCTCTACTCGAGGAGAGGAACTTGTTGGGACTTAGTTTTTAGTAGTACATGTTTTCACACATGTGAAACTACTTTGGTTATGAATGTATGCATGTAACTTTGCCTTTTTCCCTTGGATCTTGTCATTGATCTTGGATTTCAATCAATAGGTGATCTATAGTGCATGAGCCAAGCTTAAGAAATCAATTTCACACATTAGGGCATTCCCACATGTGTGAAATTTCACAATCTGTACAAGTCATGAGGAGATTGAGGTCCATCCTCATGATGACACTTGGCATGCTACTACTTGACTAGCTTTTGTCTAGTTTCACATTGCTTCAAGAAACAAGCTATTATATGACATGAATTAACTAATGCAACTAGGCCTACTATTTATACGTGGGAACAAGCTCCACACATGTGTGATTGAGTTATGTACATGAAAATGTAAAATGATCAAGCTAGATTTTGCATAATCTTTACAACATGCACCTCCTAATAACTTTAAGGAATATGAAAAAGTTTTAGTCCAAAAAAAAATTCTAGGGCCATGATTTTGGTTCTCAAACTTGTGAGATATATAAGCTCAAAGCCACACAAAAAAAAATCCTTGTTTTTCCACTTAATGGAACCTTTTTACCCTATTACGTTCAAAAACTGTCTTGATTTGGTATCTATAACATTTTAAAAACTCCAATCCCCAACAATCATTGATCCATATCATGCTCTAAATCATTCCAACTCATCACTACAAATGTATAAATATGGTAGAAAAAACATCATACCATTATCCAAAAGCATAGTACACAAAAGGTCTTACATTATGAAGCCAAATTCCACAAAGACAATAGTCTTTCAAACAATCAACCAAAATCTTTCCCTTCAACCAAGGAGCATGCAATTATTGTACAATAAAGCATAAAGAAGTCCTAAATGCAACTCACATCTCTCTCTACGTCATTTTGAAGAATTGAGTGATTGGAACCCTCAACTACTTTTCTATTACATCTCATATTATACTCTCATCTTGCTAACCAATTCAACCAACACTATCACGTTGTGACCTTCCATGTCTTATCCAACACTATCACGTTGTGACAAATTGTTCCTGGTTAGTAACTTTGCAACTTTGACACCTGAAGTTGTATGTTTCTTTTATAATTGTCATGGGGACGTTGGGCTAGATGTTTGATCTGCTATTCTCACTTTTCATGAACCCTAATCTACTCACAAAGCTAGAAATTGCTCTATGTTCACATGTGTGCAATATGTATACTATTGCTAATTTGTAAAGGAAATGAGATCTTTTCTACAATGCAAATACACATCTAAGCAACCTATTACAATATGAAATGTTGTCTAACTATGATAAAACAATATATTGTTTTACCCTTGTTGGTCTTTTGAGCTTAAGAATAAAATTCTCATATATTTTTCATTAATGATGTAAATAGAATTCTAAGTATAGTAGTTTTAACGAAAAAGTGCTTGCAAAAAGATAAGTAATCGTCATCCAAAGCATTTTCTATTTATCAAAGACCTACTATTTTCTCGAGGCAATTCTAGTAGATATAAATTTCATCCCCATGTTCACGCAAAAAAAGTCTCAAAAATTAAACCTAACTTTATAGTGTCAACACAAAAGAATCTTTGATTATTCAATTGTATGACTCCTAGAATGCCACCAATATTATCATTCAAAGGAAGTGGAGGGCTTTGTAAAGGTTGAATGGACTTGTGAAGTATATTTTCAACTAACGTCAAACATTCATTTCTATGACACAAGTCGATCAAGGCCAAAACACACAAATCACATTCCGCTCTTTAGTTTGGAAACAATTGTTGTTGTTTCTAGTAACAAACAAAGAATGCCTCTAGATTGGAATATGAACAATGAAACTATAACGAGATACAACTTGGAATATAAAAATCAAGATTTCATAATTTAAAAATTCATGCCACTTCAAACCTCAAAAAATTATGTTAGTCCTTAATTTTCCCCGTAAAGGCCTCATGATGAGAAGGTGAAATTCAACTGCTCACGGCTCATGATGAGAAGGTGAAGATTCAATAGTTCACTACAATAAGAATCGTCGTAGATTCCACTAGAAATTGTGCAATAGGGTAGGAAAATCATGTGTCGTTTCAAAGGTCCAATGAGTAGCCACATTGTTGTAGCATAGCCTTGTGCCTTTGTGTGTGTGTGTGTGTGTGTGGAGAGAGAGAGAGAGAGAGAGAGAGAGAGAGAGAGAGAGAGAGAGAGAGAGAGAGAGAGAGAGAGAGAGAATTTCGATGGGGGGATTTAGAAATTTGATTCTAATACTTGTTCTATATTAGACACAAGCAATAACATATTTGCACTCAAAAATAAGATCTTTACAACCTTAGAATTCCCTTGCTTTGAGTTATCCTCAAAAAACCAACATTTTTTTAGCTTCTCAATTTTTTGAAGACTTATAGTTTACTGCATTAATTTTGGTAGCTACTCCACCCACAGAGTTCAAAGAACCTAAAGGACTCATAAAAGGGCTTGTATGCATATATAAGAAATTGTGAGCATTTTCATGATGCCAATTTTTGAAAACTAATGCCGATTCAATTCCTATACTTTGCACATTTTCTTGACCGCTAGAATTTAGATGTCATTTGTTACTATTATGGATAATTAATCTTGGTGTTACTAGAAATGTTAAATCGTTCATGTCACCTCGTTATATTTGAGTTTGAATCAAGATTTTACTCAATTGTTGTTAGAATTGGGTTCAAATTTTGACAAATTCATTCAATTATCGTGTGCACTCAAGAGTCACCACTTGAGATTGTTGTCACATGGTCAAATTTGAGTTTGAATCACGATCATACTCAATCTAGAATTGTTATTACATTTGGGTTCAAATTTTGACAAATTCATTCAATAATTCTACATTATTTTAGTACTACGTAAATTATGTAAAACATAATTAATACTAAGAAGTAAACTATGTAAAACACAGCACAAATCACTTTTTTTTAGTTTCTTCAACATTTTTATGTGAGATTTAGCATTTGAAAATAATTGACCAGATCCTTACGTTTCTTTCCCAAATACCCCCTTTTTTTTAACCAACCAAACCATCAATTCTTCCAATTCTAAAAAGATCGTTGAAAAAAACCTTAAATTGGCTTGCAAAATATTTGTTACGCTATTGTTTATATAAGTAGAACGACATGAAGATATGACTACAAAGCACCACCTTTTGAACCTTTATTGCATAGGGCTTTAATGTTACTTTGTTTTTTTATTAAATTCACCGAAGGACCCAAGAACCTTTTTTGCAAAAATAGCCAAAACAGAAGGTTGTGCCACTACTTTGACGTTGATTAAAATTAGAGTGACTATGTGCATGATACATAAGCACTTGATTCTAACTCATGATTCCTGATCTAAATAAACACCTTGTATGCGTCTGATTGCACTAAATGCATTTGATTTGTACAGTTCACGCATGATCGGTGTTCCTTTCCCTTCTTTGCTAGTTAATGTGACTGACAGACATACCATTTTGTGATTGCCCAGAAGAATAAATGTTTGATTTCGTGTCCCTGCAAGATTTTTTAAAAAGCCAGTACCTAACTAAGAAAACAGACACAGCAATAAAGTAAAAAAGCTTCTTTTTTGCAGTTACCCTTGGAGCAATCGTTGATCGTCATATTTAAAGAAATGTTTCACATGTAATTATGAGTTGCCATTTAGTGAGACATTGATGCCAGAGAAAAATACCAATGTCAAAAAGCACCCAGTACACGAGTGGTATAAACAACATGTCATCCTCTAATTGAACCAGCCCAGTAGAACAAAGGTAAAAGGAAACTTTAGGAATTTAAGTAAAAATTTTCATCCCGGAAGCATGAGCCAGAACATGCACCATGGGATTTATGGGATCTTCCAGATGTCTAAAACCAAGTGAATTATTTACATTCCCTCTCATTCAGTAGAGGTACGTGATTGTCAATGTTTAAGAAATATAGAAAATTGAACCTCTTTACACATCTGATGGAGCATTCGGCTTGATCACGTATGCCTAAAAATCACGTAAGAATAGGAGATCCCTCTCCAGAGACCAGCCAGCGAGAGACTTCAAAATCATCTGTGGCCCACCAAGTGGTTTCAAATCAAATTTTCCTGACATTGTTGGAAGGAGAAACAATGCACTATACAAATGGAAAAAGTGGAGGTAAATAGCTTGCCTCTATCCATCTCCAAAACATTGTTGAGGAACAGCTTACAGAAAAACTTCTTGTGTGACCCTACAATACCCCTTGATCTAGAACTCGATACATTTCCTCCTCCAAAACTTTTTCCCTATTCAAATTCACGAGCTGAGAAAATCTCCTTAGGTACATCAACCTTATGTGGGCCATTGCTTTGAGTGGATACCAACATAGTGAAAACCATTTCCAGAAGCAGGCTCAATGCTGTGAGGAGGTGTTGAGGCCAAAAGTCTTGTGCCTCTGAATCCTTCTTCTATTTGTCCTCCATGCGACTCAATTTCTGGTAGCTCTTCTGCAAATGCAAAGAACAAAAAAGTGCCGGCGCCAAACACAAAGCTTATTCATCCTGCTTTTTAAATGTACAAGGTGAAAAACACTTCACAAAAGGCTCAACTTAGAGAATCTGTAAAATGTTTTGCCTACACACCTATGATGTCACGGTTCTCATGCAGCCCCGTATCCAACACCCAAAGATGTGATCCTGCTAAAATGTTCAGATCTGATAACAAGGCTGAGTCATCCGTGAGCTCCAACTTGCCAAAATGTAATTTCTGATTGTCCTTGACAACCTTAATCAAGCCAAAAGACAGTCACAAATGCCATTCCATACTGTCTAAACTGATATCTATATTCATGATGGTTGTTCAGATTACACTATGTTACCATAAACCTGGCCAAGACAGGAGTCACACCAATTGAAATTACTGATTTAGCCACAATTAGAAAGTTTCAGAACAGAACTCTAGTCCAAAAAAGCCACATTGACGTTTCGAATGGATTATTCTGTACGGCATTTGGAACGTTAGTGTTTGAAATGAGAACAATTTCCAGTGTGTCCAATGCTATGGTTTTTTCTCTCTTTATGAGCATGCTTTATTGGTCATCTAATAATAATGCACTACTTTGAGAAGATTCTAGGAGTACACTACTGAACAAATGGAACATATAGTAAGTCAGACATGTTATTGATGCTAGTCTGTCCATTGATAACTCTCCGTTCATGTATATGCATTATGTACCAACGTTTGGTAATTGATTAATATGATCTTTGGCAAGCGCAAGCACACAAATATGCAGAATCGATTAATAACTGATGCATATAGTCTAGAAGATATATCCCAATAACTGTATCAACATCTTTATCACATGAAAATTCTATGAACATCCTCACTCGGGTTCAATTTGATATCAATAGCTCCACTTTTTTTGAGGTGAAAATGGTAAAACAGCAAGAAAGAGCATATCAAAATGTTGGAACTAGCACAGACTTTGAATTGTTTTTTTTAAGTTTCAACAACTTGATCCTAATACTCGAAACCCTTAAATGCTTATGTAAGTTTAGGAATGTTGACAGCAACCCAAACAATACCCCCTTGCCATCAATTGCCAGTGGCAAGACAAATCACGACCAAAAACATAAAAGAATCCTCATTAACTACATAATTGTACAGATAAAATGAATGTAGACCAATAAGCAGATGACAAACTGAATTATAAATTGCTGACTCAAAGCTGTAACTTGCCCGAAAATGATCTATGTCGAGCTACTGCACAGAATGGTTCACATACCCCAAGAGCTTGCCAAATTGACAACTTGAGATGGTAGACTGTTGTATCTCCAGACACGTTGAAAAGTGCTCGCCTTGCCCCAGAAATAGATGCTTTACGAGATCGTTTGGAAGATCGCCTTTCTCCCTCGAGTCTTGCACCAGATGCAGCTAGCAAAGAAGGAGGTGGCTCCTTGCCTATTACAAGGTCTACAGTAATCTCACCATTCTTGTAGTGTAACTTGCTCAGCAAATTCAAACTTTCCCGCTCTCTGATGCACTCTTCGCATATCTGCAGTGTCCAAAACAATATCTGGTAAAAGCATGTACTCCTAACCACAGTCCAAAATGCTCACAAAGATGAAGGTTTTAAAAAAGATTCTTTAGCAAGTACTTCTGGCTAACTTACAAGGGCCTCAAAGGGTTCTGTTAATATGACAAATTGAAAAAATAGCAATACCACTGTAATCAGTTAAAGTACATTCAGTGTGCAAAACACCTTGCTCAATCATGTATTACAAATCTGGCCTAACTGATTTGAATTTATATTATTAAAGCATAAGATCTCGTGTCCAAAATAAGAAGTATCTTATTTTAGCATCCATTAACAGTACAGACTTGTGTGAATGTTTTTGTGTATACACGTATATTGCAGCTGCAATTATAGTGTCCACAAACACCAACGTTAAGATTAACAATGGTTGAATAGAAGAGGATACATGTTTTCAGGATATAGATCAGAAAAGGATAGATTGTTTAATAAGTTACAACCATACCATTGGCTCTGTTTGAAGGACGGGTGCTGAAGACAAGTTACACTGCTTAGTTTCTTGTTCAGCTCCTTCATTCTGTACTCTCAAAACCTCTGGAATATCATTTCCTCTGCTGTGGAAACTGATACTTTCAGATAGGTCTTCCTCTAGGCATGATATCTCAACTACAGCTTTGATACCTTTCTCAACTTTGGCCTCCCACTGTTGGCAAAAATGGATCCAATCATCTTGAGTAACTACTGTCAACACCTCCTCCTGTGCAGAGAGAGAGAAGATATTTAGAATGAACATTGTCAATAACAAACAGAAGCTATTTGCAACACATACTATAGTGCATAAATTGCAGACCAAAAAAGCTATTGATTCCAGTTTCAGCTTCTATAAAGCTTAAACAAGATTGATCATTAGCAAAGTTAGAATAATGTCCTCCTTACATTGAGGTTCTTCTGAATAAGTTCACCACGCCGATTCCTTATCAAAGGAGGAGGCTTGAACAGCAACTTGTCATGCTGCACAAAATTTCAAGTAGCTGTTTATCACTACATGCTTGGCCATTACTTATATAACACAATATTTTAAGCCGTAGTAATTGGAAATGTGACTAATGGTATTTAGAAAACTTTTAAAAGAACAAGTTGTACAGTAGTATTTGACAGGTCTGTAATAAGGAGTTTTTCAGGGCTCTACAAAACTAAGTCTCCATAAATGCTGAACACGAATTAATGAAGGATAGTAACAAGCAGGGATTATTTAGGGTACTATAGAGCACATAATTTAATAACCATATGGTTTAACTTGGACAAGCCTAGGAACATGGAGACTCACACAAGTACTGCTAGGTAGAAAAATGGTATACTGTGCAACACCTGCTTGTCATTGCTATGGCATACTTACCACACATACCCTTCATAAAGCTGAGTCAATATAATGATCATGGGTATGAGCCTTGAATGGGCGTGGCACACAAGGTTTCGTGATAGGTTTCAAGCAATGAGAATCAAGCTGCGATCAACATGGTAAACCTATCCATAATCTATCATTGTCCTAAAGGTCACTATTTAAACCCTAGCGCTGTCAATTAAGAATACACTTGAAAGAGCCACTAAAAAAATGCATTTAACTGATAGAACTGGATTATAACTCATGATACAAATACAGGGAAAAAAAAAAGGGATATAGAAGTTCTGCTTGAATTGAGTAATATAAGTAAAGAAATATTGGCTAGTATACAATCACCTTCTATTCATTGACATACATAACATATAATAATTGAAGCTAAAAGAAAGCCTATTCGCAGTATAGATGAATCATCCAAGTCCCTACGATGACCATTGTCCATGAGAGGTAGATTATAAATAGCTAGAGCTATCTGTATGGATAAATGCAAACGGTACACATAACCACTATATGTTTATGTTGAGATAGGGTCATAGTAATCATGTGTTCAAAACTAAGTAGCATCAGAGCATTCCGAAACGATGGAAATGCTATTAAGAAAAAAAATATAAATTTTCTAATAAGTGCCATGGAACCTGATTCTTCGGCGCATTTGTATTGGAGCTTTTTGAGGTTGTGGAGAAAGCAATAGGAGGCCAAAATGCATGTGTGAGCACTCTATGTCAAGGTAGTGATATATAGAAGGTGATTGTAGCACAATTGAGGTGGAAAAAGTGAGTGTACGGATATTTGCAAGCTCAGCTTGGCTCCTGGACAAGGATCCCAAGAGCTGACTAGGCCATGACTTGAGCTCCGGAGCTAGCTCATGATTTGTGACTACTTAACTGGCTCACCACAGGTCGGACGCTCAATCCTTCACTTCCTAACTTGCTCTGGGACTTTCGGGAGTGTCACCCCTTAGAGTCTTACGGGGCACATTGGGTGCACCCGAGTCGGCTTTATAACATCCTCCCCTCGTTTGAGAAAGCATGTCCTCATCAGGGCCAAACTAGAACCTAAGACTCATGGCGTGGGCTTGATTCACCGGCCAGATTTTATTCATAAGTACAAAGGCACCGGCTTTATTCACCGACTGAAAAAGACCAACTTTAAAATAAATCACTTTTGCACTTAGCACAAGAAAAGTGTAGATCTAGTTCAATTACGTAAAACTTGTGTAAAGTTGCAATATTGGTGAAAGTACTTGGGCCCCATGAAACTAGCAGCCAGCTTAATTAACATGGAAAGAAAAGGTACTTGAGAGCTCCTTTGAGCCCGAGATATGTCATTTTCAGCACACCAGAATGAGTCCTCTTGGACTCTAGATTTGTCATTGGTCGCACAAGTTGAGCTCCTTGAGCTCGAAATCGGCACTCGGATCCATCTTTGATGCAGAAGCTATAGGCAATGTTGACTCCATTTGATCCTTTGTCGCCTAATTTGTCTCTCCTGGTTCTCCTTCGTTAACGAGGTGAATGAGATTTGAAGGGATGGATGGCTCAGGTTCAGATGTAGCGTTCATCTCTAGTTGATATCCTAGCACAGCTCTAACGATTCAAGGTCTTCTGCCATTATACAATAACACAAGATTAAGCCCCACGTGTTCATTAAACCACCTTAGTCCCAAGATGGCGTCAAAAGCATTCATCTTCAAGACTGTGAACGTTAGTCAATTTTTCCAGGCCCCCAATGAGATTGGCAAATTGGTAGCCAATTTACAAGTTGTCATTGTGCCCTTGGCGGTTTCCACACAAATAGGGGTCGCATTTTCTTCGCATTGAATGCCTAATTCCTCTTACAGGTAGTTGTGTGATGCTCCCAAATCTACCATGAAGTGGGTGATCTTACCTTGAATGCAGCCTTTCAATTACAACAACTTCGATCCTTTTGCAAGAGTCACGATGCCTAATTGTTGTAGGGCATTCAGGTCGGACTCCGTCAAATCCATTTATGGGTCTTCTTCGTCGTCTTGTTCACAGTCGCCTTGATCGGATGCCTCTCTTTCCCTCTTATCAAATACCTTGGTCCAGCCATAATTTGTTTATTCAATGGCTTGGGATGTTGGAATATCAATCCCTACTCTAGAGAGAACTATCAAACAGGACGGATAGCTCAGTGGTAGAGCATCCCATCCGGTATGAGGGAGGTCCTGGGTTCAAATCCTAGTCTGTCCATCCATATTATGATTTATGGATTTCTAACATGGTATCAGAGCCAAGTTAGACCTAACAGTTCATGGTGTCAAAGCCATGGTTAGATGGCCCAAGTTGTGGGGCAGGTGACAGCTAGGACCCCAACCAAGAGTGGCTTGAGGGGGGGTGTTGGAATATCAATCCCTACTCTAGAGAGAACTATCAAACAGGGCGGATAGCTCAGTGGTAGAGCATCCCATCCGGTATGAGGGAGGTCCTGGGTTCGAATCCTAGTCTGTCCATCCATATTATGATTTATGGATTTCTAACATGGGACACGACCTCTAGGAGTGACCTTGTTGTTGACAGTTAAAACAACACAAGGAACTGCCCATTGTTGGTGAGCTATTGTTGTGACTAGTCGAAGGACCGAAGTTATTCTTTCCCTGAAAAGTATTCCCTCCGCTGCTGCCTTCGTTGCCAAATCCTGTTCTTGCTAGGAATCTGTTCACGCTACTTGAGGCTTGGTTGGCTTTTGAAGTTGTGTCACCCCTTGGAAGGAAGCTTGGACTCTATCTGGATCCACTAAATACCTTTGGTGCTGCTGAGGGGGCAATTGGCGCCAGCATGGTCTCATAATTGCAAACCATTTCAGCGGCCTAAATAGTAGAGTTGAAGTCATTGGACATGTAGTTGTCTATTGCTCACCGGGCCCAAGTCTGCATTCCGGATAGGAGGTAGTGGGTCTTGTCAGCTTGACATATATTCAATGACCCATACACTCTGCATGAATTGTTCCGGTACTCTCGTAGTGAACCTTCTGCCTAAGTCCTGATAGTTTTGCCCTCAACCTCATGTCTGATCTTTAGGTATGACCTCCTCTCGTAAGCGTTTTTTAACGTGTCCCATAGAACTGCATCCTTGCCACTCACTACCAATTTGTTGTATAGCTCTCAAAATATGCTCTCTCTTCTTCGAGAGTGTTCATCAAGCAAAAGTAATGTCCATGTAAAACAACCAATCCTCCACAACTCGTACATCATGTTCCCCTTTGAAGGTCGATGGAGCTTTTACTACTTTGGGAGTGTCACCCCTTAGAGTCTTACGGGGCACATTGGGTGCACCCAAGTCAGCTCTGCAACATAAACTAATAGAGAAAAGTTCTTTAACATAGAAAACTCCCCAAATATTAAGAAAAGAAACATATTTTCATGAACATGTGCATTGTACAAAAAAATATTATTATTTGTTTATCAAAATAATCTCATCTTCTAGAAAGAAACAATTATGAACACTATAAAGTCTAATTAGTTATAATTCTACATAATTATGTTTGAAAACTAGGCCTTTCTTGGGTTTAAGTCTCGACAGTCGTTGATTGAAAATGCAAAAAATCAGCAGTTACGTTCTGATGTACAGCAATGAAAACCAACTAGCACATATAGCTGTTTACAAGAGCTTGGTACCTGATCACATAGGAGAGACCGCATGGAAGCCTCAAGCCTGATAGGCCCATCAAATTCTAGGACATTCTTGCCACTTGCTCCAAGATATGAGCGCCATTGAGCCAGCCATTCGGAGGGAATTAAATAGTAAAGAACTCCAGGAGTGATTATTATGTTTCTACCTAAGTACAAAAAGTCATGCTTTTGCCGCTGTTCAATCTTGGTGGCCCTGAAAAGGACGTTCTTGTTAGTAGCTATTTGCCAAGTTTAAATCCCCGAATGTCACTAAAAAAAATATTATTAGCAAGCACAAGAATACGGACTCACCTGAGTCCTTCTTTCTTAGAAATTACTTGGGTCATCTCAGATTGACAAACTTCACAAACTGCTGATGTTACATCAAAAGGAATATTGCCAGTTGACTCATGGACTTGCACACGTAACGATATCTCAAGGAAATACAGCCAAATGCTTTCAGGCACTATCTGACGTTTAGCACCAGGTGCCTCTTCGGGAAGTAAGCCTCCATGAGGACAACTTAAAGCAGCTGTTGGACCAGCATCTGCTTCTGATGGAACATCTGACGATTTTCTTCGCATCCACTGTGACAGCCTTTTGCCAAAGAGACAAGCCAAGTTATCATCTGTGCACTTATCTTTCATGCAATCACATATCATCTGTAACTTTTACAGGGCGAGACAATGGAAAATACATGAAGACTATGTCCAAACTTCATTCAAACTCACCATGTCTTGGATATATAAAAAAGCTTTTCTTCAAAGAGGTGACCTGCCAACACACTCTCTAGCATCTCACGTATGGTAGCCCTCTGATCTCGAAAACTGTTGGCAGAAGCTGTAGCATTGGCATCTTTGAGGATGCATTCCAAACAGCAGTCTCCATTTGAAAGTTCTGGTCCACCAGTGTACTAGAGAGACCAGTTGTTGTACAGACAATTTTAACTTTTCATACAAGCCATTGAAGATAAGCCCAACACCAAGCCTGAAAAAGCTTTTAAGAACTGTAAAATGTCCAAGAACGAGAACTTCTAACTAACCTTTGATAGTAAGCTCTGCCAAGCCCGCCGAGATAAACGTTTCATCATAGTAACCTTCTTGGGAGGCACTTTTTTATGCTCACAAAGAAGCTGTATATTGTCAATGGGCGACCTGAAATTTTACGTTGTACAATAACATGAACACCCAAAATCTATTGATTATAAGGCTGTAGCTCAGTCCTCCAAAGTAACATCTTTTGCAATTATATCACAATGTTATTCCACGTGGTAAAAGAGTGATAGAATGACATGTAAACTTGTGGGGGATCAATGAGCAAATTCATGAAACAGCTTGAGAACGGTGAAAAGCTTCCTCTTAATTGTTATCTCAAAAGTATTTTCTTCCCTCGACGCTCTTCAAAGGTAGGTCCAAAACAAAGACTTTGAGGTACAAAGCACTCAAAATCTACTTGTTGGAACTCATTTGAGCATCATTTTATATGATTCCATGAAATATATCCTCATCCTTCACCACTTCAGGCACTAGAAGATCTTGTGAATTCCAGTTAGCCATTCAGCAGCTACCTTTCCAAAGGTTATCAAAACACAGATACATTTTCTGATTGTAAGATATATTTTCCAACCTTTCTCCTTCCACAAATGAAAACGTATTAAAAGAAACTAAAAGAACAGATCACAATTCAGATTAACAAGTATGTATAGATCAAGAGGTTTGCAACTTCACTCCTTCGACCAAGGAAAACACATTGGCCAGATATTGCATTATGCAGTTGGAATTGCAAGCCTATTCATGAGTAGACCTACTGCTACTGAATCACATTGGAAGGCAGCCAAGCAAATACTACGTTATGTGAGAGAGACAATAACCTACAGGATTGAATACACTGATGATGGTGATCTTTAACTCGAAGGTTATTCAAATTCAGGTTGGGCAGGTGATAAAGACGATAGGAGATCGATGTCGGGCTATTGCTATAGCCTAGGTTCAGGGGCCATTTCTTGGTTCAGCAAGAGATACGAAAACTACGAGGACTGCCTGTAAAGCTATTCAGCTACAATGTCTACTTAATTATATACAAAACATTCAAGTAGGACCTACATCAATACATTGCTGCATTCAGCTTGCAAGAAATTCAATATGCCATGCAAAGACGAAGCATATAGATGTGGACCAGCAATTTATACAAGAGAAAGTGCACAGTGGTGAAATTGAGCCGACATATTGTGACACTAACAATCAGATGCGGATATCTTTACTAGACCACTTAGTAAAAAAAATTGAGAAGTTGATAACATAAGAAGTTGGTGCAAGTGGCCCACTTGGCCACATAGCTCGATCACATGGATGCCACCTATACTTTCCACATATACTTGAGATGTTAACCTCATAGAGGATTAGAAAGACCCACGTCCTCCCCCCTCTCTCTAGCAATTAATTCTCTCTTGAAACTTTTGGTGTTGTAATTTCTCTTGTATTTGGTGCTGTCCATAGCTAGGTTTCTCAAGCTTTCCGTGTTGATCTAGTAGTGAAATTAAGCTACTCCTTAGCTAGGTCTTACATTTCGTTAGTAAGTACAATCAAAAGAAGAAGAAACAAGCCAGTAATATTGTTGAGAGTTCACACAATGCTATTGTCAATTACGAGCTTTTCTCTACTTCTATATCGACGAATCAAATGATGGCTGGTACATAGATTCAAGGGCTTCTATGCACATGACTCCTCATCGGGAATGGTTGACAAAGTTTACACCTTTAAATAATGGGTCAAATGTAAAGTTCGGAGACAACAATGCGGCCTGCTCATGATATAAAAGGCAACTGCCTGGAACTACTATAGATGCCTTCAGGAGATACGGGTGAAATAGAGAATGTCTTCCTAGTTTGAGGAAGAATCTAATATGAATAAGTAGCATATAATTGTTGAATTCAATTAAATAACATGTTTCATCAAGGATAAGTACAAGGATAATGAAGTAACAATTGGAGTACTTTAGAGTACTTTCAAGGAAGCTTTATTTTTGCATGCTTCCATTATTGAGCAGAGTGCGTGTGTAGCTCAAGTTGGTACTGGAAGCAGTGCTCGGGAAACCCCTTTTGAGTTATCCTCATTTTTAAGAACTTCTGAGTTTTTTGGAGACTTTTA